>JAANDH010000041.1:0-42576 GCA_011799765.1 Nymphaea thermarum
CTTTGTGTTTGGGTCCGGGTCTGGACCCGATCCAGTATGGTCTTGTTAGGGCATACTTATATTTGTGTAACCCTAATTTCGAGTGTGAATGAAATTATCAAGAGAGAGAGTGTCTGGATGCCGGTGGGCGCCGACTTCTCCTCAATCGTGGTTTTTTCCCTTGTGGTGAGGGTTTTTCCACGTTATATCGTGTTGTTCTTTTTTTTCACGTTCGTATTTCTACACAGGTTTAACAACAGAGGTCAGTTGATAGCCAACTCAACTAACTAGTAAGACTAGTCGATATGACTAGCAGGATTGTGGAAACGACAGTCACAAGTGAATAACAAGCTTCCTTGAATAATTGGACTCAAAGGCAAGATCGACTTCAATGCCTTTTTCTTTTAATTTCTAAATGATATTGAAACAGTGACAAAAAAAGAAATAAAGTGAGCTTCACCTTGACCAGTTTCCATGAAATATTTCAGTAATATTGAGCTCCTTTCATCATTTAATGTAGTCAGTGAAAGGGAGCAAACTGCTTTGTAATTGGCTGTATCCAACAATAAAGTTAAAAAATAAATTTACAGATCCTTAACACCAAAAAAACACAGCCTAGCTAATGCCCAGCATTATAGACAAACAAAAATAATCAAAATAATCGTTGATTCTAATACATGAGAATAACTATGAGGAGAAGCCACACATGTGCTAGGGTCTCTTGATTTAGAATCAATCACTATCAACAATATCTAAGAAAAATAAAGGCAACAAACTGCTCATAATTGGCTGTATCCGACAGTACCAATAAGTTTACAAATCATCAAAATGTACAGAATCATAGACGTACAAAATAATCAAAGCAGTCAACTCTAATGTATAAGTATAATCACTAACAAAAGGTGAGCATGCACTCAAGATGCTTAAAATCGATCAATATCCACAACATCTCTAAGATAAATAAAGATCATGGCATTGACAAAACAAAACTTCAAGCGATTATGACACTAGCTAAAAGGACAAAATAATAGAAAGAAATAGAAGAACAGAAACCAAACAGTATTGATGCGTGACCTGACTGACAACATTCAGTAGCAAGAATTTGGACAGACGAGCTATGAAATCTGTGTAAATTGGATCACTCTTAGCATACTAAAGCATAGCTATATTGACGTCTTAGCAGATAGTATCAAGATTTTCTAGATAATCTGTACTTTTTAAACTATTCAATTTCCAAAAGGGCCGGAGACTAGATGAGCCAAAGAAGCCACAATTGTTTCCTGATTTTAATTTGGGAATTGTCTAATCAGCTGTAGAAATTCAGTTTCACCACAGAAAGGGAAAGTTATATGATTTGATCCTAGACATTCATACATAAAAACTTTGAGGTCATGTGCGGACACACTTATAGAAGGCAATACACATGGAAGTCTATTCCCCCCTTGCACAATAAAACCAACGATCTGCATGCCAAAACATAGTCCAACTAAATATTTCTCTTCATGGGCACTTCAATATTCACAAGCAATGCCTTCGTATCTTTACATGATTAATGTAATCCCTGTCTGGTGCTAATATTAAATGCCAAATGTCAAGAGAATACAAGTTTGTAACAACAAATTTCTGTTCCACTTAGTAATAACGATTTCACATTAAAATCCAAATGCAAAAATTAATTGAATACATAAAAATTTCAACAGTTTGCCAATTATAGTTTCAACTTTGAAGAAGCATTACCTAGGATAAAGGAAATATCTTACCATATAGATGAAACATAGTGAGAGTGAGAAATGAAAACCAGATGGCAACAGGATACCCTATAGTAGCATGAGCGAGAAGCATTCCCAACACCATTCCCACCATAGTTGCCACAGTCTCTTGACTTCCCTCCTGCCCATATTCTGATGTAAGGTACAGTTGACAATGAAGATAAAAATTTCTAAAAAGATCCTAAAACTATGGGATACCTTCGCAGAAATGTCTGCAGCATTGTTCTCTAAAGAAAAATGCTGTGTTAAAGCAGCTCGGGTAGCTCCACTTGCAACTCCAGCTATGTTGGATAGACCGATGGAGGGAAATAATAAAATTCAAAGTTAAATCTGATGGAGTTCTGTGACACATATGAACGATAATATAGAAAACTTAAATAGAAAAATGTACCCTTTATTTCTTAAAGCATGGTCAGCATGACATGGAGACCATCATTTAACAGACCAAGGCAAAGTGGGCAATGCTGGTAAAAGGAATGTCTATCTAATCTAATACTTCCATATTCCTAATATCTATCTTCCTGTTACTTTTTACAATTCAAATTCATAGTGAAGCAGATAGTAGCAGTTTTGACAAATATTGTTAATATAATCATGATATTCCATCAAGTAAAATGACAGGCATAACTCATTTCTGTGACATGAGGTTGTCTGTAACTGCGACAACCATGATATTAGTTGCATAACTATCTTAGTCATCAAGTTTTTTTCCTGAAATCAGCTTAGGCAGATAGAGTGAGAAGTGTGTCACTATGAATGTTGTTGATGAAGGGTCTCATTTTTCTGGTATTTTAGGAGAATGCTCCACCTACTTATTCAGGTTAGTGATTTGGTGCAGGAAAAGCTGTGCTGATCTTGAGTTTCCAATTATACATACACAATACAGTACACACACACACACATATATTTATATATATATATATATATATATATTACATCGTGGGCCATAGCTGGCTCATTTACTTGTCAATGGGCCATTAACAGACCAGGTGGGCAGGCTTGTCACCCATCACATTGACAAGCTATAACAAAGATCTTGAACTGGAGTGTGGCCAGGTAGCATGAAGAGCATATGAAAATATCTGAAGAGTAAAGGCTATTTCTAGTCAAATAATTCTGGCTCAAAGTTAAGTCTCAGCAAACATGACATATTGCACTGAGTTTCAATGGAGCAAGACCTTCATTATTTATGAATATAGTCACAAATAATGTCTCGGAGTTTTAAACGGTGAGGTCTTTCTCGAGTATAATATGGCGAGCTTGAAAAAAAGGGAAAAAAACTGGAAAAATACGATAAATTTTTAAAAGTTTTAAAAAACCAAAAATGGGGAAAAAATAAAATAAGTGAGAAACTAATAACACAAACATCAAAAGATAAGTAGATTTGCAACAAATAAAAAATAGAAAATGAAAAAAAAACTGTTTGACATTAAAAAAATTTAAAAACTGAAAAAAATGAAAAAATTGACAAAACGCAAAAAAAAACGCGTTAAAAATGCATTTCTTTCGTTTTAATTTTTTTTTTCAAAAAAAACACGTTTTTTAAAGTTCTAAACGGCTAGTTAATTTATCGCGTTTAGAAAAAAAAAACGTGTTTTCTGTGACTGAATTATGATAGAGTTTCACATAGCTAAAATAGCTTCCTGCCAGTTTCAAATCAACAAAAAATATGAAGAGCGTACTAAAAGATCTGGATATGCTCCCCAAGCAAACAATCACCACAAATGCCGACGGAAAAATTGGAGAAATCAGGTCCATCAGCATTCCTGCAACAGCATTTGAATTGTTTCTTTTAGTCTACATGGATAATTAGAAAAATGAGAAAAAGTAACCAAGTGCTGACAACCACATTACATCTAGAAAGGGATTCATTGAGGGAATCATCCACCTTTAAATAGTAAAAGCTTAAAAGTAAATAAGATTTTTAAATGTTGATAATAAATGTCCAAGCCGAGGCAGCAATATCTCCAACATTATTTAAAAAAAAAAAAACTAGTGAAGGCAAGCAATTAATACGATTATTACATAGTATAAAAGATTGACAAAAAAAGTCATCTTAAAGGGAAACAATTGTCCATCATTCAGCCATCTAAAAAATTGAAATAGCATCTCTCAAGCAAACAAAATGCAAAAGAAGTGTGCAAGAGAAATACCAAGATCATTCATAAAGTCAGCAGCCAGACGCCATGTTTTGGCATTGGCATCAAGTTTTGAACCCTGAAGTTAACAATGTACAGCAAACATAATCAGTAACACTGAGGGTGGAAACAATCACAATAAATTAAAAATATCCAGGAATCTTTTTTTTAAATAGAGCAATACACAGCATCAATGGACGTGTAATGAAACATATTCAAGAGAATGGAATACAGTGAAGACAGCATTAGCTCTCTTTGAAACAAGGAAAATGACCATCACATGAACTCAGATTTCATCTGAGATTCTGTGTCAAGCAAGCGATTCCAAATGCAGAGACTAAGGAGGATTCTGAGGAAGCAAAGTCTAGCAGAGGTGAGCAGCAATTCTTATTGGTGACACTTTCACAGATGAATATAAAGCAGAGGAATTAGGGTGTATGGTACTTGGACTCTGGGGAAGTAACCTATGTCAGAGACTCAGAGATGATGTTCGTGAGCTCTCAAACTTTCTTTTTTATTCTGATAAAGACAGTATTGTGACTGGAGCTCTCAAGCTATTGTATTTTTATTGGAAGATATCCAAGCATCATGAAGGAAATGGAATAGAAACAAAATAGTTGTTGTGAAGTCGAATACAGAAAATAAACCGTCAATCTATGACTGCTGGCACAGCTAAATTCAGACAGATTAGACACTTGTTGAGCGAGCTAGGGGAATCTAGCTCAAGATCACCATCATTGTACGATAACAGTTATCACAGTCACACAAAACATTGAGATGGACCAACAGGTCCAGCACTTTATCAGGAAAAATGCAAAGAGATTGGGTCGTAATATATTGCAAGTTTGCAACTAAGAATCAAGTGACTGATCTATTCTCAGAAGGGCTTACAAAGCGTATTTGGTATTTAAAGAGCAAGTTGTCCATACTTCCAAAACATATATACTTGACAGATGCTAATAAGACACATTGGACGTGGATCTAGCCAAGATCGGCACATGATGTACATTGGGCAGATATCTATGGATATACTTGTAATTTATTCTTGAACTTAAAGGATATTTTTAACATGTGTTCATCTTGTAACAAAGAGTATGCTTTAATAAAATTAGGTCAATCATAGCCCTGTGTCTCTCTTTGCCTTCTTACTTCTTAGTGCTTCTTGCGGACATAGACAGGGGCAGCTATACTTCTCAATCTAGCAGTTCAAGTGATAAAAAAAGAATATCTGAGGCTGTTAAGCTTTATTTTAGGAGAAGTTTTCATTTGAACCAATTCCTGACCCATAAGAGAACGTCATGCTTTGACTTTCTTACATGGGGCCAAGCATGTTCCAACAAGTCGACAACTGTCAAATGAAGGCCTATGTCACCATAGCTCAAAACCAAACTATGCAAGCAGCTTTTGCAAGAAGACAGACTCTGACATGAGGTTTGTACTTCAGAGTTGTCACAGAAGTTGCGCCCCACATCAGAAAATTTAAAAATTTGACTCTTTCTTTTGGGATTAGAAGCAAAAGATTGATATATTAGAAATGTATCATAGATAGGATATTACCTTGATTAATTGTGTTTTGTTTGGTGCAGTTTATGAGTGCAACTAGATATCTCAGCATTCTTGTAGTCCTCAGCTTTCACCCATACCATTTGATCCACAAATGCATTGACAGGTAAATCTTCCCCATATCCTCCCAAGTTATTGCTTTACCAATTGAGGAACTTCTCCATATGGTATCCTCATGGTACAACTAAGGGTCAACTTACTATAATAGTATAATCAGACTGAGTAGTGTAACTCTACTTGATTAGTAGTTGCATAAAAGCAAATACTGATAAATCACATTGAATAAATCTGATAAATGGCATCTTAAAATCCAGTCTTGCAACCTGATAATATGGTTTTACTTTCTATATAGTATAAATTGTACAATATATCACCCATTATAATTTTTTGCAGAAATTCCTAATTTTCATGAATTTTCTACTTTCATCAGAACAAAGATTTTTGCGTTGCCACAACATAGATTCATTCATGCATTCATTTAATGGAGCCAATAGACATGGTTTACTACTTGCATTTTACAACCTTGGTACAACCATGTTTACTTCTTCAAGGAAGATTAGAACACCCCTAATGTAGTGGAATAACAGACCTTAATAATAGTATCTTTACACAGATGCACATGCTTGCACCAAATACAGGTATGGTGTAAAACACTATAAGAGGATTCTTGATGCAGTAGAGACATTATCACACAACCATGCAACCACACTCAAAAGTGCAGCTATTACCTGGCAAAAAGTGAACAAGATTCCTCCAAGCATGCCAGTGAAATCCCTCAGGAACCACTGTACTTGTCAACAGACTAGCATTGTTATCACAAATAGATGAAGATAAAATCTGGTAGAAATTGAGGAACTATTATGGGTAGTTATTTAAGGAAATTTAACAGGATGAGTACTTGCTGCACTAAGAGGATAATAACTTAACGAAAGATCCACAATATGTCCAATACATCAAGTAATCCATGCTGCAGAGAGGCAGTTTCAGTTCCCAGTAAATATGTTTAAAAATCCTAAATCCAATGTTTCAAATAGCTTCTGAAATGGATGAATTGCTTTTAACAAGTAATTTGAAGTGTATAAAAAAAATATAGAAACCGTGCTGCACAAAAATTACATCTGACAGTTAAAAAAGATAACCCTGTCAAGTATCATGACGTGCTTATACCTTAACTCATCTACAATTTATAACTTTACCATGACAACAAGGAATAAAACTAGAGGATATGAAATGTTGTTCAAGCAAACACTGGTATCCTATAGAAGTATTAAAGTCATCTTCCATATGGTTGCCACTTTGAAACTCTAGCATTTGTCTACACGACAAATCCAACGATGAACAGCAGATGAAAAATCATGAATACAACACGAGAGATCTTATCACCTGAAATGTAGCACCAAGGACAGTGGCCTTTTTCTCACCAACTCCAATAGCACTTAGCAATGCCTAATGGAAATCCGTGAATCAGAAAACTATCAACAATAAAACAAGAACTGAATATACAGTAGAAACAGCAGTTACTTGGGTGGACAGCATGCATCTTATATAGGTGGAAAGACCCTGGACAATAGCAGAAAAAGAATTGATTAAAAACTCGCAAATGCCGAAAAAGATATAACCCTTATTTCAAAATTTAAAAACAGTTTATGGTTGTCACCTTTATTCACTTGTTGCCTATTACCTGCAAAGTGTCCCAAACTTGGAAAGGGACATAATCAGGAGTAACACTACCTGGAAAACCCTGAAATATCCATCATAGAAACTCAGTGCAGTATACTTATATATAAGCAAAACAATCCAAAGACAAAGGACATGCTGACATGCATACTACCTGCTTGACCGACATTGTAAGCTCTAAATGGTTCACACCTGCAGGTTTACATGCATACTGACACACATGCACACATAAATACATAGATCTTCACTATCATAATTACTAGTCTAAATCAAGGTTGTAGTATCATCAACTAGACTTATGCCATGCATACAGAATCAGCAGTAGAAGTCCCATAGTCCTGTTTCTCCATGATCTTGGTAATCCCAACCCATCATCTCTATCCAAGTTTGTTCTTTCATCAACTAGGTTAGTAATCATGAAAAGTTGAAAACCAATGGCCAGGTGATATTAGTGACCTAAATCCACCTGTATATATACGGCCAGGTGTCATTGTCTGTTTGTCAGTTGTCACTTGCTCGTTTCCCAAAACATTTTATCTGTCACACATAGGGTTTATCTTCCCATAATCCAGCATAAACACTTGGCAGGCTGACAGTTTTATTTTATAAGTTTCCATCTCAAATGAAACTGATTAGTGATATCTTCATCAGCAACTGCAGATATTGGCACCTTATACCAGTGATTATTATTCTGACACAAAGTAGCAGCAAAAAGAAAGAGATCTTGGGACCATCAACATGACCCAAGACCGAACAAGCAAAAAGAAATCAATACTATTTCCTGCAGAAAAGAAAAAAGGAAACCAATTTGACAACTCATTTGGAAGGCTACTTGTGAAATATCAAAGAGATCAGAAGAATTTTCTTGAAAAGAAGTTTGCAAAGGCTAGGAACCATGTTAGCAACAATCTGTTCGTCTTCACCATTTCAGTTGGGAAAAGATTAGTTTTAGAAGCAAATACAACTATACAAACACAAGGATATGTAAATCATATCCAGCTACAAGTCATGGTTTCGTCCAATCGAAATAGAGCTTTTGTTGTTTGCTCGTTAAGGGAAAAAGGACGGTGGTAGTAGAAGTATAGTAGCAGTAGTAGAAGAAGAAGAAGAAGAAGAAGAAGAAGAGAAATAAGTCAAACAACAAACAGTATTGGAAGACCATAAAATCCTAAATCTACCATCAAACGTACCGGATAAACCAAAAGATTCCGATTTTTACCCATTAAGCAAATGAATTACGGAAAATACGAGAAGATATTTCCATTCTATTCACGTTAGGGAAAAAAGTAAACGTTTAATTTGAGAAAAGAAGCCTCAGCAATTCAAGGACAAATTAAGGGAAAGAACCAGAGAGAAAAGCTTGGTCTTTACCTCGGGAACGAATGCCTGACCGATCCTCCACCTCGCCTCGCTGAACCGATCGGCGTTCCTGCAACCGACACGCAATGTAACTCAAATGCTTCAGGGATGAATTACCAAGGAAAACATCACGACGAAATTAACAGGAAAACAAGAAGGAAGAAGAAGAATCGTAAAGAAGAGTTAAAGAAAGCGGCGAGGCATGAGAATCGGAAGCTCGCCTGCGAAGAGAGAAGGAGGAAGTGCTCGCGCTTAAAGTGGCAGTTCTGGTGAAGCTCCTGGATGAGCCAGTCCACTCGTTCATGGAGATCTCCGCCATGTTCGACCGCCTCGCCGCCGCCGTCGTGGCGATGCAATTTCCGGCGTTTATTCCAGTCAAGTTAACGTCATACCGAAGATAACGCTATTTTAACGCGTTTGAATTGGTTACACCAGGGTCGACACGCATCTCGACTTGGCTCTGCCCGCGCGACACCAACGGCCAAGATTAAAACTGATCCGAACAGCTCCTTGGAAAAAGAGGATCGCGAACATGTGTCTGAGATGGAGGCATTCTCTTGGTTCTGCGTGCTGTGAGAGAGGGAGAGAGAGCTGCCCATCCTCGTCTATTTTCAACTTCCCTGGAGCCTAGCAGGCTTACCAGTGAGCATGGAAAAATGCTTAATCAGCCGCAACCCTCCTTGTGAGTCTCTCTCTCTTTCTCTCTCACTCTGTGGCGGTTCTTGTTATGAGCGATGCTTTACTGTAAGAACTTTGTCGATATTGTCTGAAGATGCTACGACCAAGCATGACGAAGCTCGAAAAGGAGCAATTAATGTGAAACTAAAAACCAAGCTCTTCATCTCAAGCACACTGTCATTTTGATGACTTTGAGAGACTCATTAGTTCACACCATGTACGGTCAATCTCTGTAGGTTGGTAGTCGCATTATCATTCAAGCAAATTGATGAAATGAATTTTGCAGCTATAGATATCCTGTTTCTTCGTTCATATGGCCCCTGTAAGAGCAAAGGAGAAATGATTGCTTTGACCTCCTGTTTTGGTACGAACGCATTATTTCTGCCTCTATTGATCATGTTATCCACTTATCTCCCTGTTATATCAATTTTCTTTTGGGATGCCTGTTAAGTGGTTGTGGCGCTGAGTGTGTTAGTAAAATGAGCATGCCACCTGATATTCTCTTCGTGTAAATATTTTAGGGCTGTGAGTATTGCTGTAGTTTTATACTTGGTACATTCGTTTTGTACCCATAATGTTTTTAACGAATTCTTCAAGTATTGAGGCACTCTGTTGAATTTTTAGGCATGCCATCTTCAAAGAGAGTATCTCAAATTCCGTTTCTAATATCAAAGCAAGGACATGGTGTTGGTAATGGTGGTTTCTCTTTCTCCAGATTGCCTAAATTTGCTGGGCATGAAAATCATGCATTAAAGGTGCTCTTTTTTCCTATGTTTAACGTTCACAGCATCTTGATTACTACCTTTGTTTTTCCTTTCCTGAGACGTGCAAGGAATGCCTTCTCTGCATTGTAAGTAACCTGCCAGTGTTATATGCTAAGAGGTCCCCAGGAAGTCAGCAAAATTTTTTATGCTAATTGCATGGCTAATGTGATAAGAAGAATTGTAGTCTGTAGATATTTTTTGAGGGCAAGCGAACTTTCAGTATATGAATATGTAGAAACAAGCATCCGATTTCCATTCTTTTGGTTATAATTCACTATAAGGTCCGTGTGTTCATGTACCTTTTCTCCACCCTGTTTGCTTCTCTCTTTGAGTAATCCTGACAGGAGAATTCCATCTGGTTACCATTGAATGTATTATGTTCAATATATGAGCCTTTTACTACCCGGTTGTATCCAAGCATGCATTGAATAGGATTAGTTAATTCTGAATTTAACATTTGCAAATGTGGTTCCATTCCCATGGACAGATGGAGCCAGGTTTCTCTTTGCCTTCTTTCTTTTTTTCCTATTGCCGATACCGAAATGAAATTTGAAGCAATGCATCCTCAGACTAATCCCCCAAATTTGTTTTCTTTTTTGGCTTCAAAGATGTAAGGTTGCAGTATAACTCTTTAGGTGGTTAGTTGGCTTCAAAATTTTGTCTTCCGCATAAAGTATATGACTAGGAAACAAACGTGAACTTGATTCTAAGTTTACCAACTCCAATGTCAAGTTTGCTCTTTCAGAGAAAGAATTCATGTTTGCACCTAAATGTGAGGCGTAATAGCAAGGTGGGATCACATGATGTATAGTTGCGTACCAGCAATGACAATGATACATTAGATCAACTGTCCATGAAGAGCTTGTGAACTCCTTAGGTCTCTCGAGAAAAGCTTTCTTGGGTTTCTTTAAATGAACTAACTATTGCTTATTTTCCATCACAAGGATTATTAATGCGTCAAATCTAAGTATTTTCATCCATATTATATGAAAAACTCTAGGTAAAGGAGGAAGACTAGGTATATGTTAAATGTGCTATGGCAACCAAAATAATGTTTATTTCATAAATCAAGATATATGGTGGTGAAAGCTTTTCTGATACTTTTTAATTAAATATTCACTAGCGATTCTTTGTACATTTTTCATGCTACACACACACACACACACACACACATATATATATATATATGTGTGTGTGTGTGTGTGTGTGTCTGTGTGTCTATGGTGTGTGTGTGTGTGTGTGTGAAACTGTGTTGCATAAAGCCTTTGCTGGTGTCCACACTCCACAGTGACATGTCCTGCAACTGCCATGGTTTGGGAAGTGTTCGACAATTTCCAGCTGCTGCAATGGTTTTGTTGATGTCCCTTGGAAGTCAGAGCTCTGCTCCTTCCCTACTGACCAACCAGCTGGATCCTTCCTGGGAACAGTACTGTCTGCTTTTCTCTTCACTGTTGATCACTAAGCACCATTCAATGCGCACAATTGATCAGCTGTGAGCTATCAAATACAAACTGAATGTTGTCAATAAGCTGAGCGTTCTACCTGTTCAGAATTTTATGGTTGTGCAGCTTTCTGAAGCCATTCTACTTTTTTATTACTTGGGCACTGTTTCTGATTCTTACACAAGTTAAATGGCATAACAGAATTTTGCAGTGAGAAGAAGAAGGGCATATTCCCAAACAGACACGTATGTCTTGATGGAACCAGGCAAGGGAGAGGTGTTTGTTTCAGAGGAAGAGCTTAAAAGCAGGTTAAAGTTTTGGTTAGAAAATTGGCCCGGTGGGACCCTGCCACCTGATCTTTCCAAGTTCAAGACAATTGAAGATGCTGTTTCCCACCTTGTCAAGTCAGTTTGTGAACTTGAGATTGATGGCGAAGTTGGCTCAGTTCAGTGGTATGAAGTTAGATTAGAGTGACACTACTAGACTTGGTGAAACTTCCTTTTCGATTTCTAAGTGTTGTTTCTGCCCGTTTCCTCTGTATTCTATTATCAAAGTCAATTCCTAGTTCCAACATACTGGATACATTTATTATCCATAGTTGTAATTCCAGGTTGCTTTGAAGATAGCAAAGTTTGCGTATCATGGAAATGTTGTTCACTGCATCCTTGTAAATAAGGTGACACTGTTGTACATTGAACTTCAAAAATAGAATTCTGATGGGCCAAAAATTCTGGCCGTGGCGTCATATTTCATCCAATCAAAATTATCAAGTCTAGGTCATAAATAGATGCTCATCAAGGAATGTGTTATTGATTACATGCGGAAATAATGGAATATGAATTTTCCACGTAGTCGTGGAGACATGGTACAATCAATCTATGGGAAGATTGATATGGGATCTAGAGTGACACAAGTCACAACATTTCCATTGGACAAATGAGCATAGAATAAAATTTGAAATGAGAATATAAGCAGTCCATTTCTGTCATAGTCGCAAGCGAAGGTAATAATTTTCAAAATATTCTGATAGTCACTCAAAATATTGTCCGATGTCTTCAGAATATTGTTAAGAACAAATTTATTGAGACGTTATCTCAATAATATCTCGAGATAGACTAGATGTCTTTCTTAGGACTTTCAAAAAGTCTTATTTTCATCCTCATGCATGTGTTTGTTTTTGTTTTTCTTGTTGGTTCTTTAGAAGCATTTTACTTCTTTCCTTTATTTTGCAAGAAAATATACTAGAAAACATATGATCGTATAAGTTTTGCTGGGGTCTTTTGTGTTTTCATTTTTTCAATTTTTGAAATATTATGATAACTTTTGAACTAATTAACAGAAGAAAGGTTTGTCGAAAGTGTTGCTGAGTATTTGCCTCTGCAGTTGTAATACAATATCTGGGAGTTCAATGCTGCCATAGCTAGAAGTTGTCGGATGGCTAAAATTTTTAAAACTGTTATTTTGTATTACCATAATTTATAGTGCAGCAACAATTTATAATTGTTTTAATGGTAATTTATGGACTTTTTAGCATTGAATTTTTAGACGACAACTATCTAGCACCGGAAGCAGTGGCTTTTCCAACATTATCTCTTTTAGTGCATCTACATCGAAGCAGTTTATTGCCCACTATTGAGTGAGTGGCCTCGAAACATGGAAGCCGGCCTCCCATATGCAAGGACAAATGTAAAATGCACGCAGGTTTAAAAGCATTATGACCACCAAATAAATATGAAACCATGGGTTCGATCGTCTCCACATCCTCTTGTCCGTTGCAAACTGTTTAATGTAAAATCCGTTTAGTTCTCTTTGTCCAAGGTGGTAAGCTCGACACTGTTTGCTTAGACCAAATGTTCAGGACCAAATAAAATTTTGCTGTCATGAATTCTAATGTTTTGCTGAAAAAAGTTAAAATGAAAACTATGAAAAATAAATAAATAAATAAAGAACTGCGTGCGGAGTTCTTTCAGAAATTGGACAAAAAATGGATTTGAAAAATCTAGAAACAGAGGGGGAGGGTGCTAGGATCTCATTTTGCTCTCTACTGTGTCTTCATCTTGTGTCTCTCCTCCTTTTAGCTCTTTGTCTTGGATCCCAACTATATTACATGAGTATGTGTGATATGGCCAAATACCTGTACAAGTACGTGTGTAAGGTGCATTCTAAAACATTTTTTTTTTAATTATTTTTTTGCTTTAATTTTGATTTTTCCATTTTTTATTTCGCTCCTGCCTAGATTCTATATTTTTCTATCCCTTTTCTTTAATTTTGATAAATTTTGTGAATTATTATATATAAAATGTATATATTTGTATAATCAATTGACCAAAGAACACGGGGAATCCAAATTCCTTAGGTTCATTCAGCCAGATGAAAAACAAAACCAGACTTTTGAGAAGCTAGGAAGTTAAAAACTATAATTTTCATCCTACTCTTTGAAGCCTTAATTTAATGCTGAAATTTGAGTGAACTTGGGTCTAATTATATGGGGCATCCCTACAAGATCCGGGTCACTGCCTATAGTTAGTTGAAAATTTGTTAATAATATATTAATATTTAGTGCCTTACAAAAAAAAAATCTATCTCTGCAGTATCTCTCCCTCTTTTTCTCTCAATCTGAAAAACCCTTGCTCAAGGATTTGTAAACTAAAAATCTTCAACCGAGGGTTCCAGTTGAAGATTTTTTTTTTTTTTAAGATATTTCTAAAATGAGATTCTTCATCCTCCCCACATTCAGCTTCTTGCCTCCACTACCATCTTCCTCCGTAGCAGCCTACTGCCTCGACCGCCATCTTCCTCCATAGCAGCAATAGAAGCATCTCGAGCACCAAAACGATCTAAACGAGTCGAGATCAAACACCAACAAGGTTGATAGAGTCGAACTCAGGCTAATATTGTAAAACTTGACTTGAGCAGAGTTAATCAGAACAAGAATCGAGTCAAGCTCGAGTTGGCTGAACCCGGGCTCCACTCAGCTCATGTACAGTCTATTAGGTGAGAGTCATGATATTCATCGCTATGGCCTTCAAAACCATTTTCTTCCAAAAGATACTGTATTGTGTTGTTTACAATTTGACAATGGAAGAAAGTTTTACAAATTCTCTTTTTTCTCTCCTTCTGACAAAAGTATAGCCTGTCAGATCACAGCCTGGTATAGCCTCGAAATAAACAAATCAGAGCTTCCCATAGCCCAACTATAGCTGAAGTAGGAATATCAGAAGATTCATCATTTTTTTTTTAAAGGAAGAAATCTCAGTTCAGATCTCTGGATACAAATACTTTATCTGATAATATCATGAATTAATAGCATGACACTCAAGGAATTTCTAAACCACAAAGTGCAATCTAATATGATGAATTTGAACAACATAAACCATGACTAGCCAAAGTTAACAACTTAGGTTGTCATACGTACTGCATGAATACTCATAATAGCTCTTACAAGTCTCGATCTACTTTTGGCACAACACATGCATGTTCAGCTAAGCACTTGCACTAGTTTTTGTGATCAAACATGCAAACGTGGAAGCCAAACTATTAGTACAACAAAGAATCGTGTTTTTTTTTTCTTTTGAATAGCATCATCTTGTTACTTAGAGATGCAACAATGAAGTGATGAGAACACAAAGGACGAAATCGATTTAAAGGCTTACAATGACATTCCCAATTTTGCTGGAGCCAATCTATATGCAAATCTGCATGTAGTTATGCTTTTGTATAGAGATATTTTTCAATCTTTTATAAGAATTTTGATAAGTCTGTAGACAACTATAGAAAATGGTTTCACTTCATTTCGCTACATGTCACACACACACACACACACACACACACACACACACACACAGAGAGGATTGGTAGGTGGGCGCCCTACTTAAGGGACCCTACAGAGTACCTGACGTGGTTATAATATGTCATCCAACTCAACCGGTTGTGCTACCCATCACTTGGTGTGTATGCATGTGTTTGAGAGAAAAAGATAGATAGATTAAGCTTTTATATTTATGTATTAAATTTATGTATCCTTTATTATAAAAATCTAAGTCTGGACCTAGGCCGCAGAGTCGCAGACACGAATGGTGGACTGGCCCGACGCCAAACCTTAGATAGTCAGCTCAAGAAAAAGTCCAAGAAGACAACGTAGAAAGAGGACACATGGTAGTGGATGCAATCCTTGTTGGAGAATGAGATAAAAACCCTAGCTTGATGATCCATGAAGGGGTGGAGCTACATGTGGACCTGTATGGGCAATTGCTTATACAGTCATATAAGATCTATAAATTTATATATTGGTTGGTCCTATTTATTTTGCTTATTGATGTATTAGTACCCCTCAATTATTTAGTTACTTCATTTGGTGCCCATTGATCATTTTTAAGGGGTCTTTTTTTTTTTTTTTAATTAGTACACCTAGTATGAAATCTTTGGCTTCCCCATGGGTCCAGATCAAGAGGGTGATGAACAAATCAACCATAGTTGTATGAACTTAGTGTTGACTTGCCTTCTTATGTTCTAAAGATTTCTTGAAGGAGTATCTCATCCAACTATCCAAAAAAAGAGCTAAAACTTTCACCAAACCCCTTGTCCCTTAAAAATGCAGCCTACGGCCTACTTTGATTTCTCATGATGCTGCCCCGCTGAGCTTCAACTTGCGTGTTAGGAGCATCCCTTTTATGATAATAAGAGAGTTGGTGCCCTGAGGATCTGAACAGACACCGGCTGCCTACCAGTCCCCACTCCTGCTGTTGCACCAACCTCTTGGGATTATTTTCTAAAGATTTCATTAGTACTCGCATTAGTGCGGTAGATCATCTTGGTTATGGGTAAGTTTGCCAAGCCAATTCCTGGTAGACGTTGAGGAATATGGTTGTCTTTTCATATTAAATAATGAATGACCGTAAGGCATCTCTGCAGAAATAAGCAAATCTATGTGGGCTGTTGCCCACACCAGCCCTTATATATGCCTCCTCAATTCCTGCACTCTCAATTCATCACAAACTTTTAAAAGACAGTTCATTATTAAATAATGGATGACCATAAGGTATCACTGTAGAAATAAGTAAATCTATGTGGGCTGTTGCCCACACCAGCCCTTATATAAGCCTCCACCACTGCCTGCATTTTTTTTTACTTTTTCTTGTACATGTATGAAAATTTCTTGTCAATTAAAAGTCAGCCTCTCCCTCAACAAATCAAACATATATGCATGCTGTTCGCATGCTTTAATGTTTAGCTTAATTATGATTTTAATCCCCACGATAATCAGAGACAATATTACATAAAAATATAAATCCGATTAAGCAAACACAAACCAATATTAATATTTTTTCTACATTTGCGATAACAAATGCATGACTTTTGACGGTGCAAACAAAATTATGTTAATTTCATTTTACTAAAGTAATTATAAAAGAAATCAAAGCGTAATAGTTATATATTAATATCGTTGGAATAGGTCCTCCCACAAATTGGAGGAGTTTATTTACGCATCGAGCCATTGACTATGTATTTATTGCCGTTACAAAATAAAACAAATAAAGTTACAGGATTTTTACAGTTTTAACCGTGTGTTCTTGGAATTTGTCTTGGAAAAGAAATAAATAACAAAAAGAAAAAAGGATACGCTAGAAGGAGGGCTTGAACCTCCGACCTTGTGGTTAACAGCCACACGCTCTAACCAACTGAGCTATTCCAGCTTGATGTTTTCTCTGTACTTTTAAAGTATAAATATTATTTCCTAAATTCTCCGCACATTAACAAAACGCCGCAGAGAGGGAGAGGGACGGAGAATGGAGTCGTAGAGGGGAAGGGTAGAGAGAGAATTTGAGGGAGAGAGAAAAGTGTCGTGGTCGTGGTCGTGGTCGTCCTTCAGCCTATCACCGGTTCGCCTTCTGCGCGCCCCACAGCCATGACGGAGGAGCAGAGCATCCCCAAGCCGCCCGAAGAGTCCTCTTCATCCTCTAATGCCAGCAGGCAGAGGTAATCATCACATATGCTTTCCTACACGCCGCCGTTCCCCTTCTCTTGTTTACCGTTGTTGTTCAATTTGATTGTGCGCTACCAAAAGTAGAAGAAAAAGAACCCTAATTATCCTTGTCCTGTTATTCCTTTCTGCTGTCTGATGTCGAACATTGCCTTCGTTTCATCGGCGTCTCGTTGCATATCATATGCGCGGTTCGCTGTTCACTTGGTTGCCTGTTGGGAAACAGGAGGAGTTGGGCGCGATTGATTACCTTGCAAGCAGGGTGTTCTCTCTCCCCCTCTGTGTGTGTGTGTGCGTGCGTGTCAGTTTGTCTGTCTGTCTGTCTCTTTCTTTCTCCCGGGGGAATTGGGGTTGAGGACGATCAATCTAAGTAGCAAAACCGAAGAGGAAGATGCTTCGTCCTGTAACTACAAGGGGAATCATCCTGTGTTTCGAATCATGAGTCATGACTCATGACATGGTTGCTTCAATGGTAACAACTAACAACCATTGAGACGGTGGCTATCTGGAGGAATTTTTTCTCTTAATATTGTTTGAGGTTGACCCATTTGATTCATACTCCGTTCCTCCCCCATATCAATTAGTATACCGTAACCTCCCAAAAATGGAAGAATTGCCATACATCCTGCAGACTTCCGAGTTTGTAAGACATAGTCCTTGTTTCTTCACCTATTGCGGCATAAGGACCGAAACACATTATGTGCTGGAAGTATGTCAAATTTTTTCCTACTTCTGTCTGACTAGACATGCATATTTTCTGTTGCTTGTTTCTTTAAGCCTGCTACTTTCCTGTCTCTGAGGCCTTGAATTCAGATTTCAAACTTAGCTAAAACTATCCAGTTGAATTATGGGAGCAAGAGTGAAAATGTCCACCTGAGTCTATTGCAATCTGCTGATTGCTTGTTGCTTTTACAATATGGATTAATGTTGTGGTTGATATATACTTCTGACGTAAACCAAGCAAAGGTTGTTGAAATTTGTTCCTTATTGTTGCTGGTATCTTGTAATATGCATTAGTATTGAGTCTGATATATCCTTGTTAATATGAAGTTATGAGTTAAGCAACCCAAATAGGCTTTTCACAATAAAGCAAATAAGCGTTCCATAAACTGAAGAAATATTATGCCGTTTGTAACTTCATGCAATTCTCAATAACAATAGCAACACAGTTGTATGTTTGTGTCTAAGCTATTTGTCTTTGTGAGTTTCCATGTAGCCAACTTTAAGCATGATAGGTGTTCTTGGTTAGCCATTAGAATGCTTTTGATCAAGAAATTGTTTAGTTTTGTATCTAGATGAGAGTGTGCTTGTTTAAGCCAATGATTGAAAGTTGAAACCTGAAGAATTACAATTGTGGTTTCTCAGTGTTTGTTCCTTGCTTATGATGATTGGTCACTGTCATACTTTCATATTAGTCATTTAAAAGTTAAAACCCCATCCTGCAGTTTTTTTTATGTTGTTGTTGTTGTTGGTATTGTTGTAGTGAGATATCAAAAGAATTTGTGAAAGACTAAAAGTTTAGGAATGATGCACCAAGTATGCATGCCCTTAGTGTGCTGTTAGTATTATGCTTTTGCCATTTGGTACATTAGCCTCTTAATTTCATCTTGGACTCACCTTGGTAATTCCTTTATTCCTCTTTTTTTTTTTTAAATACTTTCTTTCTTTATGTGTATATCATGATTTCTTTTTTAAATTGTGTAAGTAGGAGAAAGAGAAAATGGGATCAACCTGCTGAGTCAATAATTTCAGCTGGATTACATATGCCAAGTGTTTTTCCACCCAGTAGCATCGCTGTTGCTGCTGGACCCACCATTCCAGTTGTTGCTTCACCTTCCATTGCTCTTCCAACGGTTTTGCTTCCTACAAATTCCACATCTATACCACAAGTTTATCAAGCACCTCTTGCATATCAGAATGCTGCTTCAGTAGTGCACAAGCTGAACCAAGTAAGCGGAGTTTGTCTACATCATACATACACCTGTTCTTAAACTACGTTTGGGATATGGATATCAGAGGATTTAGTTTGGTGTTGGAGTTTGCTATCTTAGTTGGACTTTATAACTAGATTCATATTTTCTTTGGCTTGAGGATTTGAAAGTAAAAAATTAAGGCATGACAATAAGGTTATCCAAGTGCCAAAATCCACTTACTCAGATTCCTCTTTGAAGTGGAGGTTGTTCTTTTGATCTCCTAATTTAGGAGGACGCATTGACCTTGTCCAACATCTGTGTGATCTTTTAATACTTGACCTTCAATGAAATGTAAATTATCTCTATTTTTTTATATAAGTCGGACATTTAATGGATTGGATAATAATTGCTATTGAAATTTATGTTAACAACTTTTCAGACAAAACGGGATGTCTGGAATCACAGGCAATACTAAACAGAATCCTGAAAAGGAATGGCATGTTCTTCCAGACACTGACAAAATAACAACTTTATGAAAGCTAATTCCTTTGAAGTATTTGCAAATCCTATGGCTATATCAATCAGGTTTGTGGCTGACATAAGAAGAAACAAGTCTCTTTTTGGAAACAACAATCAAAGAGCTGTTTAAAATGAACAAAGTTCATAAAAATAACCCTAGTACTGCATAGCTGTTTTCATTATCCTCCCTTTCTGCTAGATAAGTGCTCTTCCCTTCTCCTCCTCACTCCTCTGCTTTTTTTTTCTCTGTTTGTATTTTTTTTGTTTTCTGTTTTTTATTTAAGGTGAGCTTCGCATCCAATCAGCACCATTGCATGCAGAACCCACGTTGCATTGATGCAGGTGCGGTGTCCAAATTGCTGAGTCTGTGTGACATGGATTTCTTGTTTCTTGGGTGCTCAAATGAAGAGAGCTGGACATGCAAACTTTTCTGTCCGCTAGTTTTCTTATTTTTGAGCATTATCACAAATATTATTATTTTTTTTTTGAAAAAATGTATTTTAAAGATGAGAAAACTAACAAATTAGGAAAGAGAAGAAAACATGATATTTTGATAAAATTTGTCAAAAATGAAAGTATTGCATTACTATTACATTTTTTTCCCATTGTGATTTGTTTAATGCATACATATTTAGGTTTCTCTTAACCTGTGTGACATGTATGTAGTTATGGGTGCAGATAATTCCAAAGCATTTCAAAAGACCTTGGGTGTGGACTACGTATGTGTATATATATAACAAATTAAATTAACAATATTATTTTAAATTTTTAAACAAGAAAATACGAAGCAATCTATCTAACACAGACTTGCCATGCGGCGCTGGTGCGTCATCATACATGGTCTATGCCCATCCAGTGTGGTCAACTGCACCACACCAGTTTTGTCCAAAAGACAATGTATGCTGAACTTGCATCTCCATGTGTAAGATGCAGCAAACTGAGATGAAACCTAAGATTGTCCTCATGTCAGTTTAAAAGTATATGTACTAAACGCTGTTTTTTAAGCTCTTTCTTTCTCTCTCTCTCTCTCTCTCTTTCTCTCTCGTGTTCCCCCTCTATGTAACTCTCTCGCTTTTCATTTCTCCCTCTTCATTTTCCCCCTCTTTTGAACTCTCTTGTTCCCCTCTCTCTAACTCCCTCTTTCCCTCTCATTCTTCTCCAATCTTTTAAAAGCTGTCTTTCTCTCTACCCTTTCGTTTCTCCTCTATCAGAAACTCTCCATCTCTGTCACTTTCTTGTTTTTCCCCTCTTTTAGAAACTCTCTCTTGCTTCCCCCTCAGGGATGATGAACTCATCTCCCCAGCCCTAAACTAGCAATAGTTTTTTGAAGTTTGACTAAGGTAACCCCAAGGAAAAAGTCCATTTATAACAATAGTACATGACTAAGAAGTTAAAAGAGAACAAGATCTAAAAAAGGTCAAAAGAGAAGAAATTGTAAACATAAGGCTATGGAAAGTTATATATAACAACAGACTATATATGTAACAAGACTCAAAGGGGATTAGGTTAGTGGACAATTCTGTAACACTGTAACTCTGATCCCTTTGCCTTTGAGTTTTCTTATATACCATAGTCACGAAAAACATGTTTTTTCTGAACAAATGCGATGAATTAAATTGACGTTTAAAACTTAAAAAAATGCATTGTTTTGAAAAAAATGTAAAAAAAAACACGTTTTTAATGCATTTTTTTTCTCTATTTTTCATTTTTTCCATTTTTTATGCCAGAGTTTTTTTTTTCATTTTCTATTTTTTGTTTGTTGCAAATCTACTTATCTTTTGATGTTTGTGTTATTAGTTTCTCACTTATTTTTTCCCCACTTTTAGTTTTTTTAAGTTTTTTAAAATTTACCGAATTCTTTCCTTTTTTTCCCCATTTTTTCAAGCTCACCTTATAATACCCGAGAAAATCTCACCGTTGAAAACTTCCAAATGTTATTTGTTACTATGTTACATTACATACATAGTCTACATATGTAATACAAAAAAATTGTCCACTAACTCTATTCCCTATGCAGTCTGTTGTGTAACTTTTCATAGCCTTATTGCTGCACCCACACCCAGATTTTTTTTTGAAAACTGCTGTGCCGGCATAGACACAGAGTACCTATGTGACGCAGCAAGCAATACATTCATGAATTAAAGTTCGTATTCATAAATTGACAATCATAGTAATATACATACCAAAGTTAAGACAAATTGTTTCAATTTAAACCTACAAAAGACAGAAATGAGCGAGCCCACTTTTGGATGAGTTTAGTCATGGATACATAGACCACACCTAACATGTTCTTGACCCTGTTCACTTCAAGCCTAGAGCTGCACTTTTATCCAGCCATGTCAACAACCCAATGTGGTACCGTCTTAGCCTCTTCGATGAGTGCTTGTTACATAGCTTTTAACATTTTAATAGCTATTTGAGTTTTATTAATGCTTTTTGTTAGAAAACTATTAGACAAATAAAAATTTAAAATGTCACTTATATATTATTTATTTTGCTTTTTATATTTTGAATTCCCAACATTTTCTCTTCAGAAAAGAAGAAACCTGATTAGCACCCAACAAAATTTTGCAGATGTCCTGATAATATTTGTGATGATTAGATACCACTTCAAAGAAAAGGAAACTCCTAGTTTTTAAGTTGAGTTGTTTTAGGCAATGTTATAAAAGGCGTAATGAATCGTGTATCGGTCGGGCCGACCTATACGCCGTATCGTAACGTATCGCAAACGTAGCGTAGCGTAGTGTAAAATTATTATTTTTTAATTTTAAAAAATAGTTAAAAATAAAAAAAGAGAAAAATCATTAAAAATCTGAAAAAATGAACAAAAAAATAGAAATCAAGAAAAAAGTATTCAAATCTAAAAAAGATCATCATACATAAGAAACATTCATGTATATCAACAACACATTCAAAAATAAGAAATTAGATATACAAAATAACATAATAAGCATCCATCACAATTTTAAACTTGAAAATTTTATAGAATCTTAGGACTTAGAGCCTTAAGACTTGGAGTTTTAGGACTTAGATTACATCACAGTTTAAAACATATAGTTATCATCTTTCATGATTCAACGATAATATCTCTCAAATCAATGAATCCTCGGTCATTTTTTTTGAAAATGAGCAAAATCTCTGCCTCCTATGTCTCTTGGAGCCTTTAAATATAAGAAGAGAGAGAGAGGGATGAGTGTTTAAACTTTCAAAAAAAAAAAAAAGTGTTTTATCCCGTATCGTACGATACGGGGGTGTATCGCACGATACACATACGATACGGACGCGTATCGCTTATCAAGCACGTATCGTATAGGTTTCTTCGGCCTATACGATACGTATCGTACGATACGCGTTTGTATCGTACGATACGCGTCTGTATCGTACGATACGGATAACATTGGTTTAGGTCCAGTCTTTATTGATGAAAAAAAGGAGATAAGCGACACAGACTCTTTCAAAAGATTGCAGTACCCAAGTCATCTTAGGTGCAACAACAAATAAATTACATGTTAATTGTTAAGGAATGCCTCCTACTTTTTCTCTATAGCAGGAGGATTTCATTTTCTATGGGCCATAACTTGTAATGTCTTACTCATGCTAACTGCCAACTAAAAAAATGAATGGTGTTTACAACTTTACAAAGCAAAGGTTGGCATAATGTCATTAGTGTGTTTAGTTTGTTTCAAAAGATCTTGAAACCTTTAGATTTTTCAAAATTTCTTGCTTTATATATATATATATATTTTGTGGGGGGTTTCAAGCATAAATTTTATTATATGGTAGGTTTAAAATTTGAAATATTAATTTTAAGAAAAAAGTTTAAACTGCATTTAAAACTCATGTTACTTTGAATTGCAAATATAGTTTTAATTTTTTCTTTAACTTGTTATTGGTGTTTTTATTGTGGTATTATGAAAATATTGCTAATATTGTGACATTAATAAAAGCCATAGTGTCACAAATGTGGACAATATTTGAGAAGATCACATTTTTTTTGTCAAAATAGCATAACCTTCTTTAAAAGGGAAAATCTCCAGACGTTCCTTGTGATAACATGTCAAGCTATCACGATATTTTCCTCGTTTTTATAAAAGAACATTTTTTTTTACTTTAGTGTATGTTTCCATTTTCTGATTGATTCTAAAGTTTTAAAAGCTGTTTTGAATTTTTAACAGTATATTAGTCAAAAAATTTGTACACGACTATTAGTTTTGTTTTTCTTTATTTTTTTGTGTTTTAAATGTTTTGAATTCTGACTTCTGAGATTCTCTGGCATAGAAGATACCTGAGAAGAAGCTTGCTAATAGACACCCGAGAACTGTATTGGTGACAATGGGTCAAAACTGTTTTGTCATTATTGGCTTCCATTGGACGTTTGAAGGTGGTTCTCTTGCTAGCACATGATCTTCCTAAAAATAGAGTCTACTTTTTTGGTCTTTATTCCAATATTCCTTGTTTAGTTGGGTTATTTTTTTAGTTCAGTTTTGTCAGGTATTGCATACGAACTACCTTTTTGCGTATATATGCAGCCTCTGATCAAATTCATTGCATTATTGCATATGTTACATTGGTGTTGGTGATAATTGATAATCCCATTTCTGTTGATGATTTTTTTCCTCTCCTTTATCTGAAAGCTATTGATAAGTTTATCTTACACAGGAGGCAACAGCAAAAGTAGTGAGTTTGCAGCCAAAAATTCAAGATGAACTGATTGCTCGAGAAATTGTGATAAATGATGCTGAATCTACCATACGATATAAACTCACAAAGCGGCAGACTCAAGAAGAGGTGAAATATTGATTTGCATTAGTATAGGTGTATTTCATTGTGTTAGCTTTGTAATCTCAGACTTATTATTGTCTTTTATGGAATAAAACTCTTTTCTTTTTTTCTTTTGCAGATCCAGAAATGCACTGGTGCTGTGGTTATAACTAGGTGGTGGTTGGTTAGAAGCATGTGATGTTCTTAAAGAAGTCCAGTTTCTTTGATTTTTTTACTCACTTACCTGCAATTTATGAATTTACCTTGAAGGGGAAAATATCGTCCTCCAAATGCAGTACAGGATAATGAAAAGCCATTGTATCTTCACATTTCTGCTGGTGCTCATGTGAGTATTTCTGCAGCAAGTCTCAACAAAGTAGTTAAAATGTCCCTTCTTAAGCTTGGCCTCTTAGTAGTCAGTTCACTTTGAGATTTTATATTCAAATATTTAATTAGTGGGTTTTGTTTGTCATGCAATGTATATGTATGTGTCTTTCTGTTGATTTTTACTGCAATCTCGCACCCAAAACTTCTCTGTTACGACCTGACCCTAAAGAGCTGGTCTAATAAGTGGGCCAGCTTGGCTCTGAAAATTGTTGGGCCTTGGGGTAGATTTTTCATAAGGCCTGGCCCTATGACCTGGGTACTTGAACACTTAGCAGGAGTGATGCCCTCTTTTTTCCATTAGCCAAAAATATCACGATATTAATGAAAAAATGAAAATGTGAAAACAATGCGAGAAATTGAAAATATTGCAAAAGAATATTCTTTTGCGTTTTTATCATGATTTTATGGCATTTTTTTGTTTGTTTAGTCACATGCCGAAAATGAGGGCAATCTCTTCGTTTTCTTTTAAGACTTTAATCTGGTTTCTCTTGGCCTTTAACCTGACCATCAGAGAGGGAGAGAAAGAGTGAGAGAGATATTACCATCAAGAAGTTTCCAGCAGTGGAAGCAACCCGATGGCAAATGATGAATTACCACAGAGAGAGAGAGAGAGATGATGATGGTGATGATGATGAGGAGAGCTGCGGGGTGAGGACTGAGGAAGAGAGAGTGAAAAAGTTACGGTTCTCACTCTTTGAAAGTCTGAAATTTCTTTAGCTTTACTTGTACTTACGTTACAAAAACAGGCTCAAACTTTTGAAGCTTACAAACCATGCATAAATAACTTTTATTTCTTTAAATTTTTTTACAAGAGGCCAAGTGCGTTAAAAACTTGTCACATTTTAACATTAGATTAAATTATGTACTGTCATTTTTGCCATTAGTATAACATTATGTTTATCATTTAGTCTAGTCATTTCTATGTCTCCTTATTAGTTTTGTTTTTTGTTTTTGTTTTTGTTTTTTTTTTATTTAAAAAAAAACTGCTTAGATTTTCCCGAGATTTTCCTGAGAAAAATAACTTTAGCAAAAAATACTCAAGAAAAACCTTGCCGTAAAACTCAAGAATGATATTTGTGGCTATGCTTTATTCGCAGCAGGCTACAGCAAAATTTTAGCAACCTATTTAGTACGTATCATCACACAAAAGCCAGCTTCGCGCTGTGTCCCCTTGAAAAAATACTTATTTCATACTGGTGATATTCTTCTCAAATCCACAATCTTGTTATACAGAAGACACTGACATAAAACTTGCAAACCTTTTACTTCACCATCCTGCATGCATGAAGCAGCGTGCTTCTATCTGTACATTTCACTAAACTTCTCCCACACTCTCCAATCTACTAACTGTGACTTAACCGCATGACTGTCTGGCTTCTATTAGTCTATGCAATTTAAAAGTTAGATGTATTTAGTATGGGTTTCAACTCTCAATTAATCATTATATACTAGATTTCCTTCTGAACTTGAGCCTTCCTATGTAAGAAGGAGTGAAAGATTGTGACTAAGAAATTATTGGGCGCCTGATGTGGTGTATGCTATTCATTAATAGCCTAAGGTTCCCTATATACCCCAAGGATAAACTTGTGTCTTTTATTAGCGAAGAGGTAAATGCCTTTTTTGCTTGTGTGCCAGGTGAAAGTTTATTGATTCTAGTTCCTGGATGGTCCGGACTGTTCTCTCTGTCACATGGCTGTGGTTCTCTCTTCAGATCCAGCTTATGAGAATTTGTTTACTGCTTGTATCTGGATCTCTCTTATGAAATGTAATCTGTGTTGTCAACCTAGGCAACTCATTGCCATAGTCATAGCCAAATGACTAGTCGCTGACCATGTAGTGGGCACTGGGCCAAGGCAACCTAGTTCCTAGTAGTTGGTGAACCGCTGGTGGGTTTTAGGCTTTTAGCTTTTTTTTTGGGTCAGTCCTACTTCTGGTTAGTCTTTTCCTCTTTTCATTAAGAAGATAAATTCACTTTTTGTTTAGAGAGACATTCAAACGAGCAACTGCCAGCCATGGAAAAGGTTGTGGTTGGGGAGGAAAAACCTATATATATATATATAGGGAGAGAGAGAGAGAGAGAGAGAGAGAGAGGAGGGTTCAGTTTTCCTGGATGCCGGCTTTGCCGAATGGCTAAAAATTAAAAATTTGTTGCTGAAAGCACCATAAATAATTGCTAAAAACACCAAAAGGCTGTTGCTACTCCATATACCATCACTAATGTTCCTGTGATGACCTTTTTTAGCAACAAGCTTTTAATTTTAACCATCAGGCTCTCTCTCTCTCTCTCTATATATATATATATATATATATATATATATATATATATATATATATATATATATATATATATATATATCATTGTGACAGATATCATGATATTTTCGAAAATATTAACATGAAAAATAATAAAAAAGAAAAAAAGGAGAAAGTTGTGATATTTTGAAAGAATCGAAAAAAATATTTATCACGATATTAGCACGATTCTTTCACATTTTTTCATTTTTCTATTTTTTAGCATTGATTCATGGATTCAAACATTAGCTTAAAATAAATTATTTTCATCATTTTTATTATCATTAAAACATTCCTGTTATCATTGTTATATAGTTTTATTTATTTTTTCCTATTAGTTTCTCATTTATTTCATTTATACCTAATATTTTATTTTTTAAAATCTTTCTAGTTTTTCCCAAGATTTTTGCAAAAAAATAACTTTTCCGATAAAAACCCGAGAACGATATTTGTGATATATATATACATATATTGTGGTTGTTTGTATGATTATATATGTGTATACATATATCTGGATATGTGGTTTACTTAATTCATAGTGTTCTTTCATTTTTTTTTTCACCTTTGGCACTTCATACATTGTGTTTCTGAAATTTTTTTATTTGTTTTATTTTAGTCGACTAACTTGGACTGGCTCCTTGCTACTCTCAGCTAGTCCTTTTGGGGCCTTGACTGATGCGCCACTGACTTCCCATTATGACAACCTAGAAGTTTTTAATTTTGAACAGTTTTTTTGGTTCTGGATTCTTGTTTGAAGGCTGTATATGTAGCTAACGTTCTGGAAAATTACTCAAGGAATCAATGGCTCTGAGAATCCAAAGCATGAGCCTTATTGTCTACAATGTACTACTCTGTTCAAGCACGGGCCAATACTGAAAACGTGTCAAGCAATTTAGAGGTCAATATTGTGGTTTGCCGAAGAAAATATATACTGCTGCAGAGAGTAAGCATTGCATTTTGTTGTCTCAGTTGCTTGCTGTTATTGGATGTTGAGCAGCTCCAGTGTTATCTTTCATCTGTTCTCTAGAGATGCGCTGCAGTGGAACAGGTTAGCCATTGGTTGAAAGCATCTATTTGCCTTCTTAATAGGATTTGGTTCTCTTGCATCCAAGAACCCCTCGATCTGTACCCCCTTTAAACTTCTGTGGTCATTCATCAATCTTCCACCTCTTTATTTTGATCTTCCTCAGCCCATCTTACCTACTTAAAAGGGGGTCTGATAATCTAGTCTTGCTGCTTGTACTTGAATCCTAAATTTCTTAAGTCTTCTCCAGCAGGCAGTGAACAAAGCTTCTTTTCGCCAACCTATCACATTATAACTGAGATTTCCAAACTTAGCTTGATATTCTACCATAGTCCCTTTCTGGCATAATTAAGTTAATTCTACATTATAATCCATGAAAAATGATGTGCCAAATTGCGCCCACCTGGGTCTTCTGTAGTGTTCTTCAAAGTTCAAACTACTTCTGCCACCTTACTGCATTACATTCCAAGCAATTTGCTGGGTGCTGCACTCACATTTCTGCAGGTACTTGTGAAGAAAATATTGTTGTGCATGATATCCGTGACAGGGAATCTATGTGACATGGGTGCGGGTGTGGGGTGTGGCAAATTTCAAAAAAACATGGGTGTGGGTGCAACAGGGTGAATATATATATATATATATATATATATATATATATATATATAAAATAATATAATACACAAAGTCACCTCCTAAATTCTAAAATCTGTGGCATTGTATTTCTTCCATGTTTTAAACATATTCTGGAGTCTGGAGTTTGATATCAGATTTTACAATCTTACTCATAACATAAGTAGGCATTAAACAAATAGCTGTTATATATTTACTATTATACAATTTATATTAAATATAACGTATAAGCAACATATACATATGTATATATATTTATAGCAGAACTGATTAACAAAACTTATACAATTAATATATGCAAGAGCCAAGAAGACATATTCCCAGATTAAGAAAACTTATAGACAACATGTATGACTATATGGCATATGCAAGATATAAAGCTATGAGCAACATATAAGATCTAGTATTGAACTGCAAAAGTGTGTAGTAAAATCATAGTCACAAAAATGTTTTTTTTTTTCAAAAAAAAAAAGATAAAAAAATTAGCCATATAAAATAAAAAAACACAGTTTTTTTATGAAAAAAAGTTAGAATGAAAAGAAAGAGAAAAAAACGTGTCTTTTTCGTGTTTTTTTTCATATTTTTTTTCTTTTTATTCATTTTTGTGTTTTTTAAATTCCAAATTGTTTTCTTTTCATTTTATAATTTTTATTTGTTGCAAATCTATTTATTTTTTGATCATTGTGTTATTAGTTTCTCACTCATTTTATTTTTTCTTCATTTTTAATTTTTTTAATTTTTTAAAAATTTACCATATTTCCCCTTTTTTTTAAGCTCGCTGTATTATACCCGAGACAAACCTTGCTGTTTAAAACCTAAGAAAGTTTTTTGTGACTATGAGTAAAATACTAAAAACAATATAACAGATGTGGCAAAAGACAGAAAAAACTGAAAAAATGAAAAAGGACAAAAATGACCTCAACGCAGTTTGGCCGCATGAGATTCGTGTTGACAAACATCATTGGATGTTGTGTTGGAGGTGCACCTGCACCTGAATCATGTCAACTTGGGTGTTTTTGCTGTTTTGGTGAGTAGATGTGATAGCAGGGGATCTTCCTTGAGAATTTGGGTAACTTCAGCTTTGGAGGTTAGAGAGGATTGGTGGCAAAGCCTCCATTACTTCCCCCCTGCCTTAAAAGGGTGACATATTCGTGGTTTATAAGGTCTCCACTCTTGGAATTTTACCAAGAGCTCCCATTAGGGTTCAAGACACCCTGCCCATCAGGATCCAACATACCATGGTTTTGATTTACTCTTGGTGATAATCCATCGCCACTGATGGGAATCTGGAGCCCGGAAATAGCATGTGCATTTTGCACCGGACTGGTTACAAACTGTTGTTCGCCATTTGGATTTTTCCTCCATCCCTGCAATCGATCATCAAGGGTCTCCTTGCCTTTATTTTTCTTCCATGGCTCTAGCATCTTTGTCTTCGACAATATTGTGATTATTTCCCTATGATCGCTTGGGTTAGCATGGCGCTGATACTAGTCTTGAGGATCCTAATCAGAAATTACAGTTCTTGATAAATCTGGAATTCAAGAAAGTAAGAGGAACTAGGAAAAGAGGGAGAAGAACAAGGCCAAAATGAGAGAGAACTGGTCATTTTATTATTGCATGCCTTCAATAATGCAAAACATTTTGTAAGACTCTAAGAGTGTTCAGAGAATGGATTATCAGGAACTTGGACCCATGACCCATGTTTTACTGTACATAGGTGGTGGTTTGATCCAATCCAGTTTCCTGTCTGCCCTTCATCTGCTACAAGATTATATATCAAGACCTATGTCACAATGGTACGGGTACGGGTACGGAGGTACGGGTACGGGTACGCCATTTTTTAAAATCATGGTACGGGTACGGCGACTATTATATATAAAAAATAATTATTTTATATAATTAAACCACAAATTGTAACAAAAATGTCAATAAAAAGAGGCTCATAATGAATAAATTATCATTTTTTCATTTTGTTAATGAAACTTCTTATGTTAAAGTAAAACAAAAAACAAAAAAAAAATAAAGATAAGCTATGTCACATAGGTACGGGTACGGGTACGGGTACCGGTATTGGTACGGGTACGGCCATTTTCAAAAAACGTGGGTACGGGGGTACGGCCGTACACACGGACATATATATATATATATATATATATATATATATATATATCAAAAAAATTTAAACAATAACAAAATGCTAAGGGTGTTCCTTTAAATACATTTTTCTTGAATTTTTCTGATTTTTACTAGTTTTTTCTGATTTTTTCTGATTTTTTTTTAAATTTTTCTGAATTTTTTTTATTTTTTTTATTTTCCCACCGTACCCAACCCCGTACCCGTACCCGTACCGTACCCGTACCGGTAGGGTACCGTACCCATGTGACTAGGAAGATAAGTAATTTTTTTTATTTTTTTAAGTTATAATGTAGTTTGGATCTGGATCCGACCCAGATCCAGATCCAAACGTACCCAGCCGTACCAGCGTACCGGTACGCGGTACCGGTACGGCGGTACGTGGTACGCCACTAAATTGGCGTACCACTGTGACTTAGATCAAGACATTGTGCGCTGTTACCTTTAGATGTACAGGATCTGATTGCTAATTACTTGGAGCCTGCCTCACATGGACACACCATTTTGGGTGCGCCACCCATATTGATGCTGCATGGGATCAACTACGGGTGCAGGTGGTGCTTTTTGGCCATGTCAATGTTCACCAAAATAAGAAGAAAAAGGAGGAAGAGGAGGAGAAAGGAGGAAGTTCTAATAAATTTAAATGCTTTTGCATCTCATGTGAAAAGTTACTGGCACATTTGTACTGTCTTTCTCATTTTCATAAACAGATATCAAACTTCAGAATATGCACACTTTGTATTTGTAGGTTTTGAAAATAAAAGGACACATTATTTCTATTTTAGGTTGTACAAATTTTAGGAGGTCCAGCCCTTTTATTCTTCTCTCTATCAAGCTGTAATTCAGTTAGGTTAATATTCTTGAACCCTAATTGTTTGTTGACATTGTCTTCCCTAGCTACACGACACAGCAGAAAGAATTAAAGCTGTTGACTCTGCAGCTGCAATGGTTGAAGAGATCATGAGACAAGGTCAACATGGACATCCTGCATCGGCTCCCTTCCTCCCAATAGCAAGTACCACAAGCCAGGTAGGTTTCTCCATTCTGTCTGCAGAACCCAGCCTGTTGTGTCTGAGAGCAGCTGTAGTGTCTATAAGGTCTCCTTTTCTCTTCTTGTGATGATAAATCCAGGCAACTCAACCTCTATCTGCTTCCTTGTTCCTGGGATTTGAAGCGGATCCATCATTAAACATTGCTGCACGAATCCGTGGCCCAAATGTAAGCATTGCTTTTCCTTTTGGCTTCCAATCATGAGCATTTAGTGGCAAACCTATCTTCGACTTTTGGTTGTTTATGTCTAGTTGCTTTTGGTTTTTAACTAAACATACATTGCATATTTGATATTTTTTATTTATTTTTGTTTGAAGTTAAATTGTCCTTAGTAAAATTTTGATTTTAGGATTTTTTTTTTAATTGTCAAATCATCTCGTCAGTTGGCCAGCTGTGGTTCCATGTGATCTCATTCCACTTTTTAGAGGATGTGCCATTAGGAAATAGCTTAGTTTTAGGTTTCTTTGGTGTATTTGTGTTTTTTGATAAATTTGATGTGAATTCTTATATCTCAAGTCATTCTCTGACATCTCCATATCATTGGGAGAAATTGTTTTTTGTGCTGGTGGTGGTTGGGATTGACTTGCAGGACCAATATATAAATCACATTATGAATGAAACAGGAGCAACTGTTGTACTGAAAGGATGTGGTTCTGGCAATGCTGATGATGTCAAAGGTGAAGGTATAGCAATTGTTAATTCAAATAAATGTCTTACCTTTTCTTCGGAGAAAAAATAAAGCAGCTAGTTGTTTATGCTCTTTTTGGGTGTATACTTAACAGTCTTCCTTTTTTTTTTTTGGGTAGAATTACAGCCTTTACATTTATATCTATCAAGCAATAATTTGAAGAGCCTTGAAGCTGCTAAACTTTTAGCGGAACACCTTTTAGACACAATCAGCATGGAATGTGGTGCTACAAGGTCAGTGACTTTTGATTTAGGTGAACTGTTGTCTAAATATATTGGATTTCTTTCTGCCATTTTCACCTTTACTCTTCCATGGTTATCACAAATATTTTAGGTTGACTTACTAATAAAGAAGTTGGTGTCGTCTGGGAAGGCATGATATTTCTTTGTTTCTGTCAGATCTTTTTTTTTTTTGGGGTTTTGTCAAATGTTCTTTAGTGCCAACAAATTCAATGTTCAGAAGAGATGCTAAGCTAGGTGCTAAAAGTTTCTAAACGATGGGCTCTTCGTAAATCAATTATGCCTATTACGTAAAAACTTACTTTCTTCTATGAATAACTGCAGCTGTTACATGTGAAGATGGCATTCAAAGCAAATCTGTCAGTAATAATTACTTTATTCAACAGAAGTTGATGTTTGTGTTCATTATTTGCTTACAAGATTATTTTACACATGTAGTTGGTTTGCCTTTTTGATTGTCGGTATATTTTAAGCGTTTATGATTATTAATTTAACTCTGTCTCACATTTGTTTCCTTGATTAGATACTTGTCTAACAACCTTTATTTTACCTTGACTTTGCTGCATTTTGATGTTGTCTTACTTGGCTATGTATTAGTTTTAAAAATGAAGAGAGAGGCATGCAACCAAAATCTGTGAAAGATATAAGGCATGTCATACAGTTCTATGAAACATGATATAATTGTTACAAACGGGAACCCACTGTCATGGCTTAGCTTTGTAATTTAGTGTCTTCGTGCATTTTTCTGCTGACTGTAATTTCGTGGTTATACCCGTTGCTCCAGAGTCCAGACTGTGTACTGGAGCAAAAGGCAGAGGGAACTCTTACCTTTCCTTTAAGGAAATACCCTTCATGCTCTTCCTAGATAAAGGGTTTAATTAGTTAAAAGATTACATAGGTTTGAGGCAGAGGCAGGAGGCCATTTCTTTTAAGAATTAAAAGAAAAAAATTTCATTGAATGGCATGATCTATATGTAGTGAATTCAATTGAATGCGTGCTTTAGATGACATTGACCTAAATGTGCAAAAGAACATTTTTGTTATCTTTGAAAAGAAAATCTACAAAGCTACTTTCAACATGTCAAGGTGATCTCTGAATGTCGTACACACAAGAAAGTTAAGAGCTGTACCAGGTCCGAGTAATAGACTGTCTGTAATTTAGAGATCATTACTTTCCTTCCACCCTTTTTTATATTGACATGCTTCGCCGACTGCCCTTTCTAAAGAAAAGAATTAGTTCTTTATGGGGTACTTTTATCAGAAAGTGGTATGTATTGTTTGCAGAGGGAGTTTATCCAACGGTATTTCAAAATGACAAAAGCTTCATTTGTGACATAGTCTAAAGTGGCTTTTGTCCTATGTAACACGGGTACTCCTATTTAGGAGGAGTACTAGCATGGTACCAGTACGACATCAGTACGGACGCGGGTGCAGCGTTGACAGCATCGGGTACAGTCAACGTACCCGGGGTCAAATTTGTCCATTTTCGGACTTGGTCAACTTTGACCGAGTCTAAAATTGTCCGTTTTAGATTTTTACGTGTTTTACATTTTAACGTTTTTTACAATTTTCACGTTAAAATTATCGAAACCCTTATGTTTCGTTGAAGATGGTTTTCGTCTTCACTCTTTGCGAAAGTGAAGAACTGACGACGGCAGGTGAACGACGAACAGCGACGGTAGGTGGCGAACGGTGAACAACGAGTGGAGACGGCAGGCGCGAACGGCGAACAACGACGGTTCTTCAATTCATCTTCATTTTTTCTTCTTTTGTTTGCTTTTTTCTTCATTTTTGATCGAGCTCCGTTCTTCTGTTCTTCCGTTAATGCAGAAGACTGTATTGGTTGTTGTTGTATTTAATCTGGCGGCCAAGGAGAGGGACTGCTTGCTGGTATGTTTTGCAGAGGGTTTCCTCGACCCTCTGCCTTGAGGCGGAGGGTTTGCAGAGGTGGTGGTCGAAAGAAGAGCAAGGAGAAGAGAAGTGGGAAAAATCGGAGAGAGAGAGAGAGAGAAGGAGAGGGGAAGAACGAGGGTTTCAGTTTCTAAATCGCCCCATTGATTTTATTTTTAATAAATTTGTGATTCTTATGATATGCAGTTGTCACCCTACAATTTCGCCTGCGTCTCTCTACTTTTCTTCTACTATGACGATCTTTTGTACTCTTATCTTTGTGGTTCTTATGATGTTTTGGATTCATTTGTATCTTTAACTGCTAAGCTTTTCAGTTATCACCTTATTGGTTATAGTTTTTTGCTTTTCAGATGTATTAGTAGTATGATAGTATCTATAAATTTTGGATCATGATTTATGAATATGTTATTCTGTTTGTAATTTTTTGATATATATATGTGAATATGTTATTCAGTTTATATATATATATATATGTATATATATATATAGTGTGTGTGTGTATGTGTGACCGTACCCCTGCACCCAAGTTTTTAAAAAATGGTCCGTACCGGTACCGCACCCATAACCGTACCCATGTGACCAGTGTTATCCGTATCGTACGATACAGACGCGTATCGTACGATACGTATCGTACAGGTCAGGAAGACCTATACGATACAGGTATAATTTGCGATACGCGTGCGTATCGCACGATACGTGCGATACACCTCCGTATCGTACGATACGGGAGTAAATTAAAAAAGGGGTCGTCGGGCCCCTTTTTTGCGTCTTCTTTTAAAACATACGCTCCTCTCTCTTTCTTTTCTTGTTTCTAAACATTGCAAGAGACGTGGGAGTGGGAGATTTTCTCCATTTGCATCAAGATTTGCTGGTGAAGAAGCTTTATTTCTCGTTGTCCGAAGTCTCGGGACGGGGGGAAGCTTGCACAAAGAGGGTTTTTGAAAACTATGTCAATATGTTTTGAGTTTTGACTTTTGAACTTATCAAATTGTGATGTAATTGAATGCTCTTACGCTGCTTAGTATGTTATTTTGATTTTTGAATGTTTGATTTCTTATTTTGGAATGTGTTGTTCTTAGTAGTTCATACAGACTTCATATATATGAATGATGAATGTTCCTTTAAATACATTTTTCTTGAATTTTTCTGATTTTTAGTAGTTTTTTCTGATTTTTTAGCATTTTTCTGATTTTTTTCTATTTTTTATAATTTTTTAATATTTTTTATAAATTAAAAAAATAATTTTACGATACGTTACGATACATTTACGATACGTTACAATACGGCGTATAGGTCGGCCCGACCGATACACGATACGATACGGCAGTGATAACATTGCATGTGACAGCTTTTGTCTTTAATGGTGAGAGAAGTGTTGGTTGTTTTGGTCAGTGAGCACATTGCCGTGTAAAGACACAAGACTTGTAACAATGGGTAATTCAAACAAATCTCGTTATTGGCTTAAATGGCTTGGCATGTGCACTATCCAAGAACTAGGGATAACTTTTACAATTATGAAAACAAAATCACTTGAAATGACTACTGGACTTCTGTTTTGTCCTTGTTTTTTTCCAAATAAAGGGTTAATCATTCGCAATTTTCATTGAAAGTTAAAATCAACCTCTGAACTGCCAGTGAGGATAGGAAACACAACTTGAACTTGATTTAAAAGCATGTGCAGTGCTTGGTAAGGTTGGCTTCACTGACACTCTATGGCATGTTATATGCCTGATGGTTGAGGACCACGAGGAAAGCTATCCTAGAAGTCACGTTCACCTTTCATTAGTATGCGTGGATATGCTATCCATACTTTTATTTTTTCAGCTATTTGTTTTTGGTGCTCACTTAAATATCCATATCAATGTACATGATGGGTGCAATTTTCCTGAGTTTCAGGGTATCTACAAGTAAGGCTTACAATGCAGTTCCACCCCCTCAACAGCTGCTGGTTGGCGTTCAAACCTCCAGTGCAAATGAAGAAAATAAAATTTCTGACAGGATTGTTTCTGCCTCAGCATGTTCTGCTACCACCTCTACTGCATTGTCATCATCTTCTGTGGTTGCTATTTCTCCTGCTATGGCCGTGGTCTCTACAGTTCATTCCCAGGTGATAGGTCCACCTGGGGTTGTCAATATTGGACAACCGCATCTGAGTACTGCTAATTGTTGTCCACCTTCATTCACTGGAACAAACTACAATGGATATGGAGGAATTTATCCTCAGGCTACACCATTGCAGCAAGTTGCACTTGCATTGATACAGCCACCCAATCAAGCGCCTCCAGTGCAAGGTTCTTCATCAGATGCTGGCACGAAAAGCTCAGAACCTGAAAAACCTCAAACTGATAAGCGGTCTCATAGAAGGAAGTTTCAGGAGCTACCTACTGAAAGTAAGAGATCTGCAGGACGTCATAAGGTGCGTCTTTCGTGTCTTCTAATGTTGAATCAAGTGAATAGTTTGGTAGTGAATGCTATTATGCTTCTTGCTTTCTTTGTGTTTCTTCTGCAAAACCAATAGTTGTTGACGATCTAAACGTTTTCTTGCTTATCTGTAGTCTTTTCCACACTAGGTATTGAGCCTATTGGCTTTGGTGTATTTTGTCAAGTTTAAAACTCAAACTAGAAATTTTAAAGGTTAATACTCTTTCTTTATTTTTTGAGAAAACGTGTATGACTCCCCCCACAATGAACCACACGTGTAAGCTAAACCTTCCAATTTCATATCTTAGACACTTTCCTGGTTTGTTTACATTTTGTTCATCCCTGTTACCTTTCACAGGTATGTCAAATATGAGGCAACATTACCATGAGTTTTAGGGGCAAATATTCATTGACATGTAAACGCATTTGTGTTTTTAGTGCAGTCATCAGGACCATTTTTAGTTTTTTGCTCTTGTTTTGGTCAAGTTGTTAGCAATTGTTCTTGGGCGTTTCCCTGTCATTGATGTAGTTTTCGAATTTTCTCCTTTTTGTATTTTGGTTTGTTCATGAGGTCTATTGATTTTGGACCTTTGGTATAAAGAAGCTTTCACTCTCTCCTGAAAAGCAATAAAAGGGTTCTTCTGCACTTGCGGCAACTCTTTAAATGATCTGACTTGCATCTTATGAGTTTCTTGTGTTCTGCATGATCCAGAATGTCCATTTGCTGATTTTTGCTGCTAATATTCCAGGTATTTTCTCTCTGACCTTCTATGACGCTGACAGGCTGGTCCGAGATTCTGTGTTCCACATTCGTTTGCATGTTTCACAGGAATGCATTTTGCAGAGGTGCCATGCGCTACAGGGTGGCCATTGTAGTTTTTTCCGGGATACTGTTTATGGAATTTGGTCATACCATTCAAGTCAGTTGAACGAAGATTTGACCTTTAGCTGGTCTTAGGTTTTAAGGAAAAAATTCTAAAAAATGATCCCATATTTTTTTGGTTTACAGTTTCAAAAGTTGACCTATGAAAGTATGTCATTGCAGGAAAAAAAGGAAATTTTTTTTCTTCCTTAGGGAGGAGTGATGGGTGCATGCAGTGTGGAAACTATTAAGAAAGTGTCTTGTTCATTTGTGCAGTCCTAGTGAATTTTTAGGTTCGTAGCTTTTCTATTAAAGGGGAATTAATGCCTGGAAGCTTCATTTGCATGCATGTGTTGGTCTGACTCATCGTGTCAGGTTCATGTGCAGTTTTAACTTTTAACAGCTTGATAATCTTTGAGCTCACTTCTAGATTTAGATGACCAGTTTAGTTTTTTTCCTTTTCCTTTGTGGTATAAGGCAGATATGAATCTTTCATCTTCTTTTTCCTTTTTTTTTTTTTCCCATCACTTACAACAGGAAACAGAATTTCTTAAGCCAGGTAATTCCTCAGAGTATCAAATCTCAAGAAGTCTTCTGAGTATGCCACCACCAAGGAAGTTGCTCCCTCCATTTGCTAATGGAACGCCACCACCCCCTCCAAAATTTCTGCCACCACCGCCTCCAGAAACAACACCACCTCCACCCCCAAAGTTCAGTTCACGACCTCCAAACCTTGAAGCTGCACAGTCCACTGATAATAAATTGGATCATGGTCCTACTTCTGGTAGTGGTTTTCTCAAGTTCAAAATTCGTTGAAGTAGCATGATTTCTTGAGTTATTAATCCAGCTTTTCTTTTGTTTCAGAAATTCTACTTAAACTTGCCGAGTATGGGGATGATGATGATGATGATGAGGGTGGTAATGAAAAATCTCATGAAAGTGACTTGAGACCTCCATCACTATCAGCCAAACCTTTCTGGGCTATTTGAGTTTGAGGAAATTTCAGCTACTCAACTAGTGAGAGGAGACCAATTGAACTGCAGGTTATCCTTGCATTTGCTGCAAGATTGTCCCTTGAAGCCCCCGATATCACTGTCGTGATAGTATCACACTGCTCATCCCAGGCTACACGAACAGCTGCCTTCGCAAAGCAAGGAGGAGCTTCAAATTATTGGTTCAAAGTGGACTAAAATAGGTGTGAGCAGCCGGCCAAGGATGGCGACGATTTTGATGATTGCTGACTTTTCAGGATGACAAATTTTTTATGTATATCTGAAGATAGTCATCAAGGACCTTGGTGGAGTTTGTACTCTCTCAGGTTGGAGAACAGCATTGTGTACTTTACAACATTGTCTTTGCCATTGCTAATGTATCTTAATGGATATTTTTAATAATGTGTTTTTTGACCAGTATATATGTTCGAGGATGACCTGATTTCCTGAGGCTCTGTCAATTTAAACATGCGTTTCTTTTCGCCTACGACTAATTTAAGGGTGATATTCTCAGATAAACGAATTACTGTCTTGTTCAAATGCTGGCCTTGGGTTTCAGTTTGTTAAAGTGTATTGTCAGAAACATCCGTTGTGGATATTACGTGGAAAAATGGGCATATCGCATAAGATCTACACGGCATCACTCTTTGAGGGTGTCATATCTGCAACGTTCACGAAACAAATATAGATGGGATATGATAACATGGGGTGTTTGTTAACCTTGGTTTCCAAAGGAGGGTGTCCAAAAGAAATCCATTGGGCAAGTTGATTGACATCTCTTACAGCCTAGACAGCCCTTTGTCGTTGGTGTGGAAGCAATTTGCTTAGCTTTACATTTTTCGTGGGGTATCTTTTCAGGACAACTATGGGGCACACTTGTAAACATATTTGGTGCATCCTTTACATGTATCATAAATCTTTACAGAAACGAAGATTGTTTTGTTGGTTGACTGGGTCTACGTGATTCGTAATCCGTCTAATAAGAGATGCTTTTTTAGACATATGATGATCGGAAATGGAAGGTATAAATTATAATATTATGGCTATCCTTGAATTCATACAAAAAATTGCAAAGAAGCATCTATAGCGGTGATCCGTCACCGGTACAGACCCACGTTATGTCGCCGCCACGGTACGGCCTCTGCTATAGACTTTAGCAGTGAATTGATTTTAGCAATTGGAAGCCTAAAAATTTAAGTGGGAATAGACATGCTAATCTTTTCATGGGTGACACAACCGTCAAAGCATCGTCCTCAGTTTTCATTTGCATTTTGAGATGCCCCGTAAATGATAAATAACAATGTAGGTTGCCTATAAAAGTTTTCCCTTTTCATAACTTTGGAAGATGACCAAGCCAATGCAAAAGCAACAATGCATGTTGAGAACAATGCACAAGGGTAGCAGCTTAAATATCTTGATATAGTAAAGTATACTCTCCACAGTTCAGCGTAAACATACTAAAATGACTTCCAGTTTACCATGGAAGAAATTTTAATTTTTTATGTCCAATATTCCAACAAGCAACGATGTTAAAGCTGAGGGAAGCAAGAGAGAAGAAAAGGGTCCCATAAAAGAACAAGATGAATCATGGTGCTTTTTTTCTTGGGTAGAATTCATAATTTGATACTCTGGAAACAAACACCACTTATGTTCAGAGTGCCATTGGACCCTTCTTCATTTCAGAGTGAAGCCAAAGAAATGAAAGGTACAGTACAGGAATTCTGAACCACCTTGCTCTTCTTGCTTGTAGGTGTAGCTTCTTGGCAGCAAGGGCCTCTACTTCCAAGAGTGGCTCCCATAAGATGGTTGTCTCTGCTAACAATGGTGTGACCACATACTTGCATGCTTGCTTGATTTAGGCGCCAGTCCTCCAAGTATCCCGTCACATGATGCTTTAGTTCTATGCTAACAGCAGCGGTAGGAGCAGAAGGCAAAAGAACAGAAATGTACTCTTTTCTATATCATGTGAGAGCAAATCTGGGAGAAAGGAAATTAAAGGTTAAGGACAGCAGGGTATTGAAAGCCCACCTTAGAGTTTTTACGTTGTTCAAAATATGAACGTAAATGGCAGATTAATCCAATATAAAAAGGATTTCGATTTCCTGAGTGCTTTCTCTATTGTTGAAAAGACTATATGCTTGGTTCAGGTGGTGGAACTCGTGTGAGAAGATATTGCATGCACACATTTTCAAATGTTCTTGCAACACATTTATGCACATGCATAAGCACATACATTTGCTCCGTTTCTTGGTCTCTTGGCCCAAACAGATCAAGCAACCACGATTGGCAACCCCTGACAGAGAAAGAAAAGAGTTGATCTAGTAGACATGTATTCCGAGGACTACACCATTTATTGGGCAATCATGTGCAAGTACACTTTAAGCACCTACCATGAGAGTAAAGTATCAGATACAGCAGTTTGACACATGATGGAAATGATGCGGCGTGATGTTGAGCATTTAAATGTAAGAAGATGTAAAGCATAGGTTACAATGGTATACCACTAAAAGAGTTTAGAAAGATACCTTATAATCAATAGTTAGAGGCTTAGAGCTTTCTATGTATCACAAGTGCACATCTGGTGAATGGTGATGGTCTCCTCTTACATGTCCATCATGTTCTGATAATTTGACAGTAGATGCAGCTAATATTTGCTTTACTGAGTGTAGAGCTACGTAACATGGGTACCTTAATTTTGGTGGAGTACCCGTACCAGTTGGGTGCGACATGGGTATGGGTACGGGTACGGTGTCGGGTGTGGCTCAGGTGCGAATCAACATGTACCAGGTATCGTCAACGTACCCAGGTCCGTATCTATCCAAAAACAGACTCAGTCAATGTTGTCCGAGTTGGCGAGTTCATTTTCATCCAAAACTTAGGGTTTTTTTTTGTTTTCTTATTTCCTTTCAAAAATGCAAAGCCTTGACAAAGTTGTGGGCGACGTCCAGTGACCTCCGGCGATGTCTAGCAACTTCCGCAACCTTCCTGCATGAACTATTTTTTCTTTTATTGTTCTTCTTAGTAGTATTTTTGTTTTCCTGCATGAAAATTCGACTAATGTTTATATTTGACTGTCTAGAGGCTGTTCGGTGGTCCATATGTTTAAAGTTTTTCATAGGTTTCTTACAAACATTGTTGCAAGATCCGTTAATATATATTTTCTATATTGTTGATATATATATTTTATTTTGATATATATTTTCTAAGTATATATATATATATATATATATATATATATATATATATATATATATATATATATATATATATATATATATATATATATATATATATATATATATATATATATATATATATATATATATATATATATATATATATATATATATATATATATATATATATATATATATATATATATATATATATATATATATATATATA
>JAANDH010000041.1:42676-154838 GCA_011799765.1 Nymphaea thermarum
TAGGTGTAGAAGAATAGCTGCCTGACTACCGTTCCCACTTATGACCAGCTTAAAGAAGCCACTTCCAGCCATAGTTGGACCATAACTAGATGAAACATTTGCAGTTGTAGAGGAACGAGAGCCATGGGTTCAACATTTTCTAGAGCTCCAGCTTCTTCCACTTCCTTTGCTCTTGCACCACCTTCTTGGTTGACGAATGAGAACAGTTCCCTGTGTCAAACATAATCGAGCTGATAACTTGATTCCTTTGTAACATAAAAAATCGATCCACATTGAGCAGGGGAGAGTGGTTGATACCTGAGAAGCTGAAGCCTACTCCCCACCTCTCCCTCCCGGGTTACCTTAGGACTTGGATGGCTGCAGCAATACTATTGGCAGTCCAAGGGAGTAGCACCTGATCGCACACTGTTTACACACCACCTTGCTCGTCTGCAAAATGTAGCTTGATATGTCAGTGAACCCAAGATGTAGTATATCAAGATTTAGGTAGCTAGCGCAATAAATATTTAACATCTCTTTTTCCGTGTTCACCAATTTGTGTTGCACACAAAAATGATCAATGGATCTGGAAGAAAAATCCAAACCTAAAGCATTTAAATTGCAGCACTTCTTTCAGCTATTTATCAGCATAAGTTTTACTTGGCAGTTTGCAGAACCAGAAATTATTTTTCCAGGGAAGTATGTACGACTGAAAACTACAATGGTTTAGAGAATGAAAAAAAACCTAATTTTTTCCCTTAATGACAACAACTTATAAACAGACTACGACAATGACACTGAATGTGCTACTAATAGGTATATGAGACTTTTTAATTGTGAGCAAAGCTCCCACTGGCAAAATATACAACCAATATTGGCACTACATTAGTTGGGACATTCTTTGCTCTTCTCTGCAACCAAGTGCAATATTCAACAGGTCCAATTATCTTTCATGGCATTTTAACTGTGAAACCATGAAAATCACCTTCTGAATCTGCAATAACAATATGATCATGCACTATTTTTCAACATTACTAGGACGTGGAGAAGTTCTTTCACGCTTTGGTAACGACTCTTTTGTTTCTCTGTTTATTTCTCCAACGTAACTTCATGGAATACTATTTTTCTTGCTTCATGGCTTCCTATACTGCTATCCAGTAATTTGATTAACTAGCTTCTTTTCTTGAAACCCTTGTCTCCTTCAACTCTACTGCACACACACTCTAATGCAATTGATCGATGCCTCGAGGGCAGAATGTTTTGATTTCTCACAAGTCAAAAAAAGTGATTCTTTCAAATTCTATCATGATCTAGAGGAAAATAACTCTTGAATCCAATCAATCGATTTTCCCACCAATGCAGAATAGGTCGATCACTTGCGCAGAAGAAAACGTTGTGGTGGTAATCTCTTACAATTGGTGCCAAGCACTTAAGTAAAAACATGAAACATGCATTCTACTCATGTAAAGATAGTTATTTAAGGGCTCGTTTGAATACATAAAACTTTACTGTCAATTTGAAACTTTAGTTCAAATTCAGCAGAAAATTTCAGCTGCAGACAAATACAAAACTTTAGTTCCAGGAGTTTTGAAGTCATTACGGAACTTTAGCACTCTAACATGTGGAACTTTAATGGTGAGATAAATTTTTTGCCTGTTAACTTGTCAATGCTCGAACAAAAGTTTTATGAAATCAAACAAGTGAGGTTAATGGAAGGTGGAACAAAAAATTCACCAAAAAAGAAAGCCCACTACTAAATACCCGACGCCCGGTACTTAGTTTTATGTATCCAAACGGGCCCTTAAAGGTACTAGTTAGGTAAAGTACCAAAAAATCGTCTTACTTATGGGCAAAGTCAGGATTTTCTTTCGGTCCACTGGTCTGACCAAAAAGAGTGAGGGGTCGAACTAAAAAGAGCTACCGATCGGGCCCAACTAAAAAAAGTCGATCCTCACTACCAAGAGAGTAAAAGCACCAGTTTATAAGTTTAACCGATTTTTTATTCATAGGATTCATGACTGCATATTTTTGACGACACTCGCGAACAAATCAGCCCCGAGGAGTTGAGCTCTTGAAAGGACTCGAAAACGTTGCATATTATTCTTAAAAATTGCGGCTAAACGGAGCGGTTTAAGTGAGAAGTTTCCTAAACCGAGGTCGATCTGGGATTGACAGCGTTTGAGAGAGAAAGAGAGAGGGAGGGAGGATGTGGGGGAAGAAGAAGGATAGGGAACCGTGCAAGAAAGAGGCGTGTGACATCCAGTCGTGTCTTACGAAGAACAATTTCATCCCTCAAAGGTGAGTACGGTCTTCCTTTTTTATTTTCCTTTATAATAGAAATTTTTCAAACCCCGTACCATGCTCTTGAGTATGGTGGATTCTTCTTCTTCTTCTTCTGTCTCAAAACATGTTCGTGATCGGTGAGGAAAACTGTATGATAGTTTTCATTCGAAAGCACAATTACAGGATCACGGTAGTAAATCCATGGAGCTTTGTTCGAGATATTTATTTTCTTGGCTGTTGCCTATCGAATTCTTTGCTTTGTCAGAAATCAGCTCAAGAAATGATCTGTTATATGTTATCTTAATAAGGGCGCACTAATTCCGTGCTTCCCCACTCTATCCAAGATATGATACCATCAGTATGATTGTCAGGATGGCTCATCTTGATAGGCGTCCAATACAGATTTGCATGGCAAAGATAAACAGTTGATCCAGGGTTGGTGTAAGAAAGACTAGCCCATTGATGAAACCCGTCGGATCATAATCACATCTTTCTTATTGATTAAGAGCAGTTGGAAGCATGTTCTATGTTTTATCTCTCGGCGTGTAGCTGATCATCATTTTTATGTAACATTGCTTAACCTTCTGTTCATAGAGCCGTCTTGATGGCTAGCCTCAATTTGATCCTTGAAAATTTCATAGCCTAGCTGTTATTACTAATTTTATATAGCAAATGTCTTCTAGAAGTATGGAACTGGTTCACGCCTAGAGTCCAATGGGGCTTGTGAATCAAATTAGTGATGATCAAGCGCAACTGTCGATTGGTCTATAAATGTAAATAGAACCCTTTTACGGGCTCCACATCTTCATTGTTAACTTGGTGAAGAATGCTAGGCTGCTGTGGGTGATGCTTGGAATTAAGCTTCTGACAGTCTCACTGATACAATAGACCGTACGTAAAACAACCTTCCTACTTGCTACTGATGTAATGGAAGAACCCCCATATTTTTCTGACTATTGAATCTGTTGGACCATACTCTCGTTGTTTACTAACACCCAGTTCACGGGCGGAGCCACCTGTGGCATGTGTGGGCATTTGCCCACACAGTTCCACAACTGTTAGTTATTATCATATTGGTGGTTTCCAGTCGTTCATTTGTTCATATTGTGTGCCCCTTAATTATTTGAGTGTGAACCCCTTAATCATTTTATTACGTCTAGGATTTTTTTGAATGAGTGCCCCTTGGCAAAAAATTTCTGGCTCCACCCCTGATCCTGTTCCATTTTACTTTTGTTTTGCATGAACAATGTCCAGGTAAGTGCACCAATGTTTAGGCCTATGTTGCACAGAGTCCTATTAGGAGTTGCCAATGTTAGATATCAGTGTTTGGGGACAAGTGACATCCACATATTTTCTTTCTTTTCCACTAATACTATAAAACTTAGTTTCCACTAAAATGAACAGCCCCAAGTCAAACCAGATAACTAGTGCCCTGTGCATGAGCAGTTAAGTATGTATAGGGGATAGAGTTGTGGATGCTACACACTTCAAGAAAGTCTTACAAAAAATGCGCTTACAGGCTGAGATTTACCTATGAGGATGAATATACTATCAGAAAAGCAGGTTCCTTTAACTGTTACAGAAAAACAGCTACCATCATAGCCTGCCTTTAAACATTTCTATCCTTGTAATCTCTCCGTACATTTTGTAAGTGGAAGTAATTGGTAACTTAGTAGTGCTTTCACGTTGCCAGATGTAGGAGTTGAATATTGGTGATTGTGGAGAAAATATGTTTGTGTAACTTCCTCTTTTCTGTTTAAGATTACTGAAGATGTTTTTGACATTTTACTAAAATTTGATTTTCAGCAAAAAAAAAAAAAAACATTATTATATATGTGTGTGTATACTCTTGTCACACTCACATCCAAATTAATTAAAAATGCTCGCATCTACATCAGCACCGCACGAGTTTCTTTGAATTGAATGCTTGATAGAACATGATAGGTTCATCCTCCTTATCAAAAGCAGCTTGAAACAATTGAAAGTCCATAGAAAAGTTATTATGAGTCACCCAACTTTCAATTGGATGGTGGGGATGTCCAGAGTCTCCAGACCCTCTGACATCAAATGCATCTGAGGAGGTGGAAGATGGGATTGTTTCTTAGATAGGAACAACTTGAGAGATTGTGGTTTCTCTTTGTTAATGAGTGTAAGTGATACCTTTGAAGTTTGGCAAATGTTGATGATTTTCTGACTTCTTCAGTTTGTTATTGCTGCTGCATGAAACTTGGTGAACAACTCCCGATAAGGAACCACTAGTGATGATGCATGACTTGCATATGATTATAATTCGATTCATCAGAAACATTATTGCATGATGTATTTACTATTTACTGATTTGCTCATGGAATCATAGCATCTGTGTTCTTTATACTCGTCCACATAACCCTGCAAAATTCCATTTTAATACTTTGTCTTTAAGTTTGTTTCTGGGACATATTAATGCACACATAACAAACAATTTTAGAAAAAATGTCTTTTTGAAGGTCCTTGACTTGCATAGAGGGGGGAGTGAATTTGACCAAATCATGATTCCATCAATAAATTTAGAAACAAAAGCAATGTTTTCTTAATGTCAGGAGCATGGAGAGCATTGGTCAATTTAAAAAAGGAGTTTGACATAGGAACAGAAGAATTTTCAATATGAGAAATATGATGGTGATTGCACCTCTAGCGACAATGCTATTTCTACCGAAAAAGGAACAAGCTTAAAGTGCTTATCAACATCACCAATCACATGAGTTGCTGCACCTGAATCAATGTATGATGTAAATAATTAATTCTTTAATCCAACTGCTGCCCTTAGCACTGTTAGAATCTCTCTTGGGTTTGTCTGAGGTGCTTTTCCCTTATTCTAAGGATTCAACTGACAATTCACTTTGGTATGACCTCATTTATTACACAAAAAGCAGGTGAAAACAAGCCTTTGACCTTGTGTATATTGTGGCACATTAGGTGTAGTGGAAGCAATCATCACCCTCCTTGTCCCCCTCTTCTTTGTCCTCCTCTTCCACTAAAATTAGTCCTCATCGTTGCCCACATATTACCCTTGTGATGAGGACTTTGTGACAATTTGAATGGGACTGAGTCTCTTCGAAGAATCCTTTCAGGGTCATCTCGTACTGAACTTGGCTTGCAACTCTTCAAATGTCAGAAGGGTGGGCAATCACAATGGTTAATTAACAATCATGTTGCAATCAAATCCTATTCAAGTACACCATAATGCTCATACAATCCTTCTTCAGCAATTGAAACTCTGTCTTTATAAACACCATTCTGGCCTGTGAGACTTGAGAGTCTGTTTCAACCAATATATTCCAAAAAAGATGAATCGCTAAACAATAATCAAGAATGTCTATGAGCACCTATGCAACCACAAACTGATCTTTCTTTCTCAACTGAGATACTCTAGATTTTTGATGGAGAGAACTGAGTATACCCCTTTGTCATCTTTCTCTTTTCATGTTCTAAAATCTGATGGAGCTGGAGTAGTTCCATGCTGATGACCAAAAAGACCTTGAATATTTATGAAAGGAATAATCTGCCTCTTCCAGCTCAAGAAAATCGAGGTATTCAATGTTTCATACACAAGATGATTTAGGGAAACTCAAAGGAAAGGTTAGAGTATAAGGAAGAGGAAGAACATAATGCAACTTACAAAAGGCTTAATATTGATACGATAAAGGATAGAAAGGATTCAACCAAAGAAGAAGCCTTAGCTGTGAATCGTGCCCTTTTTCTTCCTTTTCTGTGTTTCTTTTTCTTTTAACTTTTTTTTTTTTATTGGTGGTACTGGAATCGTTAACATCTGACTTCACACATTCAGTCCTGATTTGTTGCTAGAATCATTTCAACCATAACAGTTGGGCTGAATAACCTGAGCCAAAAAGGTAAACGTCAAACAGGAAGAGAGAAGCAGACAATGAGTGTTAGATTTGTAGGAGAAACCAGATGTGTAAGATTTGTATCTGATAATTTCCTAGCCCTTCATATATGTCAATACATTCCCTTATAGACTAGTGCAGCTCAATTTGGTCTCATAAGATACAGGTCTGGGTGGGTTTTCTAGTAATTTACTGAATGATTATCTCTTTAAAGTTTAAGCATGGCATAGATCATCCTAAATCATGGTATATTAAGTGCAGGATATCTTTGTGTTTCAACTTGCCAGAAGCAAAGGATTTTGACTTCCAATTTCCAGAATTTTTATCGAGCTCTTTCCTAAGGTCAAGAAATATTTGATTGCTTCTAAAATATACAGTGGAAATTTCTTGTTGTGCTGTTTCTAACAACATATGATGCGAGATATTGATTATTTCTTCAGGTTTTACATTCTCTATTTTTGTCTTTTTTCTGACCATTAATTTTCTTGCCAATAAATTTCTATTCATGTAATAAATAAAGTAAATGACAATTTGCCACTATTCATATAGGTGCCTGCAAGTTATTCAGAAGCTGCAATTGTGCTGTGAGAAATGCAAATATAATTCGACACATTGTGCTTCTTTATCGGACTTGTTGAAGACAAGTACCAAGAATGGTTATGCAAAAGTTTGATTTTTCATTTTCATGTATCAGGTAAATGTGCTAGCTGATCAGCTTACTAGGCTCGTAACTGCTTAGACTGGCTGCATCATGTTACCTTGGTTCTGCTTAGGCTTTAGGTCTTTAGCTTAATGCTAAAGGTTCTCTTTCTCTTGTTCCATCTCTATTATTACTAGTACTATTTTCTCTGCGGTAATCAAGAAACCACTTGTGCAGGGTTGTTGCCAATTATAGATGGATTTCGAGCCTTAGATAAGTAAATTCCTTCCTTTTTGACATGTGCAAGTGCTGATCTGGACACAGGAGCAACTTGAAGGTGATTGTGAAATGCAAATTCTATTGTATGAAAAAATTCTCCATCATCATCAGTGAAATCTTGATAAGTAGTAATAAGGTGATGGAATATTAGGTTGAATGACCATACGATTGTGTGACAGACGTGGAGAGTTCATGCCTAAAGTACAAGTTCAATGAAAATCCTCAATCCTGAACTGAAACATTAGGACTAATTATTGCTGTAAATCTGGTTTTTTACACTGTCATCGTTAGGCTTTCTCAGAACTCTGAATTTTTGCTGCAAAGTCCAAATCATTTTCCAGTGATGTGGATGTGGAATTGTGTCGAGAACATGTTTGGGTAACTGAAATTGAAGAAGAACCCTATATTTCGTGGAAGGTAAGAGATCATGGCCCATTGACAAACATTGGTTATTTTTGTAAGTTATCTGTGGGTTGTCAATCTCCCTGTTGACCTTCCTTATAGCACATGCATCCCAACTTTCTAGAAAGTAGTCGTTGGGTTGTGTTTGGAAGGTAGAGTTGAGACGATGCAAATTGAGATGGGAGTGCTGTCAATATTTTGTCAGTAAACATGGCCGTCTTGATACTTCTCCATGCCCATAATAGGAAGTGTTAAGAGTTTGTGCACATCAATCGATACACATCACCTCAGGCCATTGCTGAGTTTATGCATGGGCAGAAATAATTCCTTCCAATTATGCCTGTTACTCTGTGGCAATCTGCTAAGTTCAACTTGAATTAGCAGTGAAGAACCACAAAAATAATGATAATATATTTTTTACTTTTTCGAGCAGAATAAGTCTTTGAAGTGCCAATACATGCACATTCAATATGGTTAAACTTATATCTTGTATCTTTTCATAGAATAATTTTATATTAAGAACACCGTTAGGACTTGGTTTGGTTATCATGTATTTGTTATGTTGAAGAAAAACTGTAATAATGACGTTTTCAGTTAACAATATAACTTGTTTGTAAAAAGTTTCCAAAATAGTGAGTTGCAAGAAGATTGTAAAGGATAGAGATTTGAATACACAATCTCCAATCATAGAGACAAAGATACTGAAACACTTGAACAATCTGCAGCTGCCTATACACCTGCTACGTTAGAATCTCTCCTTCGCTTAACTGCTGAGGTTTCTTGACACCTAGGGTGCGTTTGATGCACCGGGTGAAATTTAATGAGGTAAATTTTTCTGGCAAATTTAACTTGGTAAAATTTTTAAGTTGAAATTTAACCTTCTTCCGATTTGAGGTCATGTTTGATGACCTCAAAAAATTTACCCTGTTAATTTTAACTATGTTTGATGCACAATGAAAAATTGATTATTTTTACTGTTCACTTATTTCATCGTTAGCCTAAAAAGAACAAAGCTAAGAAATTTACAGAAAACAGAAACGACCCCGTTTCTCCAATCAACTCACCTCTTCGATCATTTCCAACAAATGCGTGAGTTCCAGAATATACAATCTCTCATAATTTTTACATCTTCAACTATCCATAACCACTGTATCGTGAATTCCCAACTCTCCCCTCCCAGCAAAGTCTTGCAATCAATGGANTTCCCCTGTTCCCTAAAATTAAAACAATAAACAATTCAAGAAACACTAAACCCCCTCACATTCACAATGCCGACATCACACCCGATTCCCACGATTCACCAAAACCACATCCCAAACCCATAAACCCTACCTTCCACATAAGGCAGTGAAACCCAAAAACCCCGTAACCAAAATCCAACATTCTCCGTCGCCCCAAAATTGAAAACCTTTGATTCAATGCAACCCCAACTAACCCCCTACGCACAGGAAAGCAACAGAAAAACCATAAACGAACCACAAAACCACGACATCCCCACGATTCTTCTTGAAGAAAGCTGCTTACCTCCAAGCCTGTTCCGCAGACCACGGCAGCAAGAGCTAGTGCTTCCTTTTGTGGAAGAGACGCCCGCACAGAGGGAACGTGGGTGACGATGGGGAGACAGTCCTGAGAAGGGCAAGGGTACAATGGGAGAAGGCAGTTGCTCATGGATACAGTGACGGCAGTGGTCGATGGAAGAAGGCATTTTTTGGACACCGTGATTTCTTTTGCCTGTGAAGTGAAAATCTTTACCCGAGCAGTGGAGGAGCAGCGACTGAAGCGTTGGGCGATGGCGATGGTGGGAGCTCTGACCTAAGGCGATGGTGGGAGCTGCACGGGCGCGGGCGAAGTGAGGAAATGGGAAGCGTCGGGGGAAGGGTGTCAAGCACGGACGATGGCATCGAGCGGGTGGGATTTCACCCGCTCACGTTATGCGTTAAGCGGGTGGAATTCCATCATGTTTGACGCATGTTTAGTCGGGCGGGTGGAGTTTCACCCGTCCGTACAATTTTTTCCGAAAAATCGGAATTTACCTGGTGCATCAAACGCACCCCTAGAGATGTGCATAGCCCGATCGGACCCGAGCTTGGCATTGCAATTGGCTTGTCATGTCATGTCTCAACCCAAGCTCGATGCCATAATGTGCCGCACAACTTGGGTTTGTGGGTTTTTCCCATTCATTAAATTCTTATCATGATGAATTTGTGATACTAATAAATTTTAAAAATAAAACTTGATACTTTAAGGTACTTGATACGTTATTCGTTGCAGTTGAAAATGATGAGAAATGCCCTTGTATTTGAAAAAAAAATCAGAAAAAATCGCCTCTTTTTTAGCAGTCCTGCTGTAAATGAAAACGAAAAACCAATGCCTGACTTTTCATGCCTACTTTGCAAGAAAAAGATTCATCGTTAGAGATGACGTACAAGTAATACTAGTAGTTCATTATCTAATGGATTTTTTTTTTGTTTTAATATTATATCTAAGAGTTGCCAGTATTTAATAAATCCATTCCTATCTGGTAATGGAACGCCATTGGATCAAATGGCAAAGACATTCTTGAGAAAAAATGGATTTTCTTGATGAAATTAAGCATCGGATTGACAAAAAGAGGTCACCTAGGGTGCTGTTTCTCAACAGTGGCAGTGACAGCTTGTTACTGTTCTATATATCTATTACAAATATTAGGGTAGATTCATAAGATACTGTAACACAATGTTCCTTTCTGTTCTAGTATTTAGGGTATATACATGAAAATGTTACATATTACTAGTGTTTCCAAACAATCTTTATAAGGATCAAAAATGCAAAAAAGGACGACTTTACTGACAGTTAGTTACTATTCTATATATCTGTTACAAATATTAGGGCATATTCATAAGATACTGTAACACAGTGTTCCTGTTCCAGTATTGAAATAGTTACATATTATTAGTGTTGCCAAACAGAAGAAAAATGCAAAAGAAGTGACTGATTTTTTTTTTTTGGTGAACTTCAAGTAAAACTAGAGTTAACTTAATTTGAGTACAAACACAATTCAGGTAATATATATTTCAACCAAGACGTAGATAGAATATGAAAGGCATATATTATTTTAAACAATAATTCTAAAAGCATAACTTTATTGCAAATAACTGATTAGTTTTCTATTACTAGAGTACAAACATTAATATAATTTGGATGAAAAGGTACTAAAGCCATTGTTGTGTGATAAGACCTTACTAGGGGCAAAGACATGTCATTAGCTTAAGTTAATTGGGTGGTGATGTATAGGTTCTAAGATCTACACGATAGCATGAACTTTATAAACAAGAAAAATTTGATGTGCTTGAACATATCACACAAATGGAGGTCTATTATGTAAATATAAAAAAAAAACCTGCACGATAATCCGTTAAAACAGCCGCTCCTTGCTTCTTTCATATATATATATATATATATATATATATATATATATATATATATATATATATATATATATATATATATATATATATATATATATATATATATATATATATATTCATTGCATGCCTTGAGACTCTCGTACAACTCTCTGGTTTCTGATCTCTCTGTTGCGCACCAAGACTGCCGCTGAAGCAAGGAAGAGGAGAAGGAGGAGCAGAAGAAGAAGGAATGGAGATAGAGGGAGCAATGGTAGAGGGCGGCGGCCCTCCGCAAATTCTACGACCAACCAGAGGCTACATATTGAAGTTCGCTCTCATTGATTGTGGGTATCTGTCCTTCGTGTCTGGACTGGTGGTGTTAATTATAGCGCTCTCGGTCAAGAGTGACTTCAATCCAGCATTCTACGTCCTCATCTGGGTTAGTGTCTCCATCCTCATCTTGATCGGCGTCCTGGTATTCCACTGCATCCATCGCCTACGTCGAGTCGCGCCCCTTCAGGACCCCAACCAGCAGTCACAGGCACCCCAAGACCAGCAGCCACAGCAGCAGTAGGCACCTGTGTTGCATCAAGAATCCAACATGGCCATCGTCATCAGCTTGTACTTGCAGGAATCTGACCGATATGTTAGCGTCTTCTTGTTCATTTCTACAATTTTTTCTTTCTTTTTTCTTGGCATTCTTTGCTTTTAGCAGAAGCTGATCATTGATTGTCTTCCTGAGCTTCTTTCTTGCGTTTCTTCTCCAACCCTGTTTCTTATCACATTTTCAGAACTTGTTCACCACTCTGTTTTTCATGCGTCTTGTTTTCTTAATTCTTCGTTGCTTTCGGGTACTGCGCTCCATAATTGCTTGCAGTGTACCTGGGCAGTCTTAGATCGAGAGGATATCGGCAATGAAAGCTTCTGTAAACCACTAATGTAGCACAACTAAAGCAAGCCAAGAGGCCCAATCTTGTGCTACTGTGTTGCATGCTTTTCTTGATTCCTTCTGTTTTTCTTTTTTGTCATCCATTGATGAAGATGGAGATTAGTGTTTAGTCTTTAAGCATGCACAATCGACATCAGAGATGTTGAAATGAAAATTTTAGTAGTACTCATTGCCCAATTTTCTGTTTGGCCAGTTTTAATTTGGACGTTGTTCGCAATATATATATATATATATATATTCAATATATGGAAAATGAGAACTGCATTAATGGGTTTGCTTGCTGATAAGAAATCGTCAGTGGCGGAGATACATGTAAAACAGGGAGAGCATTGTCCACCTAATATAACTTCTCAAAAACCTATGTACAACTTTACATATTTACATGTTAGTACGTCTACAGGTTCGCATATTTGCATATCAGTACACAGTTATGAAAGAGAAAACCAAATTTTTGCTGATCTCAGTAACCTGTGTGCTGTATAACAATAACAAGCTTCGGATCTCTTTCTCATTTTATTCCCACCCAGTAGGTGTCATTCAAAACAAAAAATGGATCCACTCAGTGTCATCAAATTCGGCGATCCGAATCGAATAAGTGTCAGAATTTTCTTTTAATTATCTTACTTTATTTATTTATTTTGTCAAAAATATTTTTTATAATGAAATTTTTATATTATCTCATTTTCTATCTCTCACACCCTTGGAAACTAACCGATGCACATCAATGCTAGGCAGCAGCCCTCATCGTCTATTTAACAAGGGAAAAAAAGAGGAAAGAAAGTTAAATTATTATTTTTAAATGCTTTTTGCATTAATGTATCGGTCGACAACTCGGGATGTTATATGCATCGGCCCACGTATCATACCCTCGGAAACTTATCAATTAAAATGTGTATCGGCCGAATATTAATGACATTAATGTAAATCTTCTTCTTGAAATTTTTTCCACAACTTACTTAATGATATTAATATAAACCTTTACATCTTCTTCTTGATTTTTTTTTATAAGGTGCAGCTTGGCCCAAGCCTGACTTTTTATTAGGTCGGGTTGGGCCGATGCCTAGCCTTATTATTTACATACATCAATCATTTAAAGCTCTCATTTTCCCAGACATAATAATGCAGTAGAAACAAATGATGTATGAACAAACATCTAAGTAAACATGCAAAGAGGTCCAGACTTATTCAGAAAATAAAGAACATGTTTTTAATAAGCAAGTCCTATGGTACACGTTTAAGATAAGTGGACGAGATTAATTGGCAATCAAGACGATCAAGACTCAATCCACGGTCAATGTGCCTATGATCAGGTGTTTGGCCAATTTGAGTTCCAGCCGGACCTGTTTATTTGTGAGGTTTCTCTCTCATGGAGCAAACCTACGTAGTTTGGTTCTTGGCTTTTATCCCCCCTTGAAAACCAAGTTCCTGAATTTCAATAGGAAAATATGAAGGTTTCAAAAAACATATATATATATATATATATATATATATATATATATATTGAATGGTGACTCTAGCTTTTTAGAGTCACTTAGCCATCTAATCCATACTGTCCAATCCAACATGATAAATAATTGAAAAAGTGATACTCATTTTCATCATCTTTATTAATTTGTACATTTTTTTCTTGTTTTCCTTTCAACTATCTATCTGCTTTAAGGATGGCCTTGGTTAGATAGTTGAGTAAGTCTACATAATCAAAGTCATTGCTTATATATATATATATATATATATATATATATATATATATATAGACACACACACAATCAGATTTTAATATGATCATTGACATCTCTACACATATCGTTTACAAAACTAAAATAGGAACTTAAGTTATATAAAGAGGGCACATAGCCCCCCCATGCTTTGTTGACCATATAAAGTAAGGTCTATTTTTACAGAATCCCTAATGAAGACGAGAAAACTTTGACCAAAAAAAGAAATAAATTAAACTCAAAAGATTTATATGGTAATGCAATATTGCTTCTAATTACTTATATGTGCATAGTGATGTCAAGTATATGAATTTCTCACTACACAAAAACGGTCATATCTACAATATTTTAAGAGTATCCTCTCAGGGTGTACTCATATGTAGATTAGTAATCAAATTGAACTGTCACATCCTCAATATCCTAAAATAACATCATATGGCATCTTTTCTTGATACAACAATCTTTTAAAATCTCACATTTTCCCAAAATAATAATGCAATAGAAACAATATTTTCTCTTCGGAATTATATTATTTCATCAAAAATTGTCTTAAAGGGGAAGACACATCTTCACCCCAACTTATAGTGAAAAAGATCACAAGGATATATACAGGCTCGGTTGATAGCTCCAACCAATCCAATGATGAGAGAGAGAGAGAGATCAGATAAAGAGTTTTACCTCATGTCGGTATCCCTTTTTCTCTCTTTCCTTCGTATTTCTAATATCTAGAAAAAAATGATCAAAACTATCTTTTATATCATCCTTCTTCTTCTCCTCTAATGACTTCTACTTTTTCTATGGTTCTTTCCTGGAGCTTATTCCACATTAACTCGTCTTTCACTTGTGCTTCTCTTCATTGGTTCAAGTTTTGCTCGTAGCACTAGTTATCAAAATTTTAAAATTGTAGAAGTATTAATATCTAAAAAAGACATATTCATGAACTATCAATATGAAAATAAGCATTTTGGTCTGTGTGGGGAATTGCCCACACCTGCCTTGTGAGACCCTCAAGATTGCAAACAACTTTATAAGATTGCAAACAACTATATGAGGTGGGCAAGGAAGGCATTGCTTTCAAAAATATACTCCACACAGCAGTGAACAGATACATTTATTAGTCTCTGCATTGGGAACCATTACTAAACAAGTGGAAATTTGTTCTTTCTTAAGGTTCTTGGACAAAGCAGCAGTAGTAAAAGCAAAAACTAGAGCAGGCTAGAGCATCTGACCGCTCAACTCGCGATCCATGGCAACGTGTACATTAATCCAAGTAGAAGAAGTCAAAGGCATACACAGGCTTTTCCCTATCTGGCTTTGCACCATCAGTCTACTCTGTTGTGTTCATTCAGATGGCTTCTCTCTTTTTAACCATAAGGACCACCGTGTTCACATATTGGAACTTTACATGGATGCAGTTGGACTTCATGGCTGCTCCATGTACAACAAAGAAGGTGGCCGTTTGAGTGAACACAACAGAGTAGATGATGGTGCTAAGCCAGATAAGAAGGAGCCTGGGTATGCATTTGGCTTCTTCCACTTGGGAAACCATACACAGTTGCCATGGATTTCGAGTTCAGTGATCAGACACTTCAGTTTCTGTTTTTACTACAGCCACCTTGTCCAATAACCTCTGGCTCCAAATGCATGTATCTCCCTGCGCACTGCCTCTTCTCTCTTTGCTTCTGAAGGGAATGGAAAATGCAGGTGCTCGATGCAAGAAATGACAAGTTGAGGAACACCAGACCACGACTACCATCGCCCGATTAACTTAAGCTAATGCCTATCAGGTTCTTACTCCTAATAGTTAACGTCTTATCCCACGTATAATGGCATCAACTTTTCATCCAAATTAAATATATTTGCTCTACTAGTCGTAAATTGATCAGTTATTCGTGACAAAGTTACGTTGTTCCTGTTTATTTTTAAAAATATTCTTTAATCTGCCTCCCAATTTATGTCATCGTCAAGGTTGAAACAAGATCAGAATTGTCTTTCTTCTCAGTGTGATTGAGTTTCATTTCACTTCATTAGCCTTTAGGGACGGATAAGCTAAGCAAGTAAGCATGGATCTTCATAGAAAAAATAATAACAAACCAAAAAGTGGTTTACTCTCTTACTGCAAAAAAAGGGTGATAGACTCTCTGGTTGACGTACCGTGAGTAGTATGTCATGTCTTTAATTTGATTTTCGGAGGGTGCTATTCTAATGGTGGTGTTAATCTTGATATTAGATATTAGAGTACCATTACGGTGACGTCCTTTGAGCCGGTTATTCTTCTCGACTCTGTCTCTCCAGTAGGTCTAACGGCTCCAACGAGTCCAATACAAAGATTTTCTGGTTCATCGAGACCGGAAGGCCCAGGCCAGACCCCAACGCCTGCACTTTCTCTCGAAAATCCGATGCAAGCAGTCTTGCTCTGCGAAAGAAAGGTACTCTCTCCCCTCTTCCTCTCGATCTCCACCATTCTTTCTGCGAGATTCGGCGTAGCTGCTCACTATTGCGGAAGCTCCGAGGATGCCACGGACGTGGGTTGTGCCGAAACACAAACGATCGACACTGCTGGGTGCCTATCTTACAGAATTGAGAAGCTTCAGAGGCACGAACCGGTGCTTTCTGCATTCAAAGGATGGATGGGCGATGGCTTCCCCGTCCATAGAGGCGACATTTTTCATGCCATCAACCGGTTGAGGAAGCTAAAGATGAACAAACGCGCTCTCGAGGTGATTTCTGGACTACCAACGTTGCGCGTTCTGGTGTCCCCTTTCTTTCCAGTGCTATAAACATTTTATTAGGCGTAAACGAGTTTTCCTCTGAATCAGTGAAAACTTTCGTAGCGTTTTGTTTCCCGATCCGGTGATGCTTGTGTTTTCAAGGGCTTTTGGGGTAATCTGTGAGGAGATGCCTATTGGATTTTAGAAACTTGGTTTTTGTATAGTTAATTTCATTAGTGCATTCTTGAAACGTGAATGGCGGTTTTTGATCAAGCTGCGCCAAAAGGCAATGGCGTACGAGGAATTGCTGAAACGTTTTTAGCTACAGATGTAAAACCAGTGAGAGGACATGAAAACGATTCGAGAAAGACGGTTGAACTAAGTTACTGATGAGCATAAGGAAAGGTGTCTAAGCATACAGAGCTAGCTAATTAGTGTTCAAATGCTTTACTAACGGCTTAGAAATTACTTCCGGTGGTCAGTTTTAAAAGGATTTCCATTTTTTATTGGAAAAGTCTCGTTCAAAAGTTTGCGGCGATGAAAAGATGCTGCTGCTTGGTAAAATCAGTGGAGCACCTTCCAACCCACCTTGTGGACATTGGGAAGGATTTGCCTGCTTTCTGGGGTTCGAGTTGCACAACTGCTGGAAACCATAACCAACTGACGAGGCCCAAGCCAGTAGCTGGTAGAAAAAAAGATGCTAAATTGGAAAAAACAGGTGAGCCACTCGTTGGTGCAAATGCCTATGAAGTTGGTACATTGAGAGGTACTAGTTTTGTTTCACGTTTGATTTCAATAGTCCCCTCCTTCTCCATTTGCTTTTTCCTCCGATGATTGAAATTCGTAAGAGTTTTCCCCTTTCTTTTCTGATATATATGAGGGTTTTGGTTACTTAGCTTTAGACTTGAGTAATTCGATGATTTGGATTCAGAATAAACATCCCATTATCACATGTTATTCAAGCGTTCAAGGAACACTAATGAACTAGAAAAACTTACGCACTTTCCTTTCATTGCAGGTTATGGAGTGGATTGTGAGAGAGAAACCATATAAACTGAATGAACTGGATTATTCATATCTACTGGAATTCACCTCAAAACTTCATGGCATAGAGCAAGGGGAGAAACTCTTTACTCGTGTTCCTGTTGAGTTCCAAAATACTTTGTTGTATAATAACCTGGTACTGTCATGTCTTGATAAAAGTGCAATCAGGTTGGGAATGGATTACATGAAGAAAATGAGGGCCTTGAGTTTTCGAATCTCTCCTCTTGTTTACAACCGCTTGATAATTCTGCATTCTTCACCAGGTCGTAGGAAAACAATTCCAAAAATTATGGCTCAGATGAAAGCTGATGGTGTGATCCCAAGCTCTTCGACATACAATATTCTCCTAAAATTAGAAGCTAGTGAGCACAATATTGAAGGAGTCATGAAAGTTTTCAATGACATGAAGCAGGCAAATGTTGAGCCCAGTGAAGTTACTTACTGTATATTGGCTACTGCACATGCTGTTGCAAGATTGTATGCCGTCTGTGAGGCTTACATTGAAGCTGTGGAAGCATCCAAAACAGGTACTAACTGGTCCACATTTGATGTGCTGATGATATTGTATGGGTATGTGGGTAAGGAGAAGAAGATAGAAAGGACATGGAAGATTATTGAGAGTCATCAACATGTTAGAACTAAAAGCTTTATACTCGCGATCGAAGCCTTTGGTAGGATTGGCCACATTAATAGGGCTGAACAACTATGGCTAGAAATGAAGACTAAGAAGGATTTGAAGTTCACAGAACAGTTCAATGCAGTTATATCGGTTTATACTAGATACGGGCTAGTGGACAAAGCATCTGAACTATTTAAAGAGATGCTATCATCGAATTGCAAACCTAATGCAATAACATACCGTCATCTTGCCCTGGGTTGCCTCAGAAGCGGCCTAGTGGAGGAAGCATTGAAGACTTTGGCTATGGCATGTGATCACAACTCAACCAAAGAGGTGAGTAGATCGACACCTTGGCTGGAAACCACACTTTCAATAATTGAGGTTCTTGCTGCTACAGGCGATGTTGGGAATACTATGAAGTTCTTTAGGGAGTTGAAAGAAGCAAGGTACAGTAGGTATACGTTTGTACATAATACATTGCTGAGATCATATGTGAAGGCAAAAACTTATGCTCCTGATTTTCTGCGAAAGATGATTTTGGGAGGAGCAAGGCCTGATGATGAGACCTATAGTCTTTTGAGACTTATGGAGCAGTTCAAAACATGAATCTGGCATAGCATAAGAACATAACATGGAAAAGATGAAACAACAAGAGGCAGAAAAGGGACTCAGTTTCCGAATATTGGGGGGTTCACTGCAGTCTGATGTGTTTCTACCCTTATAAGCTTCCACTACAAGCATAGATATTTCTTCTAAAGATGGACACCCTCGTAAAGCGGGCAATTTCTATGGGAGAAGGGCTCGAGGATATGTGTGATGGTTGGGATTCAAATGAGTGGAAGATATCTGTAAAGTGAAGATACTCAGGTTATGCTGCAGATATTTATGGAATGCATCTCTCGAGTATGGGATGTTTCTTCCTTGCTTGCTTGTTGCGAGTCTTCCTTATACATTGAGATATTGGTGGATGATTTCAAAGTTGTGAAGATGCTTCCAGATTTTATAGTTCTACAGACCTAAGTTAGAATAGATGTTGCCTCAATCTCATTCTCTATGTGAAGACTTTTCTATGCCACACTTTTTTTTTACTAATTACATTATCTCTGTCTATATACCATAGTGGGCCACAAGAAATATAACTCATGGGATCAGTTGTCCTCCATATCTGACTACATGAGAAACTTCGGTCCTGGTTTCAGCTGTTCAAGTTGTGCATAATATTCGGCGCTTTGATCTGTAATAGCTCTTCCATAGTTGGTTGCTGTAGCAGCTCTGTTCATGCTTGGAGTCTTTCTTTTTGGCTTTTCTGGTGGGTACCCAGCCTATGGACCAAGCTAAGGAAATATGGTGTTTATGGCTCTCTTATTTGGTAGCTGTAATGGAAGAACCCCCATATTTTTCTGACTATTGAATCTGTTGGACCATACTCTCGTTGTTTACTAACACCCAGTTCACGGGCGGAGCCACCTGTGGCATGTGTGGGCATTTTCCCACACAGTTCCACAGCTGTTAGTTATTATCAGATTGGTGGTTTCCAGTCGTTCATTTGTTCATATTGTGTGCCCCTTAATTATTTGAGTGTGAACCCCTTAATCATTTTATTACGTCTAGGATTTTTTTGAATGAGTGCCCCTTGGCAAAAAGTTTCTAGCTCCACCTCTGATCCTGTTCCATGTTACTTTTGTTTTGCTTGAACAATGTCCAGGTAAGTGCACCAATGTTTAGGCCTATGTTGCACAGAGTCCTATTACGAGTTGCCAATGTTAGATATCAGTGTTTGGGGACAAGCGGCATCCACATATGTTCTTTCTTTTCTACTATAAAACTTAGTTTCCACTAAAATGAACAGCCCCAAGTCAAACCAGAATAACTAGTGCCCTGTGCATGAGCAGTTAAGTATGTATAGGGGATAGAGTTGTGGATGCTACACACTTCAAGAAAGTCTTACCTATGAGGATGAATATACTATCAGAAAAGCAAGTTCCTTTAACTGTTACAGAAAAACAGCTACCATCATAGCCTGCCTTTAAACATTTATATCCTTGTAATCTCTCCATACATGTTGTAAGTGGAAGTAATTGGTAGCTTAGTAGTGCTTTCATGTTGCCAGATGTAGGAGTTGAATATTGGTGATTGTGGAGGAAAATATGTTTGTGTAACTTCCTCTTTTCTGTTTAAGATTACTGAAGATGTTTTTTACATTTTACTAAAATTTGATTTTCAGCAAAAAAAAAAACATATAACATTATTATATATGTGTGTGTATACTCTTGTCACACTCGCATCCAAGTTCATTAAAATTGCTCGCATCTACATCAGCACCGCACGAGTTTCTTTGCATTGGATGCTTGATAGAACATGATAGGTTCATCCTCCTTATCAAAAGCAGCTTGAAACAATTGAAAGTCTATAGAAAAGTTATTATGAGTCACCCAACTTTCAATTGGATGGTGGGGATGTCCAGACCCTGACATCAAATGCATCTGAGGAGGTGGAAGATGGGATCGTTTCTTTGATAGGAACAACTTGAGAGATTGTGGTTTCTCTTTGTTAATGAGTGTAAGTGATACCTTTGAAGTTTCGCAAATGTTGATGATGTTCTGACTTCTTCAGTTTGTTACTGCTGCTGCATGAAACTTGGTGAACAACTCCCGATAAGGAACTACCAGTGATGATGCATGACTTGCATATGATCATAATTCGATTCATCAGAAACATTATTGCATGATGTATTTACTATTTACTGATTTGCTCATGGAATCATAGCATCTGTGTTCATTATACTCGTCCACATAACCCTTTGTCATCTTTCTCTTTTCATGTTCTAAAATCTGATGGAGCTGGAGTAGTTTCATGCGGATGACCAAAAAGACCTCGAATATTTATAAAAGGAATAATCTGCCTCTTCAGGTCAAGAAAATCGAGGTATTCAATGTTTCATACACAAGATGATTTAGGGAAACTCAAAGGAAAGGTTAGAGTGTAAGGAAGAGGAAGAACATAATGCAACTTACAAAAGGCTTAATAAGTTAATATTGATATGATAAAGGATAGAAAGGATTCAACCAAAGAAGAAGCCTTAGCTGTGCATCGTGCCCCTTTTCTTCCTTTTCTGTGTTTCTTTTTCTTTTAACTTTTTTTTTTTTGATTGGTGGTACTGGAATCGTTAACATCTGACTTCACACGTTCAGTCCTGATTTGTAGGAGAAACCAGATGTGTAAGATTTGTATCTGATAATTTCCTAGCCCTTCATATATGTCAATACATTCCCTTATAGACTAGTGCAGCTCATCTTCAAACACCAGAAATTTGGTGTCATTGGATACATGGATGGGTGGGTTTTCTAGTAATTTACTGAATGATTATGTCTTTAAAGTTTAAACATGGTGTAGATCATCCTAAATCATGGTATATTAAGTGCAGGATATCTTTGTGTTTCAACTTGCCAGAAGCAAAGGATTTTGACTTCCAATTTCCAGAATTTTTATCGAGCTCTTTCCTAAGGTCAAGAAATATTTGATTGTTTCTAAAATACAGTGTGGAAATTTCTTGTTGTGCTGTTTCTAACAACATATGATGCGAGATATTGATTATTTCTTCAGGTTTTACATTCTCTATTTTTGTCTTTTTTCTGACCATTAATTTTCTTGCCAATAAATTTCTATTCATGTAATAAATAAAGTAAATGACAATTTGCCACTATTCATATAGGTGCCTGCAAGTTATTCAGAAGCTGCAATTGTGCTGTGAGAAATGCAAATATAATTCGACACATTGTGCTTCTTTATCAGACTTGTTGAAGACAAGTACCAAGAATGGTTATGCAAAAGTTTGATTTTTCATTTTCATGTATCAGGTAAATGTGCTAGCTGATCAGCTTACTAGTCTCGTAACTGCTTAGACTGGCTGCATCATGTTACCTTGGTTCTGCTTAGGCTTTACGTCTTTAGCTTAATGCTAAAGGTTCTCTTTCTCTTGTTCCATCTCTATCACTAGTACTATTTTCTCTGCGGTAATCAAGAAACCACCTGTGCAGGGTTGTTGCCAATTGTTGATGGATTTCGAGCCTTAGTTGTCATTCCAGTAATCACCCCCTTACAGCCAAGGATTCTCACTGTCTAATCTCACTACAACTGCTTCTCTTGTGTTTTCTTATAGATAAGTAAATTCCTTCCTTTTTGACATGTGCAAATGCTGATCTGGACACATGAGCAATTTGAAGGTGATTGTAAAATGCAAATTCTTGTATGAAACAATTCTCCATCATCATCAGTGAAATCTTGATAAGTAGTAATAAGGTGATGGAATGTTAGAAAACACCCACTTTAGTTTATAATGCCCCAACTAGTCCTTTTAGAAAACTTGCGTTGGCCTCTGAATCTTGTCTTGAAGGCAGTCCGGCATCTTGAATGACCATACGATTGTGCAACAAACGTGGAGAGTTCATGCCTAAAGTACAAGTTCAATGAAAATCCTCAATCCTGAACTGAAACTTTAGGACTAATTATTGCTGTAAATCTGGTTTTTTACACTGTCATTGTTAGGCTTTCTCAGAACTCTGAATTTTTGCTGCAAAGTCCAAATCATTTTCCAGTGATGTGGATGTGGAATTGTGTCGAGAACATGTTTGGGTAACTGAAATTGAAGAAGAACCCTATATTTCGTGGAAGGTAAGAGATCATGGCCCATTGACAAACATTGGTTATTTTTGTAAGGTATCTGTGGGTTGTCAATCTCCCTGTTGACCTTCCTTATAGCACATGCATCCCAACTTTCTAGAAAGTAGTCGTTGGGTTTGTTTGGAAGGTAGAGTTGAGACGATGCAGATTGAGATGGGAGTTTTGTCAATATTTTGTCAGTAAACATGGCCGTCTTGATACTTCTCCATGCCCATAACAGGAAGTGTTAAGAGTTTGTGCACATCAATCGATACACATCACCTCAGGCCATTGCTGAGTTTATGCATGGGCAGAAATAATTCCTTCCAATTATGCCTGTTACTCTGTGGCAATCTGCTAAGTTCAACTTGAATTAGCAGTGAAGAACCACAAAAATAATGATAATATATTTTTTACTTTTTCGAGCAGAATAAGTCTTTGAAGTGCCAATACATGCACATTCAATATGGTTAAACTTATATCTTGTATCTTTTCATAGAATAATTTTATATTAAGAACACCGTTAAGACTTGGTTTGGTTATCATGTATTTGTTATGTTGAAGAAAAACTGTAATAATGACGTTTTCAGTTAACAATATAACTTGTTTGTAAAAAGTTTCCAAAATAGTGAGTTGCAAGAAGATTGTAAAGAATAGAGATTTGAATACACAATCTCCAATCATAGAGACAAAGATACTGAAACACTTGAACAATCTGCAGCTGCCTATACACCTGCTACGTTAGAATCTCTCCTTCGCTTAACTGCTGAGGTTTCTTGACACCTAGATGTGTGCATAGCCCGATCGGACCCGAGCTTGGCATTGCAATTGGCTTGTCATGTCATGTCTCAACCCAAGCTCGATGCCATAATGTGCCACACAACTTGGGTTTGTGGGTTTTTCCCATTCATTAAATTCTTATCATGATGAATTTGTGATACCACTAAAAATCGCCTCTTTTTTTGCAGTCCTGCTGTAAATGAAAACCAAAAACCAATGCCTGACTTTTCAAGCCTACTTTGCAAGAAAAAGATTCATCGTTAGAGATGACGTACAAGTAATACTAGTAGTTCATTATCTAATGGATTTTTTTTTGTTTTAATATTATATCTAAGAGTTACTTGTACGTCCAAGTAATACTAGCCCAGTGAAGTTACTTACTGTATATTGGCTACTGCACATGCTGTTGCAAGATTGTATGCCGTCTGTGAGGCTTACATTGAAGCTGTGGAAGCATCCAAAACAGGTACTAACTGGTGATGTGCTGATGATATTGTATGGGTATGTGGGTAAGGAGAAGGAGATAGAAAGGACATGGAAGATTATTGAGAGCCATCAACATGTTAGAACTAAAAGCTTTATACTCGCGATCGAAGCCTTTGGTAGGATTGGCCACATTAATAGGGCTGAAGAACTATGGCTGGAAATGAAGACTAAGAAGGATTTGAAGTTCACAGAGCAGTTCAATGCAATTATATCAGTTTATACTAGATATGGCCTAGTGGACAAAGCATCTGAACTATTTAAAGAGATGCTATCATCAAATTGCAAACCTAATGCAATAACATACCATCATCTTGCCCTGGGTTGCCTCAGAAGCGGCCTAGTGGAGGAAGCATTGAAGACTTTGGTTATGGCATGTGATCACAACTCAACCAAAGAGGTGAGTAGATCGACACCGTGGCTGGAAACCACACTTTCAATAATTGAGGTTCTTGCTGCTACAGGCGATGTTGGGAATACTATGAAGTTGTTTATGGAGTTGAAAGAAGCAAGGTACAGTAGGTATACCTTTGTACATAATACATTGCTGAGATCATATGTGAAGGCAAAAACTTATGCTCCTGATTTTCTGCGAAAGATGATTTTGGGAGGAGTAAGGCCTGATGATGAGACCTATAGTCTTTTGAGACTTATGGAGCAGTTCAAAACATGAATCTGGCATAGCATAAGAACATAACATGGAAAAGATGAAACAACAAGAGGCAGAAAAGGGACTCAGTTTCGGAATATTGGGGGGTTCATTGCAGTCTGATGTGTTTCTACCCTTATAAGCTTCCACTACAAGCATAGATATTTCTTCTAAAGATGGACACCCTCGTAAAGCGGGCAATTTCTATGGGAGAAGGGCTCGAGGATATGTGTGATGGTTGGGATTCAAATGAGTGGAAGATATCTGTAAAGTGAAGATACTCAGGTTATGCTGCAGATATTTATGGAATGCATCTCTCGAGTATGGGATGTTTCTTCCTTGCTTGCTTGTTGCGAGTCTTCCTTATCCATTGAGATATTGGTGGATGATTTCAAAGTTGTGAAGATGCTTCCAGATTTTATAGTTCTACAGACCTAAGTTAGAATAGATGTTGCCTCAATCTCATTCTCTATGTGAAGACTTTTCTATGCCACACTTTTTTTTACTAATTACATTATCTCTCTCTATGTACCATAGTGGGCCACAAGAAATATAACTCATGGGATCAGTTGTCCTCCATATCTGACTACATGAGAAACTTCGGTCCTGGTTTCAGCTGTTCAAGTTGTTAAGATATGTTTATAATCAGTTTTAGGTTTAAGAGGGTATTTTTGTAATAACTTTTCCTTTAGATGGTTCTCTTGTATTTTCTCCCTCTCCTCTAGTCTATATAAAGAGGAGTTAGGGCAGATTTCGAGGTTAATCAAATTACTTCGTTCTCAGACTTTATCATGGTATCAGAGCGAGAGTCGACTCCTTCTCCTCAGCGCGTCGTCGCCGCCTGAGCGGCGCCAGCTGCTGCCGCCCAATCGTCGTCGCCCCTACCACCCGCCATTCGATCATCCGCCCATCGTCGCCCTTCTGCTGCCGTCGCCTCCACCTTCTGCTGCCCGTTGCCATCTCTCGTCGCCCGTCGCCTACCGCCCGTCGCCCGTTGCCCGCCGCCTGCCTCCCAGCGCCGCCTGCGCTCTCTGCTGCTTTTGTTTACCTCTGCTGGCCATCGTCTGCTACCGCCCATCGTCGCCTCCCGCAGCGTCGCCTACCTCCCAGCGCTGCCTGCCTCCCGCAGCGTCGCCTACCGCCCAGCGCCGCCTGCCTCCTGCGACGTCTGCTCGCCTCTGTCTCATGCGGCTGTTCTACACGCTGATCTTCTTCTCAGCGTCGTCCGCCGTCACTTTTGGCAACATCCATTGCCGCTGATCACAGCTGTTGCCTCTGGTATCTCTCTCTTCGTAGTTCTTCGTCGGCTTGTTTCTGATCAGCGTTATCAGCTTCATCTCTGCCGCAATGGCATGTTGTCAGCTTTATTTCTGTGATCAGCGTTCTCAGCTTTATTCTGCCGTTTGCCTCTTCTCAGCCGATCAGACTTATGGATTACATAGTGCGTTTGACTGCATATTGCTTGATGATTAGCATGTTGTCTCTACATATGTGATTGTATTTTTGCCTGCACTTCCTATTCCGTGGCTCGGTTTCCTCCTTTGTGTTGAAAGATGTCTGAAATTAGCAGTGATGCTAATACCACTTCCTTCGTATCTTCGGGAGAAATGAAGAGTTCCCCGTTTTCCAGCCTTATCACCAAAATGAACGGAGGTAATTACGAGATGTGGGCAATGCAAGTGAAAAGAACCTTGATCGCTCATGACAAGGAACATCTTATATTGGAGCCCGAGCCCGTACAGAAGGTAGGAAAATATACTACTTGGTTTAAAGATAATTCGCTGGTTATGGTATGGATTGTTGGTACTCTTTCTCAAGACATTGCAAATGAAGTCTTGCACAAGGAAAGTGCAAAGGATATGTGGGATTCTCTTGCAGCCACTTATTCACAAGCAAGAAATGAAACAAGAATTATGCAGCTTCATCATGATATTCATCAGATGCGACAAGATGGTCGGCCTCTTCATACTTATTATTCTAGTCTCAAGTCCATGTTTGAGAGACTAAATAGCTACTTTCCTGCATGTAAGTGTGAACAACAAAAGACATATAGAGATATGCTTATGGTAGGGGTATTTCTCTCGGGATTAGACTCTGTGTATGAATCAGCAAAGAATCAGATGCTTACTAGTCCCTCGATTCCTCCTATTGATGAGGCTTATAGTAGACTTAGCAGAATTCCAATCCCTGCATCGACTGTTCCTGATACCACTTCTGCTATGCTTGCTACTCGTGGCAGAGGTGGGTCTTTCTTTGCCAGAGGACGAGGAGGCCGTGGTCGTGGAAATACGACTTCGCGCCCAGTATGCCAGTTTTGTCATCGCATTGGTCACACTGTGGATAAGTGTTGGCAGAAACATGGTCGTCCAGCTTTTGCAAATCAGACTGTATCTACTGATTCTCCAGAGCAGCCTAAGGCTCTGCATACTGCCTCCTCCAGTGAGTTACGTGTAGATGATATTATCTCTCAGTTGAGAAACTTGATTGGAGATAGACCTCAACATGCTCCTGATCCGACCACCTCTACTATCACTACTGCTGCCAGTGCTTCTTCATCTGGTATGTATTCTGCCTATACAGTTTGCCCTGCTACTGACACTACAGATTGACTCATTGATTCTTGTAGAAACTCAAACCACGAAGAGGAAGAAGAGAAGAGAAACACACGATGTACGTGGAAAAACCTCAAACGAGGAAAAAACCACGGGAAGCTCTACCTAAGTGCACAACCGCAACCTTAGGAGAGAGAAAATTATATTTCACTTAATCACCAAGTACACATAAGTGATATTATATAGAGGGAGAGGGAGGAGAAGCCGCCTAGGGTACCGAGCCCACCTCGGTACCCGCGCCCTAGGGAACCGGGTCCAGACACGGACCCGGTTCCGGTAACACATATTCTAACAATTCTGGTGCATCGACACATCTATGTGGAGACAATGCACAGTTTACTTCTTATGTCCCTACTCCACCTGGTCGCTCGGTTATTCTAGCAGATGGAAAATATTCTCCCGTTGTTGGACATGGAGAGGTCCAACTTACTTCATCATTGCCGTTGCAACATGTTCTTCACGCACCAGAATTCCCACATAACCTACTTTCTATCAGTCAGATTACCAGAGATTTAAACTGTCGTGTAATATTTGACTCCTCTTCTCTTGTGTTTTAGGATATACTGACGGACAGGGTGATTGGCAGTGGCCGTGAACAGGGAGGTCTCTACAGGCTAGTGCATCCCTTTCCCTTTGTTGGGTCTATCTCTTTGGGGTCATCCTCTTCCTCAGCCTATACTTGGCATTTGCGTTTTGGACATCTATCATTTCAGAAACTACTGCATATTCTTCCTCAGCTGTCTCCTCAGTCATCCTTTCAATGTGAGTCTTGTCAGTTGGGCAAGCATCATCGGTCATCGTTTCCTCTGCGGCCCGGTAGAAGTAGCCATTCTGTGTTTGAGTTACTTCATTTTGATGTTTGGGGCCCGAGTCGTACACCTGACCTTCAAGGTCATAGGTATTATCTTGTTGCTGTCGATGACCACAGTCGTGTTAGTTGAGTTTTTCTTATGAAGAATAAATCTGAAGTGGGTCATGTAATAAAAAATTTTATCAATGAAATTCTGACTCAGTTTGATACTTGTGTCAAAATTGTGCGCTCTGACAATGCTCTTGAATTTTGTGCTTCCTCTTTAGAGCAATTTTTCAAGGATAAGGGTATCATCCACCAAACCTCTTGTGCCTATACCTCCCAACAAAATGGGGTGGCTGAAAGAAAACACCGTCATATCCTTGATGTTGCCAGAACTATTATCATACATAGCCATGTTCCCCATTCGTACTGGGGAGATGTTGTTCTCACAGCATGCTATCTTATTAATCACATGCCGTCATCTGTGTTGGGAGACCTTATTCCTATCTCTGTCCTCTTTCCTGACAGAGAATTGTTTTCTGTCCCACCTCGTGTTTTTGGATGTGTTGCCTTTGTTCAGTTGCTTGGTCCTGGGAGAGATAAGTTGTCTCCTCGAGCCATCAAAACGATCTTTGTTGGTTATTCCCGCACTCAAAAGGGATATCGATGTTATGATCCTTCTACTCGTCGGTATTATGTGAGTGTTGATGTTACATTCTTTGAGTCTACCTCCTTCTTCTCTCCTAATAGAACTCAATTAAGGGCACCTGAATTGAGTGATGAAGTCCATCTTCCTTTACCTCTCCTGAGTTGTCCAAAACCCGTTGATTCACGTTTTGGGGTTGTCTACCAACGTCGTACTAAACCTGTTGCGCCTGCTCCCTGTGCACCTGTGCCTTCACCCAGCACGCCCAAGGTAATTCCTGAACACACTACTGCTGACAATTCTTTATGTGATGATGATGCCACAGGAGAATATCACGAGCATGCTCATGCTTCTAATGATTTTGATATGCTCATTGCTCAAAGGAAAGGCAAACGCAGTTGCACTTTGCATCCTATCTCTGGTCATTTATCCATGGATAGATTCACTCCTATGTACCGACAGTTTGTCAAGGCTCTGTCGGCTGTTGTTCTTCCACAGACTCCCATGGATGCTCTCTCTGATCCAAAATGGGCTGCAGCTATGCAAGAAGAGATGGATGCTCTTCAGTCTAGAGGCACCTGGACACTTGTTACTCCTTCAGCTGATGCAGCTATTGTTGGTTGCAGATGGGTCTTTACTATCAAATACAGAGCGGATGGCAGCATTGAAAGATATAAGGCTCGTCTAGTTGTGAAAGGCTATACCCAAACTTATGGGGTTGATTATTATGATACTTTCTCTCCTGTGGCATGACATGCTTCTTTACGGATTCTCCTTGCTGTGGCTGTCAGCAAGAATTGGTCTCTGTCACAACTTGATGTCAAAAATGTCTTTCTCTATGGTGACTTACATGAAGAAGTGTATATGCAGCAACCACCAGGGTTTGTTGCTGAGGGGGAGTGTCAGAAAGTGTGCAGATTGCGAAAGGCGATTTATGGTCTGAAACAGAGTCCTCGAGCTTGGTTTCAGAAATTATCAGAGAATATTGAGAATGAGGGCTTCAGACGTTCTTCGGCAGATCATTCCCTCTTTGTCAAGAAGACTTCTACAGGTACAGTGATAGTTCTTGTCTATGTTGATGATATCATTGTTACAGGGGATGATGATCAGGGGATTTCCAACATCAAGGATGTCCTTGGACAACACTTTGTCACCAAGGACCTTGTTGAACTACGTTATTTCCTCGGTATTGAGTTTGCCAGAAATCGAAAGGGCCTTATCATGTGCCAGAGAAAATACGTTACTGATGTTTTGCAAGAGACAGGGATGCTGGGGTGTCGACCTGCATCCACGCCTATGGATATCAATACTCGTTTGTATGATGATGATACTGAAGATGTTGATGCGAGACAGTATAGAGGGGTTGTTGGGAAGCTTCTATACATCACTGTTACTCGACCTGACATTGCCTATGCTGTTAGCAGAGTGAGTCAATTTATGGATAAGCCCAAGAAAGTTCATTGGGATGCTGCTATGATTATTCTTAGGTATCTAAAGAATTCACCAGGAACGAGACTCTTCTTTCAGAATGGTACCTCACTCACTATATCTGTGTATGTTGATGCCGACTATGCGGGATGCCCCTCGGACAGAAAATCCACTACTGGATTTTGTGTGTTTATTGGATCCAACTTGGTTACATGGAAGAGTAAGAAACAAACAGTGGTTGCCAGATCAAGTGCAAAATCTGAGTATAGAGCTATGGCTCAGGCTACTGCTGAAGTTATGTGGGTTAGATCCCTGATGTTGGATCTTACTGTCGAAGTACCTCTTCCTATGCAATTGTTATGTGATAACAAAGCTGCACTTTTTATTGCTAATAATCTGGCGTTTCATGAGAGAACCAAGCACGTTGAAGTAGATTGTCACTATACCAGAGACATGATTCAAAAGGGGTTTGTAAGTACCTCACACATTTCGTCTATAGGGCAAACGGTTGATATCTTTACTAAGGCTCTTGCAAGGGGACCATTCCAAAGCTGTTGTTCCAAGTTGAGCTTATTTGACATATACGCTCCAACTTGAGGGGGAGTGTTAAGATATGTTTATAATCAGTTTTAGGTTTAAGAGGGTATTTTTGTAATAACTTTTCCTTTAGATGGTTCTCTTGTATTTTCTCCATCTCCTCTAGTCTATATAAAGAGGAGTTAGGGCAGATTTCGAGGTTAATCAAATTACTTCGTTCTCAGACTTTATCACAAGTTGTGCAGCTCTTCCATAGTTGGTTGCTGTAGCAGCTCTGTTCATGCTTGGAGTCTTTCTTTTTGGCTTTTGTGGTGGGTACCCAGCCTATGGACTAAGCTAAGGAAATATGGTGTTTATGGCTCTCTTATTTGGTAGCTGTAACTCGACATGAGGATTTGTAGGAGTTATAATTAGGGGTTAATATCTGTCTGCAAACATTCTTCTAATTGTTTGGCAATTAAGTTGATAAAAAGGTGGCAGGGATCTAAGAAGACTGGAGATAAGGCTATTTTCAACTACCCACAGAGGTCGTTTTCCTTTTCTTGAAAGAGAGGGAACGTCTGCTTTAGAAATTGATTCCGTTTTTCCTATCATAGAGAAGCCCAACCTCAGGCCCCGTTTGATGGCTGGGGGAAACACTGTTGAGGAGAGGAAAAATGAAAAAATGGTACGATTTCAACCGGTGTTATCAAACACCGTCAACTTTCCCCGGATAAATTGTTGGGTTCAGGGTAATTTTCCCCTGGAAAAAAGTCGGACCCTGGAGGGTCCGACTTTTTTGCGGAGCTAAATTTTTTGCCCGTTAGGGCTTCCTCATCATTGTCGTTCCTCTTCGACCAGTCGCCCGACCGCTCGCCGTGCTCTCCACCACCGCCCGCCGCCGGCGGTGGTGGTGGTGGATTCATGTTGGGGTTTTGAGCAACGAAGTAGCTTAGTCATTCTTGTTTCCTGTTCTTTTGCTCTCTGCAATACAGAGTCAAACTGAGTTGGCTTCTTAGAACTTGTCTTACAACAGTGCATCAGTAGTTGTTCCTTTTTTGTTGCCTAGTTTGATAACAAAATTAAAAATATGAATGTATCTTATGACAAAGTTTATATTGTCACTATCTTGGGCCTGAGGCACCTTAGCATCTGATTCCTTGTTAGAAGCGCAGATTTCTACTGATCTCCATAGATTGCACTCTTTTCCGAGATCTGTTCCTTTTCATGACAGAATAGGACTGAAGCTGACATCAACCGTAGCATACTAAGAAAAAATGCATTACAGAAGTGGTTCGATCAGTGGAACAAATAAATTTTCTTAAGGTCAGATGAGATCTCTTTCAGGAAAACATCAACTACCCTTGTAGCTTGAAGAACTTAATTCTTAGTTGTTGAAACTTTCATCGATTATCATAATTTTTCTTCAAATATAAGTTTGGAGATGTGATCTTTATAACCAGAATGTTAGAAACAATGCTTTGGATATGCACGATGAATTTTACAGAGATTGAGCGGATTTTTAAGATTTTGACAAAGTTTTGACAGAGTTTTGGTTGTGATTACATGTTTTCTTGGTCTTCAAACGGAGTGTTGACTTCCAATTTTTGACATTCTACAAGTTGCAGGAGATTATTATATCTGTTATTGGCATTGGGTCTAGTTATTTGTTTTTGTATCCAAATACTTAAATGTATATGCAGCAGCCCAAGTTTCTGTAAATGTATATCTGTTATCAACTGTCAATGTTGATGCTGTCCTGTTGTCATATCCTGATACACTTCATCTTGCCTTATGCTATGAAACATTTTGGTCTCACTGCTGCAGTTTATGCAACAGAACCTCTGTACAGATTGGGCCTCTTAACTATGTACGAGCACTACCTTTCTCGTAAGGTATGTTTGCTAACAATTTTTGCTGCTCCTGGGACCATTTATTGGGTTATTATCCGCCTTGTTTGCAACATAGGGACATAAGATGTTTGCTTTTGTTGTCTTATGCTTCAACCGTACTAGAATCTCAATTTTTTTTCTAAAATGGTTGAGCATGAAAAAAACAATTTCAGATGAACAGAAAGTTGAAAGTGACCTGCCATTCTTGGTTAGAAAGAAAGGTTCCACTCAGTATATTTTCTAAGGATTGTAAATTCAACATTTTCTAGTCTATCATCTGTGCCTTTATGCAGTTTTCTTTATTTGTTTACAGTGACACAAGTGGACAAGAAGTCAGTTACTGCACTCTGAAGCAGGAATAAGGGCTTTAGCTTGTTTCCGCTTGTGTGTGCACTTTTTGACACTGCCTATGATGGACAACAGCTGAGAACCTGCCCTCTGCACCCTGTCTTGTTTTTTTTTAATGTTAACTTTCATCTCCTCTATAAATTTCAGCAGCAGGTTGGAACTCTGATGCTTCTTTTGGTTAAGTCGTTCCTCTTGAGTTGTAAATTACTAAGCTTATTAGTTTTTTTGTCAACTTTATATTATTGAGTTTTGAGTCTTGATGTTATTATGTTACATGTTTGTGTCTTACACATTTTCAGATATATAAAAGTAAGGCTTTTCTTCTTCTTTTTGCATTTTGAAGATCGGGAATATATGTGAAAGTGTCATGACTGTGCTGAACATGCATCTAGACGATATGCATGGATCGTGTAATGTGTATGCGTATATGAGGCAATGCTTTTACAAGCGAAGATTGAGTGGCTCATAAACTGATAACACAGAGCGTCTGAATGAGAGAACATATTGCTTAGGTGAGTTTAACGGTCAAAAAAAAAATTTCTTGAAAAAAATTTTCTGTTTATCAAACTAGGCAATTTTTTTCCCTTAAAAAAGTTCCAGGCCATCAAACATGACCTGAAACAAGAAAAAGGAAATTTTACCCTCCTGTCAATTTACCGTGGATATTTTACTCCTGAAAAAATTTCCCCTCAAAAAAATCCAAGCCATCAAACGGGGCCAGAAACTGATTCCGTTTTTCCTATCATAGAGAAGGCCAACCTCAAGGAAATCTCTAAATGGTCCATGATCCAACTGAGCACTTCTGCTAATACCGAGATGGTTTACCACCCAAGCATGGTCGACTTCATTTGTTAGACCACGTATGTGGCTTCTGCTTGTGGTTATAGTGCGTCTCATATCTGGTGCTCAAATACATTTTGGAAGCCTCGAACTAAAACTACAGCAATCAAACAAATACGATTCTTGGAATCCATGATGCTGGAAGATGGATGATCTTAGGCATGTCATATCATAAGGTAGTTCTCCAATTGAAAGTTGGTAGTCAAGTTGTAAATGAAGGTTAGAATAGTATCTACTGGATTTTGTTGAAGTTGGATCCTTACAGAAAGGAAGAACAGTCTTCGGTCTGCTACCAATCCATTCAAAATCACTGCTCCACATTATGAGAATACCTCCTGCGTACCCTTCTGTAGCCTTGTGCGGATTCCATGCAATGCCACAAGGTTGGAATGGACGCTAATAAAAAGGATTGTTTTACTGTAAGGCGGTAATCAAGTTTCTAATCTTTCAATGCTTAACCAAGTTCATTGTCTACCTAGTGCAAACATGTCCACTGCAGATAGAAAACAAAGAAACAGAAATTGTTAGATAATGTTTTACTTGTTTAACACTTGGAGAAACTTGACGCATCAACTCCTTCAATGCCTCAAATCTTTTCAAAGAAGACGAGGTTGCACAGGCCAGAGAGGGCGAAGGCTCCATTTCACACCACACCGGGGAACTGATGTTGACCACCACTGATATCAGTTCATAGTTTTTAAGCATCAAGAGAAACAGGTTGACGTAAAATGGAGACTAAATTACTTGAATTGGTGGCGCTACCTGCACAACTTCAAGAAACATAAGGTGCTCCATGTCCCCGGACATTGTCAAGAATCATTCTTACTTTTGTTGTTTTGTAAGAGCTGATCTGTTTTTACATTACAAAGTAGCGTCTGAGGGAGGAGGATCCGTTGCAAACTGGAAATTGCTCTCTTTCCTCAAGGAGAAATATTGGGAACAATACAATTATCAATTGTCATTCAGGTCCTTTTTGCGATTACTTTCGATTAAGGTACTCTTTTTGTGTAATAAGACCAAAGAATGAATTTCAAACTAGTGTTGCAAAATTCGGTTTATGAGCTGGTGAACCGGCCCATTTCAACCAAATCAGCCGTCAATCAGCCAAAAAATTTCTTAAAAAAATGAAAATTTTCCAAAATAAATAAAAAAATAAAATATTTTTAAAAATAATTAAAGGTCGACATGTGGCTCATTTGTTCAATCCATATCTCAAGTGATCCACAAAGAGGGTGCAAATCCAGTATGTAATCTCTCTCTTTCCTTTCAGGTACTCGCGGGATCCTGGCCAAACCTTACGCTCATATGCTTTACAACAAAATGGAACTGACAGAGATTTTGGCGCATACGGATACACATGAAGTAAATGAGATCAGGAATATATGAGCAGATCCAAAACTTACTGCTACATGTCCTGTAAATCAAATGTCTTTTGATGCTATTCAAGTAGGTCCCCAAAAGGATGTCCCCAAGCGCAGAACCAGTCCTTATGTTTTGCCCACAGTCAATATTTTACGAAAGGCCTTGTCATGTTCATGGTCATAGAGGACACAAAAGAATTGAGGGCTCTGATCCTGGACATAGAAAGTTTTGACTTCCACATTGCACTGTCTGAAAGCAATAAATTTTGTAGATGCCACCATTTTAATTTTATATCTACCACACTCCCTAAAATTTGTTTTTCTTTCAGTGTCACCCCACCTTAATTCTAGCCACTCTTTCAGCAAACAATATTAGCACATCCAAACAGAAAAAGGATCTTGAAACAAAATGGTAGCTCTTGAGAAATCAACTCGTTCTACCTAAATAAAGGAAGTATGCAGGCTGTGAAACCAAAAGCATTTACTGGAAGCTTTCAATCTCTCACTTTTACTGAATTGAGACCTACAGACGTGACTTCAAACAATATCTTTCTTTGCCTGATGATTTTACTGAATTGAGACCTACAGACTTGACTTCAAACAATATCTTTCTTTGCTTGATGATGATAGCCATCGAGTTTCTGGAAATGTCCAACCTGCTAGCCAAAGACGTGCGTGTCTCTGCAATAAAGGAGATCTCCTCCAATCACTCTGGAATTCATTACATAGAGTTCAATGCAATTTATATGTATGGAATACATATACCTTGATCAACATATGTGACACTTCGGTAGAGACATGAAAGCTGAAGAAAAAAGTAAATATAGGACCTTACAATAAACTAAGTGATTTCTTTTATGCTGCACGTTTACAAACTATGAACATAAATGAACAGCTGAATATATAGTGACGTAAAGGAAGCTCATGCAGCAACTATCTAGAATGGCGAGTGATCGTCACAAAGGGGAGGTGATTGGGTTACGTGTCCCAAATATGTGAATCAGTAATTTACAAGATCCAGAAAGGGAGCACTCAACCCTAAAATAGAAACTGGCCTTGATCTGCTTCAATAAACTGGTATAATTGGGCAACAAGAACAGACGAACAGAAAGAGAATAATAACAATAGAAATGGAACATAAAGCATCACAGAGAAATCCAAATAGAGCAGCCTCTTTTGAAANTTAACCTTCACTTTAGTCAACCTTGTGCCAAGGAACCCAATTACAGGAACCACTCACAATAAGTAGGAATTATCATATATACAAAGCCAGCACAATATCTTTTTTATACTTGAAGACAGAAGACACCTTATTCTGGGGCACCTCAGGCTCATCATATATACAAATACAACTTTTATTAGACAATGAAGTCACTGAAGAAAATGACAAGTATTGCATCTTACATGCTAATTATCGTTATGATGAGTTTTCTATTTCCGTTGATCTTCAGTGTTTTGCTACAAACGGAAATAGCCATTTTGCCTAGGTAGGTGACTCTGTTCCTTTGCAAAGTGAGAAACACATAGCATCAATAATAGATGCTAAACATAAATAGTAAATGCTACACCATGGTCACTGAATATGTAAAGGCATTTTCCTGATTTAATAATAAAAGGAGGTAAAGATACAGCTGTACAAGCCTACAAGGGCAACGCTGTTGCTCTTTATGGTGCAAAAAAAAAGAAACTCAGTTTATTAAGGAAATACATACACTATAAGTTGCCACTTAGAAGAGAAAGAATCAGCAGCGAGTTGCTTTGCACAGGCGCAATCCAAGGCAAAACTGGCAAATCAAACCTAAGTGAAGCTTAGTTAGACATTTAGTTGGTGATGCTCGGTATTCTAGCTCCAAACTCAGGATAAGAGGAGCCTCTAGTCAGGTATTTAGTCTTGTTCCACAGATATTCTTACATGCTATAATGTGAATGCTTTTGTACACTAAGATAATCCAATAACATATCGTAAATAGTAATATGAAGAGTCCACTTAGACTATCATGTCATTAATCACATAAAGTAACATGATGTGCTGTCATGGATCATCTGAAGGCATGGAAGCATGAAACATCAGGCTTTCGTTTTTTGCTAGAATAGTAACTTCAAAGGACATGCATCCTGAAAATAGATTGAATGAAGAAATGCAAAAGTTGTGAATGAAGAATCCAAAGTTAATACAGGATGGCATATTATGAAATTCAGCAATCATACAATAAATTTTTGAACTACGTACAGAAGGACCTTACTCATATAATATTGTCTGGTTCCATAACTTGAATAGGATCTTGAAAGTTCATAAGAAAATGTCAACATGCTTTACTTCGTCCAAAACAGATGCACATATTCTATCTCCAACAAAATGTTCATCAGTGTGCAGAGGGAAAGAGACTACCTTGCCTGTTCGAGCTGCCACGTGGGCTAATTGACTGTCTGGCTACAAATCAACTAAGGAAGAATGAAACTACTAAAGAAGAAACACCAAAGTGAACAAACACCATAAGAAAGACTAACTTGCCAAGCCTAATGGCGAAATTTAATAAATTTGTACTGAATTGAATCGACCAAGGAACAAGTTACATTTTCCAAAATGCAAAGCAGAAGTAACGCTTCGTAATTTACAACTTAGTGCCAAGCATTTGCAACCTAGAACAAGATTAGGTTGGAAGAACATTCAAATACAAAGGCTTCTAACAAGAAACGTGTCAAGAAATAGAATGCTATTCCTAGCAATATGGATACAGGAAGAGCCGGTAATGCCTTCTTGTAGAAAGCTAAAAGAATCAGAGTGACACCAAGGCCGGCCATGATAGCAAGGTAACAGGCATAAACAGTCATGAGGTCATACATCGCTGCCCGACCAACCAGTACACTGTAGAATACAAAATCTCCTAGACCCAACTTAATAGCCCCCGAAGAACCCAACCCAATGCCCTCATCCTCTCCTCCTGGCAAAGCATTCAAAGCTCGACTCTCCAAATCATTGGCGACTGTTTCTCGACTAAGTTCATTACGAGGAGAGGAATTGACTGCAGAACCACCACCAGAAATTCGAGCATCTCCTATAACTATTCTCGTCTCCGGCCTCCTCTCCTCATCCGGTTCATTACTAGAAAGCAGTCTCTGACTCAACTCCGAGGAATTCTCCGCAGCACCAACTGACAAGAAATCGGCAACTGTGGAACTTGACCCGTTATCGACATGTTCCCTCTGTTTCCACACTCTCCTGCGCTCCATCCTCTCTGCTCCAGGGGGGTGATCTTGATGATCCCCTCGAATAAACAACTCCGCTGAACCCTCCCCATTAACCGGCCGAGCTTCATATACTAAGGCAGGAATGTCTTCATCCCTTGCAATTGCAAGCTCCACCAACAGCCTGAGAGGCCCAACAGGGAGCAAAACAGCAGCCAAGTCGTAGAGAGACATGGCTACCAACATCGCCCAGGTAGTCCATTCGGGCAACATAGTGAACCAGTAGGCCACCAACATTCCAATAACAACCAGATAGCTCTGTGTGATGAAGATTGGCATCTTAAACATGAATACAGACATGACACCAACAACGGTGAAATTGAATAAGATGATACAGAAAGTGATGCAATCGATGGGGAAATTAAAATGCTCGATTAAGAGTATCAAAATTTCACCACCCAACAAGCCCAAAACCATAAAAGCGCAGAACCCCATGTAGAATTTGAGGAGTTTGGTGCATCTGAAGTAGAAGAGGAGGACGAGGAGGAAGGTTGCGATGGTGACGACAAGAACAAAAGCCAGGGCGTTCAAGATGGCGCCTTTGATGGCGTCCCACAGAGATTCTGTGGTGGTCTCGTTGTAGACGAGGGTGGCAATGGACGACCATGACGATGACGACGACGGCGGTGACGATGAATTCAGGACGGATACCAGGACCACGACGAGGAGCATACAGATCGAAACGGGGTAGACTATCCGGATAATTTCTTCGCCGAGGCCGTCCAGGACGCTCCTGGAAGAAGGGGAGACCTCCATGAAGAGCGCCCTCTCTCTCTCTCTCTCTCTCTCTCTCTCTCTCTCTCTCTCTCTCGCTGGCTTGACCTGTGACTGAGCTGCGAACCGTTGCTAGATGACCCGATTTGGTCTCTGACCCTCTATCTCTCTCCCTCTCTCTCTCTGGTAGGTAACTTTAGGATTCGAATTTGTCTGAAAAACAGTTTTTATTGCCATTGTGCATTCATTTTTTGATCTATCATAGTCCATATTTCTCAATGCAGTAATAGATTTTTTTGTCAAGAAAATATCAAGTATGTGGAATATCTGAACTTGACAGAATTACCAACATCTAGTGAAAATCGAATTGATCTTTCAAAGGCTGCAGCAGATTCGCTTGGATTTCGTTAACTGCCGGTTTGTCTGTATGTGAATTTCTCATTCTCCTACTAGTATTCATAAATCATAATATTCTCTTTCCTTCTCTTACTCATATTCATATATAGATATTCATTAGATTATGGCGACTGAAACATGATTATCAAGCATGCAAACTGCCATCTTTTAACAAATCCGTCTCCCCATCCATGCGTTTACCACTAAAAATGTAGTTTCAAACCATGCTTTTATGATAGAAGGAAGAACCACCAATTCTGCAGATTAAGATTTTAGGCTGTTGGTTTTCGAATTCTTTCAAGTACACAAATATACATTAAACTGGGACCATCTAAGTATTCGTTTCTATATAATAACACCATAAGATCACATCTTTATGGTTGCTTTTGCAAAAACAACAACTGTAGTAATAATAAATTACTGTAAATATCAGTTGTCATGTCTACCCTTTAATACAGTGAGGACTGGTCAGTGAAGAACATTTTTGTGAGGGTTAGGTGGAGTTGCCTCAACACCTGGGAGGAAAATCAGGTAGAGGTGGACCGGATCTTGTTTTCAAGGTGAACCATTCAGAAAGATGTACATGGAAATGGCACTGAAGACAAAAGATTAGCACTCAAAAATCCTTTGAAGACAGAGGACTAGTTGGTCTGACATTTGAGAAAACTAGTAAAAGAAGCCTGAAGTTTGAGCAAATAACAAGTGATGGGTCAACTTTTAAAAGTTAATAAAAAGGTGCTCGAAAAACAGGCCTGTTTTTTTATATATACATGAAATGATAAAAAGTATGCAAATAACAAGTGATGGGTCAACTTTTAAAAGTTAATAAAAAGGTGCTCGAAAAACAGGCCTGTTTTTTTATATATACATGAAATGATAAAAAGTATCCATCATAAAGGAAAAAATATCTTTTGTCAGCCAAAAGAGGAGTGGTTCTTTGTAAGAGGTATTTTTTGTCTGGTTGTATCAAAAATTAATGTTTTTTTTTTGTCAATGGACCGCTCCTTGAGAATTTATCTAGAAATTTGAGTGTTTATTTGATAACTTTTGATGGTTGAGAGGTAGTTGGTTGCTTAAAAGTTTAAGTATTTTTTTTGTGTAATTTGTTTGACATTTAGATAAGGTACCTTTTTTTGTTCAAATATTACTAAGAATATTAAAAGTCTGATGGGATTTCGATGACACTAAAACAAAAAAGTTTTATAAAACTATTTTTTTAAAAATAGTTGGTTCTTGAATCAGTTTTTTAAAACCAGTTTGTATGTTTGGATTATGAGACCAAAACATATTTTGTGTTAGTAACGTGGGGGTGTCAAGTTATTCACTTCCTTTTCGAAAGCACCTTTTGCCAAAAGAAGATTTTGGCAAAACACGCTTTTGATGTTATTCAAACACCCTTATATGATGTTTTATAAGAAAATTTTATTTTTTTACATTTAAAAATTGGTTATATGCGCATATTGGTGCACAAATTTTTTTGTGTGCCAGCATGTTTAATAACTAGAATGCCTCCATTGATAGAAAAAAAAAAGAATTTTTATAGGAGCAAAAAAAAACAATAAAGTTAAAAGACTCAAAAAGACATTTTTTTTAATAATTTTCAAAATACCTTTGCGTATATGTCTTGTGTGCATTTGGATGCACGTAACTCACTTTTTCTTCGGAGTTTTATGCATATGATTAACTAACAAGTTAGACCCAGGCCAATTTATTTCTCAACTTGATACAAAAATAAAAAAACTCATGGCTTATAAGTCTGACTTGTATGTATTTACCATAGGGCTTCCAAATAGCAGATAAATGTGGACTGCAGATGGGTAAATTCGCCCTATTGCATGCCCATTTTTATGGCACTAAGAATTCATATGGACACATAAATATAAAAAATATGAGTTCCAATATTATAAAAATGTCATCTATAAATAANATAAATAAAATTATGTGAGGATTTTAAGATCACAGGCTTCGCTTTCTGGGCTCTCGCAAAAATTTGTTTCAAACATTGGATTTTCATCATTTTTACATTTTATTTTTTTGACTTTTTGAAATCATACATTCATTGCTAACATAAATTTTTGAAGAAATGAAAGGTTAACAGGAGCCATGGCTCCCCCTCATTTTTTTTTAAATTATATGTATTTTAAATTTTTTTTTATCTGGTTTATACAAAAATTTTGAAACATTATATTTCAGCTCCTATTGAAATTTTGAAACTATGGTTTGAACCCCGAAGGAAAAAAATCATAATTTGGCTCCTCGAGGACTTGTGCAATGAAGCTCAATTGGCCAGCCCTCTCCATGTGGTTACGTGGTGTTGTTCTCATCATAGTTGGCAAACTCACCGAGTTTACTCGAGAATCACCTGAGTCAAGCCAACCACGAGTCAAGGTTTGGGCAAGGTAGGACCTAATTCACCCTAGGTCGGCCTAACTTGGCAAGGATCACCCTTGACACGGCCTGACTAACCCGGAATCACCCCTAACTCATCTGGAATCGACCGACTCGATTGCAGTAAAAATACACTAAAAAAACAGCTCTTTATAGAGTTAGAGACCTTACTTCATTTATATGCTATAAAAATATATTAAAAAATTCATCACTGACCTAGCGGAGTCAATGAGTCAGCTCGCTGACCCAGTGACTTAGTCATTTACCAATCCGAGTCCGAGTCACATGTTTGTCAACTATGGTTCTTATGCTTCTAAAAATGTTTGCTTGCGGTTTTTCTTTCTACTTTTTCCCACCTTTTCATATTTGTCCCAATGTTTTCACCATTTAAGCACCAAAACATTAATTCAATGGCTGCATCTCCAGCATTTATGCCTCTCTTTTCTCTTCTCTTTCCCATCTCTCACTCCTCTCATTATCCTTCTCCCTTGTCTACAACCATTTCCTCTCATATCCATCATTATCCTTCTGCCTTGTCTACAACCATATCCTCTCATATCCATTTTAGCATACCCATTATGGTTATCTCGGAAGGGGTTGGCATGAAGGGCAAGGTGGATGCTGGTAGGTGGCTAGTATCCATTTCGAGGCGCCAACTTTCTGTGCTGCAAGGATGAATACTATATACAAGTTGAAGCATAACGGGGCCATCTTACACACTTAAAGCATGCCTATATTCTAAAGAGATGAAAGAAATGATGGAGGTTTCGGCCTTCTTAGTGGGTGGTAGGATGGAATATTTCAGCTTATCCAACATTATCATTACCCTGTTCATCTTGAACATTGCTGGTCACTTTTGATTTAATTAATTTATCACTTCTTGCTTTTTGAAATCTATAAAGAGAATTAATTGGCTCTCACGTCTGTTTGTTATATGAGTGCCTTTCATTCTCAGCTGCGTGGTTGGAAAGTACCTGTGGTGAAATCTGAACTGTTGAATGGAGTGTGAAGAAATGGAAATAAAAAAGAGAAAGGAGGGTTATAGAACCAACCTTATAATGGAACACCATGCTCTCTCTCTCTCTCTCTCATACGGCTTCTTAAGCAGCAGTTCCTGTTCGATCTTGTTGTCTCTAGCTATTTCTCTCTCTACCAATGTTCAGCCCTATTTGCAGCTTTTACTCGTGTTTATCTTCTTAACGAACTCTTATCCAATGATCGATGAAATTTTCAGGCCTTGGTGAATAAAGAGGAAGACTTGAAAATAAAGCTGGGCGATTGTTCTAGTTGTTCTAAGGTGAGTGTGAGCAGGGGCGGAGCCAAGGTAGGGCCTGCATGAGCCTTGGGCCCACCTCAATTTTCTTTTTAAATTCACATGTAAATTTAAAAAAAATTGCTTGTTTTTATATAAAAATTTTGAAAACTGAAATATTTCGACCCTAGTCAAAATTTAGAAACTTTAATTCGGCATGCTTCATGAAAAATTTCTGGCTCTACCCTTAGGGCCTGTTTGATGGGCAGGTGAAATTTAACGCGGTAAATTTACCCTGGTAAATTTTTCTAGAAAAATTTACAGGATGAAATTTCTCCATCTTCCAATTTGAGGCCCTGTTTGTTGGTTGGGTGAAATTTAACGCGGTAAATTTAACCCTGTTTGATGCATAGGGAATTTAACGTGCTAAACTTAACCCTGTTTGATGCAGAGGAAGAATTTAACGTGGTAAATGATGTTCTTTTGTGTCTTCTCCTCCCCACGTCTTTTTTAAGCAAGTATATAACAATTTAATCGTTGTGAATCAGGAAACAATAATGTCATATACATTTTCTGAAATTATATAAAAAATAATCAAATTGTTGAAAGTATTTTAACAACAATGAGAATGAAGGGAGTCTGCCAGTGCATCGAGTGGATTAGTAAGGTGTTGAATGGACTATGAGCAGGAAATAGATATATGAAAGCCCAACAAGATTAGTTTGATAAATGGAACTTTCCTCTACAACTGTAGCTCACCATCTCACAGTTCAATAACGCACAACCATGTAAGGACAAGTTCAGATCAAGCATTCTTCATTCAATCCACAGTTAAACTTGAAAAAGGAACACAACATAAAAAATCCCACAGAAGCTTGCATAAAAAAGCCGAAACATCTAATCCACAAAAGTACATGTCCACAACAGTTAAATGAGTACAAAACCACAAAAGGGTGTGTTTTCTACTATGAAAATAAAAAAGTAAGTTTAACGAGTACATATCCAACAAAGAAAACATGTAATCACAAAACAAGTAATCCAACATTTGCGGTTGCACTTCCGTTCTTCAAACTTCGTGTCTTCTATGACTTGCTTTGCGGTGACATCTTCAATGAGTGGAGGCCTGCTTACTTGCACACCATACTTGTTCTGGACATACTCATACATGTGATTTTCAACTACTTCTAATGAATCAAATGATTTGAAGACGACACCCTTGTACCGATAGACTAATGGTTGGCACCGCTCCCAACTGTCATATACGCCTCGCTCACGCCCTTCGAAAACCACATAGTACTTTTGGCAAGGCATCATCTTCATTGTCCTGTTCAAAACAAAACAAATGTCAAACAATCAAACTAAACAAATTGTCAACGTTTATAAACAAACTTACTATTCAATTGATAATTTGTAAACATTTGAGATGATATAGCTGCTCTCAAAGCATTGTTGCTTCCTCGCTGTTGTGTTTGGCTTGCAAATTCAGGTTCGCTTATTATCATTCAAAGGTGCATCTTCATCATCAAATTGTTGGGCGTTTGGATTGTGTTCAATTATGAAGTTGTGCAATACACATGTAGCAAGAACAATTTGAGCTTGTTTTTGGAATGGATACTGGACTTGCATTTTCAATATTGGAAAACGACCTTTCAACATGCTGAAAGTTCTTTCTACTGTATTTCAGAGTGATGAATGTCTATGGTTGAACAATTCTTCTTCAGTTCTAGGTGAGTGTGCTCCCCGAGTGTTAAACTCAGACATATGATAATGATGCCCTCGATAAGGTGTTAGCAAACCTTGTATGTTTGGATACCCCCCATCAGCAATATAATATTTGCCTACAATTGAACACAATTTATTTTATACATGGATACATGCTGCTAAAAAAAATAACTTGGTTGGTGGAACTATGTACCTTCTGAGACAACAAACGGGTCTGTTTCATGATCAAGTGCATTGTACAATACTCTTGAGTCTGTTGCACTTCCTTCCCATCCAGCCATAACGTAATGGAATCTAGTGTCTAATCCGACTACTGCCATGACGTTTTGAGAAACGAATCCTTTTCTATTACGAAACCTTGCTTGATCTGAAGCTGGGACCCATGCAGGTATATGGGTGCCATCGATTGCTCCTAAACAATTCTATAAGACAAGGCAACTACTTAGTCATGTACTAGTTATTGTAGTTGTATAAGTCATGTTGAGTTCACGATGATGAAATTACCTCAAAATATGGAAAAAATCGTTTAGAATGTGGAATATGTGCTGGCATCTCGTCATTGGACCGCCGTACGTAATCCTTACCCAGTATACATATCGCTCGTAGGACTAAGCTGACATATTTACTTATTGTTTGTCCGGAATGTTGAAACGTATTTTGAACGGCACGATTCCGTTCATTATGTTCATTTGTCAAAAGCAACATAGCTACTTGTTCTTCTTCGGTAATGTCACGAACATCCTCCAACAAATTTCTATCCCTTAGAATGTTACACAATCTCATATATGTATGCACTTCCATACGGAGTAGGTCCAAACAATTTCTAGGATGACCGTAAAGCATAAGTTGGACAAAAGATGTACCAGCATCTCGAAATGAATGAACAATCCTCCTAGATGATGGTTGGTCTTTTAACCAAAAGAATATCAACACATAAACTATCCGAAGAATGAAAAGCACTTGTTCCGTCTTCATCGAACACATCAAGATCAAACATTTCGACTAAACTGCAGGTTCATATAAGGAGCTTTTATTGAATAACATAATTTCCAACATGTTTTTCAGCACAACAAACAGAATGTATTGCATGATGATATGAAGATAAAGATCGAAAACGAATTGCATGAACAACAACAATTTCATGTTGCATCGAAGATCATGGAACTATATGAAAAACACACAAGAAATGCTTTGCATGACATGAATTATACAAATAATTCTACAAAAAAAGAAGGAGATCTTACCTGCACATCACCAAGTCTACGCGACAACCATATCAACCGGTCTAAGGTGGAACGTTGACAAAGATCATGGCATTGGTGCCCTCTGCTAACAGGTCCATACTCATCAGTCACGTGTGACTATCTAGTACCCCTGTGTCCACAATCTCTTGTAAAATTTCACAACATTTGACATATTGGAATCCTCTAGAATTATGTGTGAGGGTGTCCATATTTTGAGCTATACCATTCAACATATTATAATATATGTCATCATTTGTTGACATGTTTCTTTTTGACCTACGTGAAGATGTATTGTTTGTCGGAATCTCAGTTGTAGGAGTTGTTGGTAGTGGTGATTGTAGGGGACTATCATCATTTTGCATCTGTGCAAATGATTGTTCACTATCAAACTGCATGTACGAAGGTGATGTCTGAGATGCAGGTGTACTTGGGAGTGGTTCAGTGACATCAGGTAGCACGCTGTTCAATGTGACTGCATTTTGTCCAGTTGCATTAGAGTCGTCATATACCTCAACGAACTCATCATAGTATCTCCATACTTTTGGCCCTCTGTACTTTTTCCTACTCGGATATCTCTGAAAAAATTCATGTGTTCAAATATTGGACAAACAAAGACATGTGAGACAAAACCTAACAATATGAATTGTATAACTTACCTGGATGTAGTCATTCCATACTTGGGCATCGACCTCAATACATTTGTTAATGGGGTCGTAGCCGAACCCACTTGTGTTCAACATTTCCTTCATCACTGTCAAGTTGGGTTTGGTGTACTTTAATTTGTTCTTAATTTTGTCTTTTGTGAATTCAACACCGAATCTTTCTATCATCAATTTTTCAATAGCTGTGTATGCTTTGGGCTTCAAACCTCCACCGGATTTCATGTCAGGTATGCGTGACTGCTCTACAAGAAGTTGGACTAAGTAATCCATTTATAGATCAGTCCACGTAAGATTTTCCCTTGAAGGACCGCTGTCTTCCATGGTAACGTTTTGTATAATAATGCTTCACAGTAACAGTTTTAACAATCTAGCATGACGAACAGTTATACGAGAAACAAACACAAAGGAGCATCAGAAACCAAAAGAAAAAGCATAATATAGTACATGCAAGAATTGTTAACAAGTTGTACGATTCAAATGAGAATGTGAAAAAAGTAGCATATGTTGTCAGGGGAGAGCTATATCTACGAGCCTCTGATGATGTTGTTAGTGAATTGAGCCTATACCCAAATGAATTAGCAATGCATTTCAGTTGTAACCTTTATTACACACAGCAAGGCCACAATCAATCACATGGTTGGAGCAGGGTTAGTAATAAATTCATGATCACACGATTTCTATTTTGCAATCAATGGAACATGTAATTTATGAAGGTCGATCCCAGTCAGCTTGTTATAATTTGCCTAAGAACAGATATCAAGGCTTCTAATTCAAGAATTTTATTCAATCTTCTTAGTATGATTTTGTGTACATCCTTTATGGTTATTGGTTGGTCAGTCATTGTGCAAAAAAAATATTCTGATTGTAACAAACACTTAAGAAACTCCAACGTCAACATGGCCCAAGGTTGCCATGTGGACGAGTTAATCTTGAGTCTGGTCAAATATTCCAAGGCTTCAAACAATGGGTGCCTCTTATTATTGTGGACACTTGCTTTCTTAAATACCCTGAATTATGTCCACTGACTCATAACTTATTGTGTTTGGCGACATGTTTCAGGTTTGATGCTATCATAGTATCTGCGGAAATTGGATATGAGAAACCTGCAGCTGAAATCTTCAGGGCTGCGCTAGGTACATTGTTTTCCAAAATTCTAGCGTCTGTAACTTTTTGTTAGATACCTGTCTCAGCAACATCCCGATGAACATTTCAATAAATGGTGGCCTGAAGTGTTAACAATTGTATTTTGTAGTATTGACAAATTGAATAGTTACTATATAATTGACAAACCAATTTCCATTGCAACTTTATGAAACTTTCAATGCACAACATTGCACAAAAAAAAAAAGAATGCTAGTTGGACTTTGAAACCAAAAGAATATGGTTTTGACTCTAGTATTTGCTTGTTAATCTACCATGTTAGACTTCATCATCGAGCCTTTCTTGTTCGTGCACAGATCAACTTTGTGTAGAGGCTGGCAAAGCAGTTCACGTTCGAGATGACCTCAAAGCTGATAAATTTGGTGCAAATGATGTTGGCATAAATTGCTGGTCTATCCTCTCCTTCCTATCTCATACTTTCTTCCTCTTAATATTTGTAGTTTTTATTGGATTATGCCTGTATTTTTTAACCGATTCATTTGATTCTGGCAGGTTGTGGGGAACAGAAGTGAAATCGTTTGATGAGATTTATAATCGGATCATGAATGTGGCGGTTTTGGAAGGCACGATTGAAATGCAGAATTTATGTTAGCAGTGTCTTTTTTGGTCTGGAAGGCACGATTGAAATGCTTGGAAAGCTGCGCAAGAGGAAAAACGGACCTCTAGTTTGCAGAACTTTGAGTATCTGAAGGTTTCTCAACTTACATCTAATTTGCTCAGATTCAGCTTCAGAAAGCATTTGTTTTGAAGCTAAAACATAATCATTGATGACTCTTGTTGTTCCATTGGAAATAAGTGAGCGGTTGAAATTTCAACCGCTCTATGTTACGGAATATGGGTGAAATTTTTGGGCGTTTGATGGTTGTTTCGTCGGGCGGGTGAAATTTCACCCGCCCGTACAGATTTTAACCGCTCAAGGAAAATTAACATGCCCATCAAACGGGGCCTTAGAGTGTGAGGATTACAACCTACCAAACCCACCCCCACCTTTCTCATGCAGTAGTTATGTTATCAGTTCTATTACACACATTTGAGTTACTTGGATATTACTACGCACACAAAGGTAATCTATAACGGAGCAGTAAGCACCTTGGCTGGAGAGAGAGAGAGAGAGAGATGAACCTAATGCTCTACTGGAGTCCAGACTGCCTACCTCATGTGCGGGTGGAAGGTTGAAGTTGGCCATAGCTAGGGCGGTAAAAGAACGGGTCCACTTGGCCTTCATAATGACTTCTTTACTTTACTTCCAAGGTCAATACTCCTGAAATACCATCATGATAGCACCATCTAAAATGCAAACTAAAGACACGAGTATAACATGCCTTCCAACCCGATCAGTTGCACCACCCAGAGCGGGTATCTGGTCGGTTGCGCACTCCTACTAGACGGAGTCAAGTTTTCAAAATTCTAAGCATACCCATCTACTGCTAGTTGATATACAAATATAGATACGATGCATACTACTCATGATGACATGGATTAGACTTAGTCCAAGTTTATCGAAATCCTGAGACTTAGTCCAAGTTTATCGAAATCCTGAACCATCTGTGGTTTAACTAGTTGAAAAGTGGTTGATTATTTCAATTGAGGCAAATCCTATGCGATTTGAACTTAAATATTGAAATATTATTAGTAAATGTCACGAGTGTAAGTGAGCTTAGAGTTGAAAAGCATTCGATATTATTGGGTCCAAACAAAGAACGGTGATGTTAATGTACTTCAACAAAAAAACGTAGTACTTTTATTGTTTCTCCTTGCTAGCAAAAGGAATTATACTTTAAAAGGTGTTTGACATAAAGAACATTATGTTTTTGAAGGCCATTTCTAAAATACAAGACCTAAAACATTATACTTTTAAACAATTATATAGGGTTTTTAAAACATGTATTAACATCTATTATAAGAACATGCGTTTAAAAGACAGTTTAACTTTTGTGCCAAATATCGTTTAAATAGACATGAAACTTAGTCACACTCTGGACAACAGCAAAAGTCTTTGTGACGAGTTATTTCCCTTCTCTTTCCCTCATGCGGGGAAACCTTTTCTAGAAAATTTGTCTCAACAAAATAAGGAACACCATCAAATAAGGAATACAATCAAACGCTACCTAAAGTAAAATCTACGTTTGCCTTAAAATGCTATATCTAGTTAGAGGAGGTTTGATTCTTTGTATTGGGAACGCTATCAAGAAAACATCTTGCTCTAGCGTTCTCAAAAACAAAATGCTCAACGTGGCTACGAATGGCTTATGTTGGTTTGGAGAGTCCGTTCTTCTCTATTCATGTCCATCCCATGTTTGCATCTCTATTCATGCACGAATCCCTTCCTAACAAACTTCCACTTAAGTTTGGGAGAGCGAATGTGGTGTCTATGAGAATCCGGCCAGTTGTAAATATAGATAAAATATTGAATTATGATAGTAGGTTTAACGGGCTCTAAGAGTTTAATAACCTCACTAAGACTACTATGAAATGCCATAAGAATTCTGATACGGGCCACCCTAGGAGCCCGCCGAGGGAGGTATTTGGCAGCGCCTCACGAACCGTCCTACCAAATCCCTTCCTAACAAGCATCTCACTTAAGTTTGGGAGCGAGAGCGTGATGTCTATGAGATTCCGACCAATTGTAAATGTAGATCAAATATTGAACTATAATAAGCTTTACTAGATCCAATGATGTTAATGTAGCTGGTTGGCCTAATAACAATTAAAAACTCAGTTGCTAGTTGGATTCTAGTAATCATCAATTTCCTTCATGAATAAGCGTTAGAAGTAGGATATTAACCTCACATTCTTGTGTGCTTGGGTGAGTGACAGATTCTCTTAGCTACAGCTAAAGTAACACATCCTCTAAACCTTGAAAATAAAAAAGAAAAAGTCCTAGTGCTTGTTTAAGCTGATTTGGCAACAATCATACATGTGCTGAAGAGCGTAACATAGCTGATCAGACTTAAGCTTGGGCATCAGGCTCGTAATTCGATACTTGGCTTGATCTCCCCTGAAAAAATCAACCCAAGTTGGTTCGATGGGCCCCATTCAGCCCTACTTATTTTTTATATTGTTTTTGTTTAATAGTGATATATATTTTATTATTAAAAATATAATTTATATTTTTAAACTTTTATTTTATATTTTAAAATTTTTATTTTACATTTAACTTTTTATTGTATTTTAATGTGCGGTCTTGAACTCAATTTTCGATGTCCGGCTCAATTTTCGGATGTCCGGCTGGCTTGACGCTAGCGAGCCAGTGAAAATTTAGTTGTTAGTTTGATTTGAATGAGCGCTTTCATCATGATGCCCCTGATGAGTACCATGTTTTTATGTCTCAAAGCTGCCGTTGCTCAACCAGGCTCTTCGAATCTTTGTTAACTCGAAAATCAAGTCCAATTTCTAGGTACTTGCCAACTAGGCATGTTGAAACGATGGTTGCCGAAATTGGACACGCCGGTCGCCGAATGCTGGGTACTTGATTTGTAAGAACACCAACATTTCAAGCGACCATTTCGGTTTCGAGGAGTAGAAAATGGGAAGACGGTGTCTGAGCCGCGGCGATCGACGGTGGACGCCCACTCCATCGGACGGTTATCGATTCTCCCTGTGCTCACGGATGGTTATCGATTCTCCTTGTGCTCACGGACGGCTAAGATTGTCCTTACGATCTTATAAGTATCTTCCCACTTCCCTCTAGGGAAGCACACGAGCCGAGTTGAGCCCGAGCTTGGCCAGCTCGAACTCGACTCGGCTCACGAACTCGACTCGGCTCAAAGAGCTCGAGTTCGAGCTCGAACTCGAACTCGAACTCGAACTCGAACCCGAACTCGAACTCGAGTTCCCTTACACGAGCTCGAGCTCGACTCGTTTACTTCCACTTCCCCTTTTTCTGCAACATCCCGCAGCCACTACCACCGGGCTTCTTCTTATCGCCGGTGCCGGAATCCAAACCGGCGGCATCGTCGCCGACGAAGAAAACAACCATGATGAGCAACCTGACCATGTCATCGGTCCACTTCATCCTCTGCCATGGAGACGCCTTCTTCACAGCCCGCCTCTCGCCAGGGCCCCCGTTGCCGTCTTCGGCGATGTAGCCGCTTGCGGTCTCCTCCTCATCGCTGAAGGACATCTGCTGCTTGCCGGCGGCGGTGGCCTTGGTGGTCATGGGCATCCCGTAGGGAGGCTTCGGCTGCAGCGGCGGCTGCTGAGGATGATGGTGGCTTGTGTTGACGTCGTGGACGAGGGAAGAGGCGAAGGAGGACAACTGCTGCTGCTGGAGATGGTGGTGGTGCTGCTGATGGGGGGCACCTTTAGTCCTAGCATTCCTGATCCCATCCCAGGAAGCATAGAACCTGGCATCCCCCCATTGCTTTCCAAAAAAAATCAGGCGCTTCAAGGCCTAAAAATCATTGGGTTCTTGAAACCCCCTCTCGTTTGAGGGAGAGGGTTTATCTGATTTAGGGAGAGAGGGGGAGAGAGAGAGAGAGAGAGAGAGGAAGAGGGAGAAGGAAAGAAGAGAAGGAGCGAGGGTTTGAGCCATTGAGGGTTCCATCGGTCGCCAGGAGGAGGAAGAGAGTAAAGAGAGAGAAAAAAAAAAAGAGAAATGACGATGCGCGAAAGAAAAAAACAATAAATAGCCTTACCTAACGAGCCGAGTTGAGTTAAGTGAGTCTTCTTAACCGAACTTGTACTCGGCTCGATAAAATAAACGAGTTGAGGAACAACTCGAGCTCGGCTCGTTGAGTAAAAAAACTGGCTCGAATTCAAATTCGAGCTGAGCTTTAACGAGCCGAGTTCGGCTCCCTGCGCTGCCCTAAAACCCTCGGGGTTTAAGCAAAGAAGAAGAAAGAAGTCACTCGGCAGGGGAAACCCTTCGAAGGTACGCCTACTCCATCATGAATCCGCCTCGTTTCTTTCTTCTCTAGTACTCTATCTCTCTCTCTCGTTCTTTCTCTTCCTCTGAGTTTAATGTTATAAGGTGACTGAATACATTTTGTGTTTCTCTGGGTTTGTGCTGCTGTTGATATGTTTAACTGTATCGGAATCTGTTTTCCTTGTTTGGGTCTCTAATGATTTGGTTCTGTATTTGATTGTTGAGTTTTCTTTTTGGTTACCTTGTTTAATGAAGGGCGTGTGGGGATCTTCAAGGCGAAATATTGGTATCACGAGCTTCTGTTTGTTAATGTTTGGTTGAAGTGCTTTCGTGATGTTCCTCCGAGGTGGTTAATCATTTTAGGGTTTGGCAGTGGATGATCTTGAGGTGAAAAGGAAGTCGGTATTTTTTTTTCTCTTTCCCCTTCAAAGGGCACTATGCTAGGGTTTTAGATAAATCGTTTAGGTAGCTATTAGATAATCTAAGGGTAAATTGTAAATCGGTGAAGTTACAAGTGGATATGCAAAGCGAAATATGCTAGGATTTAGTGTTTTCGGTAAATCATTTGATTAGACTGTCGATCATCTAAATTTTTGTACTGATGTCGGCTAGGCAGTTGATCGTGCAAAAAGTGGCTCCGTTTAACTACTGCTCTTGTTTATCCTATTGGACATTTACATACGCCTTGTTCTGTGGTTTTTTTTTTTACATCAATGTTAAGCATCAAGCTTTGAATTGTTGCCTTGTATCTCATGGCTGTTATCACGCTCTTTTTGTTGGGCTGGCTAATGGCATTATCTAGGATCTTTTATGGTCAGTATGTGACAATTTACGACTAATATTGATTGAATTCATGTGCCTTGTACCGTAGTTGTTTTTTTTATGTTCTTGTTGTCAATTGTTAGGCTTGTATTGCATATTCATTTGTAATACTTTGATTATGGCCTTCGTGCTTGACTTTGTTACATGTTGTTTTCGTTGAAATGTAAATGCATAATGTTACTATGTTATTCATTTATTCTTATCTTAGACCCATCTGTAGTGGTCCTTGTCGCCTGCTTAGCTGCTTCTCAATGTATAAGTATAACTTCTTGGCATCAGCTGCATGCATAGATGTTTGAATCGTGTTCAAAAAGGTGAATTGGTGTTCGGTGATTTTCTGAAATTTGTGTTGAGGGATGTTCCACGAAAATTTCTTTATTGCTGCATTTTGATTCTGGCGATTTTCTGTTCCTTTTCAAAACTTCTCCTCCTGTTATTGTTTACTAAACTTTCTTCTCCGATGTATGAAGAGTGTGTGATGTTTGTCGATGTGCGTCCTGTAACTATCAACATTTAATGGTGAATTATACATTCTTCTGGTGTTTGTTTCCATGGCATAGAAAACTTTCCTGAGGTATATTTCATGGCTCCTTCTCCATGATTCAACCAGTTCATGCTAAGTCATAGTTATTAATGCCACTCATTCTTCATAGGCAATTGGAAAATTGTCAAACAGGGGAATTGTCCCAACATCTTCACTATATTTTGAACACTCTGTATTTGAAGCATGTTTCTGTTTAGATAGTTGGATGCATATCTTTTTTATAGTTGTAAAGGTTCACAAACTGTTTTAAGAGGCTTCTTGCTTGCATTATCAATTTATCAGTTTATAGAAACTAAAAAAATGTTGTAAGTCTGTCACTTGTAAAATTCCTCAAGAGGTCTTTGTCTTGTAAATGTCTCAGTTGTTCCATATTCTTGGACTCTTTCTTTTTACATTCTTCTAGGTGGTGCAGTTATTTGTGACAAGTCTCAGAACTTCATTAGGATGTTTTAACTACTTGCATATTATAACCACCTGTAATGCAGGTTTTCAGAATGGCTTTTGCTAGTAAGATCGGCAATCTATTGAAACAAACTGTAAGCAGACATGTTGGATCTGGAACTTCTTCCCCTGCAAATCCATCATTATGTCAGGCTCTACGTTACATGTCATCTTCAAAATTGTTTGTTGGAGGTACACATTTTCCCCTTATTTTTTTTTATTGTGTACATCATGAGTTGGTGGATATTTGTATAGACTTGGTTTGTGTGCATTTATTGGAAACCTGGTTAGTGCATTTATTGGAAACCTGGTTAGACAGGGAAGTAGCCCATCTCAAGTTATAAATTTGTTAGTTCCAAGAATAGTCATAAATATCATCAACGGGCTTTAATCAGCAATGTTTTCCTTGGGTATTTTACACCAAAGCTGAAGATCTTGGGGAAGTTTTGACAATTTAGGAAAAAGTAGAACATATGAAAAACAACAAGAAATGTAAAAAAGTTGATAAAATGATAAAATTGATGTTTAATAATGATAGAAATGAAGATAAATAATTTTTAGTTCCAAATTTCAAAGCAAAAATAATGTAAACATAATGAGAAAAAAAGCAAAAAATTTACTGTGATTTTTTTTTTCAAAAAAAGGGGAAAACAGTTTTTTTTTCGTTTTCATTGTTTGTAATGTTTTTAATTTTTATCATGTCTTTTACGAAAAAGATGTGTTTTTTGTGCCTACGGTTCCAAGTATGGGCAAATAAGTATATAGGTTTAATTGTAGTAAGGCATTGTTATTATCAAACTCTCTTAGGCTACAGTTGACAAGAACAATTATTATTTTTTACACCTGGTAAGTGAGATTTTGGAGGCTGGATACAAACTGTTGCTATTTTCAGCTTCATTTAATTTTAGTACCTAGCAGACAGAAACACAATGATGTCAAGAAAGAACCAAATTTACTGGATTGATTCTCCCAACGTAAGGTTCTCTATACAGCGGCAAAGTTGGTCTCTACGAGTGGGCAGAGCAACAATTGGCACTCTAAATAAGATAAGCAAATGAATCATAGCCATAAAATATTCTTAAAAATTTTAAATTATTCATCAAAAAAAGGAATGTCACTAGAGCCATGCATAGAAACAAAACTAGGCACTACAAAATGATAAAAGATATTCATAAATTGACATGCATTACATGAAACAATGAATGGAAAAAAATAAACTACTAGGCCTTTTAATGGTTACAATTTTTAAGGCAAATACCAGGTCTCATTTCGATACCTTGTAGTTTATTTTTTCCATTCATTGTTTCATGTAATGCATGTCAACTTATGAATGTTTTTTAACATTTTGCAGTGCCTAGTTATGTTTTCATGCATGACTCTAGTGGTATTCCTTTTCTTGATGAATAATTTAAAGTTTTTAAAGATGCAGAATATTTCATGGCTATGATTTGTTTTGCTTATTTTATGCTATTTTGATTGTGTTTAGAGTCTTCAGACTCGTATGAAATGACTGTGCTATCCAAAGGTAGTCTGTCATGTTCAAGAGAATAAGCAAGGTAAAATAGCATAAAATAAACAGATAAATCATAGCCATGAAATATTAGCATCTCTAAGAACATTAAGTTATTCATCAAGAAAATGAATACCATGCATAAAACAGAACCAGGTGCTGCAAAATGATAGAAGACATTCATCAGTTAACATGCATTACATGAAACAGTAAATGAAAAAGGAAGCTACAAGGTATCCTAATGACCGTTGGTATTTGCCTTGGAAATTGTGAGCATTAAGGGGCGTTTTTTTTCCATTCATTATTTCATGTAATGCATGTTAAGTTGTTAACTTATGAATGTCTTTTATCATTTTGCAGAAGGGACTGATGGTTAGGGCCACCTTCTCAAGCATTTCAAAATCACCTTTCTCTCGAAAATCCGATGCAAGCAGTCTTGCTCTGCGAAAGAAAGGTGCTCTCTCCCTTCTTGCTCTCGATCTCCACCACTCTTGCTGCGAGATTCGGCGCAGATGCTCACTATTGCGGCAGCTCCGAGGATGCCACGGACGTGGGTTGTGCCGAAACACAAACTATCGACACTGCTGGGTGCCTATCTTACAGAATTGAGAAGCTTCAGAGGCACGAACCAGTGCTTTCTGCATTCAAAGGATGGATGGGTGATGGCTTCTCCGTCCATAGAGGCGACATTTTTCATGCCATCAACCGGTTGAGGAAGCTAAAGATGAACAAACGCGCTCTTGAGGTGATTTCTGGACTACCAACGTTGCGCTTTCTGGTGTCCCCTTTCTTTCCAGTGCTATAAACATTTTATTAGGCATAAACGAGTTTTCCTCTGAATCAGTGAAGACTTTTGTAGTGTTTTGTTTCCCGATCCGGTGATGCTAGTGTTCTCGAGGGCTTTTGGGGTATTTTAGAAGCTTGGTTTTTGTATAGTTAATTTCATTAGTGCATTCTTGAAACGTGAATGGAGGTTTTTGATCAAGCTGCGCAAAAAAGCAATGGCGTACGAGGAATTGCTGAAATGTTTTTAGCTACAGATGTAAAACCAATGAGAGGACATGAAAACGATTCGAGAAAGACGGTTGAACTAAATTACTGAAGAGCATAAGGAAAGGTGTCTAAGCATACAGAGCTAGTTAATTAATGTTCAAATGCTTTACTAACGGCTTAGAAATTACTTCCGGTGGTCAGTTTTAAAAGGATTTCCATTTTTTATTGGAAAAGTCTCGTTCAAAAGTTTGTGGCGATGAACAGATGCTGCGGCTTGGTAAATCAATGGAGCACCTTCCAACCCACCTTGTGGACATTGGGAAGGATTTGCCTGCTTTCTGGGGTTTGAATTGCACAGCTGCTGGAAGCCTTAACCAACTGACGAGGCCCAAGCCAGTAGCTAGTAGAAAAAAAAATGCTAAATTGGAAAAAACAGGTGAGGCACTCGTTGGTGCAAATGCCTATGAAATTTCTCCAAAACCTGGTGTTTTGAGACTAGGATGGTACATTGAGAGGTACTAGTTTTGTTACACGTTTGATTTCAATAGTCCCCTCCTTCTCCATTTGCTTTTTCCTCCGATGATTGAAATTCGTAAGAGTTTTTCCCCTTTCGTTTTTGATATATATGAGGGATTTGGTTACTTAGCTTTAGACTTGAGTAATTCGATGATTTGGATTTAGAATAAAAATCCCATTATCATGTTATTCAAGCGTTCAAGGAACACTAATGAACTACAAAAACTTAAGCACTTTCCTTTCATTGCAGGTTATGGAGTGGATTGTAAGAGAGAAACCTTATAAACTGAATGAACTGGATTATTCATATCTACTGGAATTCACCTCAAAGCTTCATGGCATAGAACAAGGGGAGAAACTCTTTACTCGTGTTCCTGTTGAGTTTCAAAATACTTTGTTGTATAATAACCTGGTACTGTCATGTTTTGATAAAAGTGCAATCAGGTTGGGAATGGATTACATGAAGAAAATGAGGGCCTTGAGTTTTCCAATCTCTCCTCTTGTTTACAACCGCTTGATAATTCTGCATTCTTCACCAGGTCGTAGGAAAACAATTCCAAAAATTATGGCTCAGATGAAAGCTGATGATGTGATCCCAAGCTCGTCGACATACAATATTCTCCTAAAATTAGAAGCTAGTGAGCACAATATTGAAGGAGTCATGAAAGTTTTCAATTACATGAAGCAGGCAAATGTTGAGCCCAGTGAAGTTACTTACTGTATATTGGCTACTGCACATGCTGTTGCAAGATTGTATGCCGTCTGTGAGGCTTACATTGAAGCTGTGGAAGCATCCAAAACAGGTACTAACTGGTGCACATTTGATGTGCTGATGATATTGTATGGGTATGTGGGTAAGGAGAAGGAGATAGAAAGGACATGGAAGATTATTGAGAGCCATCAACATGTTAGAACTAAAAGCTTTATACTCGCGATCGAAGCCTTTGGTAGGATTGGCCACATTAATAGGGCTGAACAACTATGGCTGGAAATGAAGACTAATAAGGATTTGAAGTTCACAGAACAGTTCAATGCAATTATATCAGTTTATACTAGATACGGCCTAGTGGACAAAGCATCTGAACTATTTAAAGAGATGCTATCATCGAATTGCAAACCTAATGCAATAACATATCGTCATCTTGCCCTGGGTTGCCTCAGAAGCGGCCTAGTGGAGGAAGCATTGAAGACTTTGGCTATGGCATGTGACCACAACTCAACCAAAGAGGTGAGTAGATCGACACCTTGGCTGGAAACCACACTTTCAATAATTGAGGTCCTTGCTGCTACAGGCGATGTTGAGAATACTATGAAGTTGTTTAGGGAGTTGAAAGAAGCAAGGTACAGTAGGTATACCTTTGTACATAATACATTGCTGAGATCATATGTGAAGGCAAAAACTTATGCTCCTGATTTTCTGCGAAAGATGATTTTGGGAGGAGCAAGGCCTGATGATGAGACCTATAGTCTTTTGAGACTTATGGAGCAGTTCAAAACATGAATCTGGCATAGCATAAGAACATAACATGGAAAAGATGAAACACTAAGAAGCAGAAAAGGGACTCAGTTTCGGAATATTGGGGGGTTCATTGCAGTCTGATGTGTTTCTACCCGTATAAGCTTCCACTACAGGCATAGATATTTCTTCTAAAGATGGACACCCTCATAAAACGGGCAATTTCTATGAGAGAAGGGCTCGAGGATATGTGTGATGGTTGGGATTCAAATGAGTGGAAGATATCTGTAAAGTGAAGATGCTCAGGTTATGCTGCAGATATTTATGGAATGCATCTCTCGAGTATGGGATGTTTCTTCCTTGCTTGCTTGTTGCAAGGCTTCCTTGTCCATTGAGATATTGGTGGATGATTTCAAAGTTGTGAAGATGCTTCCAGATTTTATAGTTCTACAGACCTAAGTTAGAATAGATGTTGCCTCAATCTCATTCTCTATGTGAAGACTTTTCTATGCCACTTTTTTTTTTTACTAATTACATTATCTCTGTCTATGTACCATAGTGGGCCACAAGAAATATAACTCATGGATCAGTTGTCCTCCATATCTGACTACATGAGAAACTTCGGTCTTGGTTTCAGCTGTTCAAGTTGTGCATAATATTCGGCACTTTCTATCTGTAACGGTTCTTCCATAGTTGGTTGCTGTAGCAGCTCTGTTCATGCTTGGAGTCTTTCTTTTTGGCTTTTGTGGTGGGTATGGTGTTTATGGCGCTCTTATTTGGTAGCTGTAACTAATGGACATGAGGATTTGTAGGGGTTATAATTAGCGGTTAATATCTGTCTGCAAACATTTTTCTAATTGTTTGGCAATTAAGTTGATAAAAAGGTGGCAGGGATCTGAAAAGACTGGAGATAAGGCTATTTTCAACTACCTTTTCTTGAAAGAGAGGGAACGTCTGCTTAGATCAGAAATTGATTCCGTTTTTCCTATCATAGAGAAGCCCAACCTCAAGGAAATCTCTAATGGTCCATGATCAGAAACTGAGCACTTTTGCTAATACCGAGATGGTTTACCACCCAAGCATGGTCGACTTCATTTGTTAGACCACCTACCTATATGGCTTCTGCTTGTGATTATAGTGCGTCTCATATCTGGTGCTCAAATACATTTTGGAAGCCTCGAACTACAAACTGCAGCAATCAAACAATTCTTGGAATCCATGATGCTGAAAGATGGGATGATGTTAGGCATGTCATACCGTAAGGTAGTTCTCCAATTGAAAGTTGGTAGTCAAGTTGTAAATGAAGGTTAGAATAGTATCTACTGGATTTTGTTGAAGTTGGATCCTTACAGGAAGGAAGAACAGTCTTCGGTCTGCTACCAATCCATTCAAAATCATTGCTCTACATTATGAGAATACCTCCCGCATACCCTTCTGTAGCCTTGTGTGTATTGCATGCAATGCCACAAGGTTGGAATGGACGCTAATAAAAAGGATTGTTTTACTGTAAGGCGGTAATCAAGTTTCTGATCTTTCAATGCTTAACCAAGTTCATTGTCTACCTAGTGCAAACATGTCCACTGCAGATAGAAAACAAGGAAACAGAAATTTTTAGATAATGTTTTATTTGTTTAACACTTGGAGAAACTTGACGCATCAACTCCTTCAATGACTCAAATCTTTTCAAAGAAAACGAGGTTGCACAGGCCAGAGAGGGCGAAGGCTCCATTTCACACCACACCGGGGAACTGATGTTGACCACCACTGATATCAGTTCATAGTTTTTAAGCATCAAGAGAAAAAGGTTGACGTAAAATGGAGACTAAATTACTTGAATTAGTGCCGCTACCTGCACAACTTCAAGAAACATAAGGTGCTCCATGTCCCCGGACATTGTCAAGAATCCTTCTTACTTTTGTTGTTTTGTAAGAGCTGATCTGTTTTTACATTTATAAAGTAACGCCTAAGGGAGAAGGATCCATTGCAAACTGGATCCTTCTCTGCAATAAAGGAGATCTCCTCCAATCACTCTGGAATTCATTACATAGAGTTCAATGCAATTTATATATATGGAATACATATATCTTGATCAACATATGTGACACTTCGGTAGAGACATGAAAGCTGAAGAAAAAAGCAAATATAGGACCTTACAATAAACTAAGTGATTTCTTTTATGCTGCACTTTTACAAACTATGAACATAAATGAACAGCTGAATATACAGTGACGTAAAGGAAGCTCATGCAGCAACTATCTAGAATGGCGAGTGATCGTCACAAAGGGGAGGTGATTGGGTTACGTGTCCCAAATATGTGAATCAGTCTTAGTCACATGGGTACGGCTAGGAGGGCCCCGTACCCTACCGGTACGGGTACGGGTACGGGGTTGGGTACGGCGGGAAAATAAAAAAATCAAAAAAATTCAGAAAAATCTAAAAAAAATCAGAAAAAATCAGGAAAAATAAAAAAAATCAAAAAAAAATTAGTAAAAATCAGAAACATTCAAGAAAAATGTATTTAAAAAAACACCCTTAGCATTTTGTTATTGTTTAAAAATTATATATATATATATATATATATATATATATATATATATATATATATATATATATATATATATATATATATATATATATATATATGTCCGTGTGTACGGCCGTACCCCCGTACCCACGTTTTTTGAAAATGGCCCGTACCCGTACCAATACCGGTACTCGTACCCGCACCCGTACCCGTACCTATGTGACATAGGAATCAGTAATTTACAAGATCCAGAAAGGGAGCACTCAACCCTAAAATAGAAACTGGCCTTGATCTGCTTCATTAAACTGGTATAATTGGGCAACAAGAACAGACGAACAAAAAGAGAATAATAACAATAGAAATGGAACATAAAGCATCACAGAGAAATCCAAATAGAGCAGAACAAAATCCCTCTTTTGAAATGGGATAAAACACTTTCTTCCACTCTTGCTCTTTTTGCGTCAGAATTTATCCTGTGATCACTTCTTTACATGACAAATTTGATGCATGTTAAGTGGGTCTAGTTTTTGGTTTGACCGGTTCTTGCAACCAGTCACCCTGGGTTTCTACAGTTAGAAAAACTCTGCAAACCTAGGAAGTGAACCCCCTAAAAAAGGTTTAAGTAATTCCTGGACAGAGCTGGTCATCCTGGTCAGCACGGAGAAAAGAAAGGAAAAAGGAAGAAAAAAGGGGACGTTGGATTTGAAACTCTCCTGTCTCAACCAACATATAAAAAAATTAAGAAGTGTAGTTTAAGGTTTAAAGTTTAAACATAGCAAGAAACACCAAGTTTATGCTGCTATCTCCAAAACAAGCTCTAAACGGAATCTGGTCTTAGATCTTAGATCATCAAGGGAGAAACATCAAATTCACGTGGTACAGACACACATCATACCATTAGTACATTTTTAATGATTCCATGCACCTGCCATGAAGCTCACATAGGTTATCAGAATTATACTTTTTCTTATCCATGTTTTGTCATTAACCTTCACTTTAGTCAACCTTGTGCCAAGGAACCCNGCATCACAGAGAAATCCAAATAGAGCAGCCTCTTTTGAAATGGGATAAAACACTTTCTTCCACTCTTTCTCTTTTGCGTCAGAATTTATCCTGTGATCACTTCTTTACATGACAAATTTGATGCATGTTGAGTGGGTCTAGTTTTTGGTTTGACCGGTTCTTGCAACCAGTCACCCTGGGTTTCTACAGTTAGAAAAACACTGCAAACCTAGGAAGTGAACCCCCTAAAAAAGGTCTAAGTATATCCTGGACAGAGCTGGTCATCCTGGTCAGCACGTAGAAAAGAAAGGAAAAAGGAAGAAAAAACGAGAAAAAAGGGGACGTTGGGTTTGAAACTCTCCTGTCTCAACCAACATATAAAAAAATTAAGAAGTGTAGTTTTAGGTTTAAAGTTTAAACATAGCAAGAAACACCAAGTTTATGCTGATATCTCCAAAACAAGCTCTAAACGGAATCTGGTCTTAGATCTTAGATCATCAAGGGAGAAACATCAAATTCACGTGGTACAGACACACATCATACCATTAGTACATTTTTAATGATTCCATGCACCTGCCATAAAGCTCACATAGGTTATCAGAATTATACTTTTTCTTATCCATGTTTTGTCATTTACCTTCACTTTAGTCAACCTTGTGCCAAGGAACCCAATTACAGGAACCACTCACAATAAGTAGGAATTTATTTCTCAAAGCAGGAAACACAAATAATACATTAGGAATCTCCATTCCCAGACATAAATCTAATTCTTGACTCTCATGGCTCTAAGTGGCTATGAGAGTTAGATTTATTAGTATTTTACATGATTCCACACCACTTCTTAAATGGTGGTCCATGTCACTTCTTGCTTTCCACATTATCTAACATTTGGAACAACTGGTTTTCCAAAATCCAATTACAGTCATTCTCATGTTTTCAAGTTGCAGTCTAGCTATCATACTCACACACACAAGCTAGGAGCATCTGGTGCAGAGAGTTCTGTATGATCCTCAATATACTCTGAGTAAGGGGGATTCCTCACTGCCAGCCTCTGTCGCATACTCACCCTAATATGTATGGCCTTCAAGACTTGATAATGTGCTGGCTATGTTCCCCGCTCACTTCTGGCCGCTCACTTCTGGGACAGGGCAACACATCCTATCCAAATAGCAAAAATTTTTGTGTCTGATCAAGCATATGCGCTTTTTGTGGTCCACTTACTGCAAGCCAGCACAATATCTTTTTTATACTTGAAGACAGAAGACACCTTATTCTGAGGCACCTCAGGCTCATCATATATACAAATACAACTTTTATTAGACAATGAAGTCACTGAAGAAAATGACAAGTATTGCATCTTACATGCTAATTATCGTTATGATGAGTTTTCTATTTCCGTTGATCTTCAGTGTTTTGCTACAAACGGAAATAGCCATTTTGCCTAGGTAGGTGACTCTGTTCCTTTGCAAAGTGAGAAACACATAGCATCAATAATAGATGCTAAACATAAATAGTAAATGCTACACCATGGTCACTGAATATGTAAAGGCATTTTCCAGATTTAATAATAAAAGGAGGTAAAGATACAGCTGTACAAGCCTACAAGGGCAACACTATTGCTCTTTATGGTGCAAAAAAAAAAAAACTCAGTTTATTAAGGAAATACATACACTATAAGTTGCCACTTAGAAGAGAAAGAATCAGCAGCGAGTTGCTTTGCACAGGCGCAATCCAAGGCAAAACTGGCAAATCAAACCTAATAAGTGAAGCTTAGTTAGACATTTAGTTGGTGATGCTCGGTATTCTAGCTCCAAACTCAGGATAAGAGGAGCCTCTAGTCAGGGTATTTAGTCTTGTTCCACAGATATTCTTACATGCTATAATGTGAATGCTTTTGTACACTAAGATAATCCAATAACATATCGTAAATAGTAATACGAAGAGTCCACTTAGACTATCATGTCATTAATCACATAAAGTAACATGATGTGCTGTCATGGATCATCTGAAGGCATGGACGCATGAAACATCAGGCTTTCGTTTTTTGCTAGAATAGTAACTTCAAAGGACATGCATCCTGAAAATAGATTGAATGAAGAAATGCAAAAGTTGTGAATGAAGAATCCGAAGTTAATACAGGATGGCATATTATGAAATTCAGCAATCATACAATAAATTTTTGAACTACGTACAGAAGGACCTTACTCATGTAATATTGTCTGGTTCCATAACTTGAATAGGATCTTGAAAGTTCATAAGAAAATGTCAACATGCTTTACTTCGTCCAAAACAGATGCATATATTCTATCTCCAACAAAATGTTCATCAGTGTGCAGAGGGAAAGAGACTACCTTGCCTGTTCGAGCTGCCACGTGGGCTAATTGACTGTCTGGCTACAAATCAACTAAGAAAGAATGAAACTACTACAGAAGAAACACCAAAGTGAACAGACACCATAAGAAAGACTAACTTGCCAAGCCTAATGGCGAAATTTAATAAATTTGAACGGAATTGAATCGGCCAAGGAACAAGTTGCATTTTCCAAAATGCAAAGCAGAAGTAACGCTTCATAATTTACAACTTAGTGCCAAGCATTTGCAACCTAGAACAAGATTAGGTTGGAAGAACATTCAAATACAAAAGCTTCTAGCAAGAAACGTGTCAAGAAATAGAATGCTATTCCTAGCAATATGGATACAGGAAGAGCCGGTAATGCCTTCTTGTAGAAAGCTAAAAGAATCAGAGTGACACCAAGGCCGGCCATGATAGCAAGGTAACAGGCATAAACAGTCGTGAGGTCATACATCGCTGCCCGACCAACCAGTACATTGTAGAATACAAAATCTCCTAGACCCAACTTAATAGCCCCCGAAGAACCCAACCCAATGCCCTCATCCTCTCCTCCTGGCAAAGCATTCAAAGCTCGACTCTCCAAATCATTGGCGACTGTTTCTCGACTAAGTTCATTACGAGGAGAGGAATTGACTGCAGAACCACCACCAGAAATTCGAGCATCTCCTATAACTATTCTCGTCTCCGGCCTCCTCTCCTCATCCGGTTCATTACTAGAAAGCAGTTTCTGACTCAACTCCGAGGAATTCTCCGTAGCACCAACTGACAAGAAATCGGCAACTGTGGAACTTGACCCGTTATCGACATGTTCCCTCTGCTTCCACACTCTCCTGCGCTCCATCCTCTCTGCTCCTGGGGGGTGATCTTGATGATCCCCTCGAATAAACAACTCCGCCGAACCCTCCCCATTAACCGGCCGAGCTTCATATACTAAGGCAGGAATGTCTTCGTCCCTTGCAATTGCAAGCTCCACCAACAGCCTGAGAGGCCCAACAGGGAGCAAAACAGCAGCCAAGTCGTAGAGAGACATGGCTACCAACATCGCCCAGGTAGTCCATTCGGGCAACATAGTGAACCAGTAGGCCACCAACATTCCAATAACAACCAGATAGCTCTGTGTGATGAAGATTGGCATCTTAAACATGAATACAGGCATGACACCAACAACGGTGAAATTGAATAAGATGATACAGAAAGTGAGGCAATCGATGGGGAAATTAAAATGCTCGATTAAGAGTATCAAAATTTCACCACCCAATAAGCCCAAAACCATAAAAGCGCAGAACCCCATGTAGAATTTGAGGAGTTTGGTGCATCTGAAGTAGAAGAGGAGGACGAGGAGGAAGGTTGCGATGGTGACGACAAGAACAAAAGCCAGGGCGTTCAAGATGGCGCCTTTGATGGCGTCCCACAGAGATTCTGTGGTGGTCGTTGTAGACGAGGGTGGCAATGGACGACCATGACGATGACGACGACGGCGGTGACGATGAATTCAGGACGGATACCAGGACCACGACGAGGAGCATACAGATCGAAACGGGGTAAACTATCCGGATAATTCCTTCGCCGAGGCCGTCCAGGACGCTCCTGGAAGAAGGGGAGACCTCCATGAAGAGCGCCCTCTCTCTCTCTCTCTCTCTCTCTCTCTCTCCCTCTCTCTCTCTCTCTCTCTGGCTTGACCTGTGACTGTGAGCTGCGCATCTCTGACCCTCTATCTCTCTCTCTGAGTCTCTGGTAGGTAACTTAGGATTCGAATTTGTCTGAAAAACAGTTTTTATTGCCATTGTGCATTCATTTTTTGATCTATCATAGTCCATATTTCTCAATGCAATAATAGATTTAGTATGTGGAATATCTAAACTTGACAGAATTACCAACATCTAGTGAAAATCGAATTGATCTTTCAAAGGCTGCAGCAGATTCGCTTGGATTTCGTTAACTGCCGGTTTGTCTGTATGTGAATTTCTCATTCTCCTACTAGTATTCATAATATTCTCTTTCCTTCTCTTACTCATTTTCATATATAGATATTCATTAGATTATGGCGACTGAAACATGATTATCAAGCATGCAAACTGCCATCTTTTAACAAATCCGTCTCTCCATCCATGCGTTTACCACTAAAAATGTAGTTTCAAACCATGCTTTTATGATAGAAGGAAGAACCACCAATTCTGCATATTAAGATTTTAGGCTGTTGGTTTTCGAATCCTTTCAAGTACACAAATATACATTAAACTGGGACCATCTAAGTATTCGTTTCTATAGAATAGCACCATAAGATCACATCTTTATGGTTGCTTTTGCAAAAACAACAACTGTAGTAATAATAAATTACTGTGAATATCAGTTGTCATGTCTACTCTTTAATACAGTGAGGACTGGTCAGTGAAGAACATTTTTGTGAGGGTTAGGTGGAGTTGCCTCAACACCAGGGAGGAAAATCAGGTAGAGGTGGACTGGATCTTGTTTTTAAGGTGAACCATTCAGAAAGACGTATGTGGAAACGGCACTGAAGACAAAAGATGAGCACTCAAAAATCCTTTGGGGACATAGGACTAGTTGGTCTGATATTTGAGAAAACTACTAAAAGAAGCCTGAAGTTTGAGCAAATAATTAGTGATGGGTCAACTTTTAAAAGTTAATAAAAAGGTGCTCGAAAAACAGGCCTGTTTTTTTATATGTGTATGAAATGATAAAAAGTATCCATTATAAAGAAAAAAATATCTTTTGTCAGCCAAAAGAGGAGTGGTTCTTTGTAAGAGGTATTTTTTGTCTGGTTGTACCATTTTTTTTTTGTCAGTGGACCTTTCCTTGAGAATTTATCTAAAAATTTGAGTACTTATTTGTTAATTTTTGATGGTTGAGAGGTATTTAGTTGCTTACAAGTTAAGATTTTTTTGTGTAATTTGTTTAACATTTAGATAAGGTACCCTTTTTTGTTCAAATATTACTAAGAATATTAAAAATCTGATGGGATTTCAATGACACAAAAAAAAAGGTTTTATAAAACTAGTTTTTTAAAAAAGTCGGTTCTTAAATCAGTTTTTTAAAACCAGTTTGTATGTTTAGATTATGAGACCAAAACATATTTTGTGTTAGTAACGTGGGGGTGTCAAGTTATTCACTCCCTTTTCGAAAGCAGCTTTTGCCAAAAGAGGATTTTGGCAAAACTCGCTTTTGGTGTTATTCAAACACCCTTGATATGATGTTTTATAAGAAAATTTTATTTTTTTACCTCTAAAAATTGGTTATATGCGCATATTGGTGCACAATTTTTTTTGTGTGCCAGCATGTTTAATAACTAGAATGCCTCCATTGATAGAAAAAAAAAAAGAATTTTAATAGGAGCAAAAAAAAAAACCAATAAAGTTAAAAGACTGAAAAAGACATTTTTTTAATAATTTTCAAAATACCTTTGCGTATATGTTTTGTGTGCATTTGGATGCACGTTAACTCACTTTTTCTTCGAAAATTTATGCATGTGTTTAACTAACATAAGAAGTTAGACCCAGGCCAATTTATTTCTCAACTTGATACAAAAAAAAATAAAAAAACTCATGGCTTATAAGTCTGACTTGTATGTATTTACCATAGGGCTTCCAAATAGCAGATAAATGTGGACTGCAGATGGGTAAATTCGCCCTATTGCATGCCCATTTTTATGGCACTAAGAATTCATATGGACACATAAATATAAAAAATATGAGTTCCAATATTATAAAAATGTCATCTATAAATAANATAAATAAAATTATGTGAGGATTTTAAGATCACAGGCTTCGCTTTCTGGGCTCTCGCAAAAATTTGTTTCAAACATTGGATTTTCATCATTTTTACATTTTATTTTTTTGACTTTTTGAAATCATACATTCATTGCTAACATAAATTTTTGAAGAAATGAAAGGTTAACAGGAGCCATGGCTCCCCCTCATTTTTTTTTTAAATTATATGTATTTAATTTTTTTTATCTGGTTTATACAAAAATTTTGAAACATTATATTTCAGCTCCTATTGAATTTTTGAAACTATGGTTTGAACCCCTAAGGAAAAAAAATCCTAACTTGGCTCCTAGAGGACTTGTGCAGTGAGGCTCAATTGGCCAGCCCTCTCCATGTGGTTACGTGGTGTTGCTCTCATCATAGTTGGCAAACTCACCGAGCTTACTCGAGAATCACCTGAGTCAAGCCAACCACGAGTCAAGGTAGGACCTAATTCACCCTAGGTCGGCCTAACTTGGCAAGGATCACCCTTTACACGACCTGACTAACCCGGAATCGCCCTTAACTCATCCTGGAATCGACCAACTCGATTGCAGTAAAAATACATTAAAAAAACAGCTCTTTATAGAGTTAGAGAACTTACTTCATTTATATGCTATAAAAATATATTAAAAAAATCATCACTGACCTAGCGGAGTCAACGAGTCAGCTCGCTGACCCAGTGACTTAGTCATTTACCAATCCGAGTCCGAGTCACATGTTTGTCAACTATGGTTCTTATCCTTCTAAAAATGTTTGCTTTCTACTTTTTCCCACCTTTTCATATTTGTCCCGATGTTTTCACCATTTAAGCACCAAAACATTAGTTTAATGGCTGCATCTCCAGTATGCCTCTCTTTTCTCTTCTCTTTCTCATCTCTCACTCCTCTCATTATCCTTCTCCTTTGTCTACAACCATTTCCTCTCATATCCATTTTAGCATACCCATTATGGTTATCTCGGAAGGGGTTGACATGACGGGCAAGGTGGATGCTGGTAGGTGGCTAGTATCCATTTGAGGCGCCAACTTCCTGTGTTGCAAGGATGGATACTATATACAAGTTGAAGCATAACGAGGGCATCTTACACACTTAAAGCATGCCTATTTCCTAAAGAGATGAAAGAAATGATGGAGGTTTCGGCCTTCTTAGTGGGTGGTAGGATGAAATATTTCAGTTTATCCGACATTATCATTACCCTGTTCATCTTGAACATTGCTGGTCACTTTTGATTTAATTAATTTATCACTTCTTGCTTTTTGAAATCTATAAAGAGAATTAATTGGCTCTCAAGTCTTTTTGTGTACAAGTGCTTTTCATTCTCGGCTGCGTAGTTGGAAAGTACTTGTGGCGAAATCTGAATGGAGTGTGAAGAAATGGAAATAAAAGAGAGAAAAGAGGGTTATAGAACCAAACTTATAATGGAACACCATGCTCTCTCTCTATCTCTCATACGGCTTCAGTTCCTGTTCGATCTTGGTGTCTCTAGCTAATTCTCTCTCTACCAATGTTCAGCCCTATTTGCAGCTTTTACTCTCGTGTTTATCTTCTTAACGAACTCTTATCCAATGATCGATGAAATTTTCAGGCCTTGGTGAATAAAGAGGAAGACTTGAAAATAAAGCTGGGCGATTGTTCTAGTTGTTATAAGGTGAGTGGGGTGGAGCCAAGGTAGGGCCCGCCCGCATGGGCCTTGGGCTCACCTCAATTTTCTTTTAAATTCACATGTAAATTTTAAAAAATTTTGCTTGTTCTATATAAAAATTTTGAAAAATGGAATATTTCGGCTCTAGTCAAAATTTAGAAACTTTAATTCAGTATGCTTCATGAAAAATTTCTGGCTCTACCCTTAGAGTGTGAGGATTACAACCTACCAAACCCACCCCCACCTTTCTCATGCAGTAGTTCGGGTGAGCGAGAGGATTAATCCCACCGCCCGAGAAAGGCCCGAAGCCCCCCCCCCCCAATTCCCCCCTTCGGGGTCCTGAGCTGCATCGGTGTCAGCGATAGCAACGGTGCATCCTTCAACTTGGATGTCGCGCCCTACCACCTTAAGACACATGAACATAACGCCCATGAAAATTGAACTAAAGACCTGCCTTAATACAAACCCCTAACTCGACCAGCTACGCTATGCCCCTTGAGGCCTCATGCAGTAGTTATTTTATCATTTCTATTAGACACATTTAAGTTACTTGGGTACTACTACACACACAAAGGTCATCTATAACGGAGCAGTAAACACCTTGGCAATGTCGTCGCTTGAGAGAGAGAGAGAGATGAACCTAATACTCTACTGGAGTCTAGGCTGCCTACGTCATGTGCCGGTGAAAAGCTCAAGTTGGCCATAGCCAGGAGGGTTGAAGAACCGGTTCACTTGGCCTTCATAATGGCATCTTTACTTCCAAGATCAATACTCCTCAGGATAGCACCATCTAAAATGCAATAAAGACATGAGTATAACATGCCTTCCAACCCGATCAGTTGCACCACCCAGAGCGGGTATCTGGTACGTTGCGCACTCCTACTAGACGGAGTCAAGTTTTCAAAATTCTAAGCATGCCCATCTACTGCTAGTTGATATACAAATATAGATACGATGCATACTACTCATGATGACATGGATTAGACTTAGTCCAAGTTTATCGAAATCCTGAGATTTAGTCCAAGTTTATCGAAATCCTGAACCATCTATGGTTTAACTAGTTGAAAAGTGGTTGATTATTTCAAGTGAGGCAAATCCTATGCGATTTGAACTTAAATATTGAAATATTATTAGTAAATGTCACGAGTGTAAGTGAGCTTAGATTTGAAAAGCATTCGATATTATTAGGTCCAAACAAAGAACGGTGATGTACTTCAACAAAAAACGTAGTACTTTTATTGTTTCTCCTTGCTAGCAAAAGGAATTATACTTTAAAAGGTGTTTTGACATGAAGAACATTATGTTTTTGAAGGCCATTTCTAAAATACAAGACCTAAAACATTATACTTTTAAACAATTATATAGGGTTTTTAAAACATGTATTAACATCTATTAAAAGAACATGCGTTTAAAAGACACCTAACTTTTGTGCCAAATAACGTTTAAATAGACATGAAACTTAGTCACACTCTGGACAACAACAAAAGTCTTTGTGACGAGTTATTTCCCTTCTCTTTCCCTCATGCAGGGAAACCTTTACTGGATCCAATGGTGTTAATGTAGCTGGTTTGCCTAATAACTATTAAAAACTTAACTATTAAAAACTCAGTTGCTACAGCTAAAGTAACACCTCCTCTAAACCTTAAAAATAAAAAAGAAAGTCCTAGTGCTTGTTTAACCTGATTTGGCAACAATCATACATGTGCTGAAGAGCATAACATAGCTGATCAGACTTAAGCTTGGGCATCAGGCTCGGATATTCGGTACTTGGTTTGATCTCTCCTGGAAAAAATCAACCCAGGTTGGTTCGATGGGCCCCATTCAGCCCTACTTATTTTTTTATATTGTTTTTGTTTAATAGTGATATATATTTTATTATTAAAAATATATTTTATATTTTAAAATTTTTATTTTACATTTAACTTTTTTTTTAATTTTAATATGCGGTCTTGAACTCAATTTTTGGGATGTCCGGCTGGTTTGAGGCTACTCGTTTAAATTATAAACGGTGGATGCCCCACATTGGTTGATGAGTACCACGTTTTTAGGTCTCAAAGCTGCCGTTGCTCAACCAGGCTCCTCGAATCTTTGTTAACCCGAAAATCAAGTCCAATTTCTAGGTACTTGCCAACTAGGCATGTTGAAACGATGGTTGCCGAAATTGGACACGCCGGTCGCCGAATGCTGGGTACTTGATTTTTAAAAACACCAACATTTCAAGCGACCATTTAGGTTTCTCCCGTACGCGAGGAGTAGAAAATGGGAAGACGGTGTATGAGCCGCGACGATCGACGGTGGACGCCCACTACATCGTACGGTCATCGATTCTCCTTGTGCTCACGGACGGCTAAGATTGTCCTTACGATCTTATAAATATCTTCCCACTTCCCTGCGCCGCCCGAAAACCCTCGGGGTTTAAGCAAAGAAGAAGAAAGAAGTCACTCGGCGAAGGGGAAACCCTTCGAAGGTACGCCTACTCCATCATGAATCCGCCTCGTTTTTTTCTTCTCTAGTACTCTCTCTCTCTCTCGTTCTTTCTCTTCCTCTGAGTTTAATGTTATAAGGTGACTGAATACATTTTGTGTTTCTCTTGGTTTGTGCTGCTGTTGATATGTTTAACTGCATCGGAATCTGTTTTCCTTATTGGGGTCTCTAATGATTTGGTTCTGTATTTGGTTGTTGAGTTTTCTTTTTGGTTACCTTGTTTAATGAAGGGCGTGTGGGGATCGTCAAGGCGAAATATTGGTATCACGAGCTTCTTTTTTGTTAATGTTTGGTTGAAGTGCTTTCGTGATGTTCCTCCGAGGTGGTTAATCATTTTAGGGTTTGGCAGTGGATGATCTTGAGGTGAAAAGGAAGTCAGTATTTTTTTTTTCTTTCCCCTTCAAAGGGCACTATGCTAGGGTTTTAGATAAATCGTTTAGGTAGCTATTAGATAATCTAAGGGTAAATTGTAAATCGGTGAAGTTACAAGTGGATATGCAAAGCGAAATATGCTAGGATTTAGTGTTTTCGGTAAATCATTTGATTAGACTGTCGATCATCTAAATTTTTGTACTGATGTCGGCTAGGCAGTTGATCGTCCAAAAAGTGGCTCCGTTTAACTACTGCTCTTGTTTATCCTATTGGACATTTACATACGCCTTGTTCTGTGTTTTTTTTTTTTACATCAATGTTAAGCATCAAGCTTTGAATTGTTGCCTTGTATCTCATGGCTGTTATCACGCTCTTTTTGTTGGGCTGGCTAATGGCATTATCTAGGATCTTTTATGGTCAGTATGTGACAATTTACGACTAATATTGATTGAATTCATGTGCCTTGTACCGTAGTTGTTTTTTTTTCCATCATTATTTTCTTGTTGTCAATTGTTAGGCTTGTATTGCATATTCATTTGTAATACTTTGATTATGGCCTTCGTGCTTGACTTTGTTACATGTTGTTTTCGTTGAAATGTAAATGCATAATGTTACTATGTTATTCATTTATTCTTATCTTAGACCCATCTGTAGTGGTCCTTGTCGCCTGCTTAGCTGCTTCTCAATGTATAAGTATAACTTCTTGGCATCAGCTGCATGCATAGATGTTTGAATTGTGTTCAAAAAGGTGAATTGGTGTTCAGTGATTTTCTGAAATTTGTGTTGAGGGATGTTCCACGAAAATTTCTTTATTGCTGCATTTTGATTCTGGCGATTTTCTGTTCCTTTTCAAAATTTCTCCTCCTGTTATTGTTTACTAAGCTTTCTTCTCCGATGTATGAAGAGTGTGTGATGTTTGTCGATGTGCGTCCTGTAACTATCAACATTTAATGGTGAATTATACATTCTTCTGGTGTTTGTTTCCATGGCATAGAAAACTTTCCTGAGGTATATTTCATGGCTCCTTCTCCATGATTCAACCAGTTCATGCTAAGTCATAGTTATTAATGCCACTCATTCTTCATAGGCAATTGGAAAATTGTCAAACAGGGGAATTGTCCCAGCATCTTCCCTATATTTTGAACACTCTGTATTTGAAGCATGTTTCTGTTTAGATAGTTGGATGCATATCTTTTTTATAGTGGTAAAGGTTCACAAACTGTTTTAAGAGACTTCCTGCTTGCATTATCAATTTATCAGTTTATAGAAACTAAAAAAATGTTGTAAGTCTGTCACTTGTAAAATTCCTCAAGAGGTCTTTGTCTTGTAAATGTCTCAGTTGTTCCATATTCTTGGACTCTTTCTTTTTACATTCTTCTAGGTGGTGCAGTTATTTGTGACAAGTCTCAGAACTTCATTAGGATGTTTTAACTACTTGCATATTATAACCACCTATAATGCAGGTTTTCAGAATGGCTTTTGCTAGTAAGATCGGCAATCTATTGAAACAAACTGTAAGCAGACATGTTGGATCTGGAACTTCTTCCCCTGCAAATCCATCATTATTTCAGGCTCTACGTTACATGTCATCTTCAAAATTGTTTGTTGGAGGTACACATTTTCCCCTTATGTTTTTTTTATTTTGTACATCATGAGTTGGTGGATATTTGTAATGACTTGGTCTTTGTGTGCATTTATTGGAAACCTGGTTAGACAGGGAAGTAGCCCATCTCAAGTTATAAATTTGTTAGTTCCAAGAATAGTCATAAATATCATCAACGGGCTTTAATCAGCAAGGTTTTCCTTGGGTATTTTTCACCAAAGCTGAAGATCTTGGGGAAGTTTTGACAATTTAGGAAAAAGTAGAACATATGAAAAACAACAAGAAATGTAAAAAAGTTGATAAAATGATAAAATTGATGTTTTAATAATGATAGAAAATGAAGATAAATAATTTTTAGTTCCAAATTTCAAAGCAAAAATAATGTAAACATAATGAGAAAAAAAGCAAAAAATTTACTGTGATCTTTTTTTTGAAAAAAAAGGGGAAAACAATTTTTTTTTGTTTTCATTGTTTGTAATGTTTTTACTTTTTCTCATGTCTTTTTCGAAAAAGATGTGTTTTTTGTGCCTACGGTTCCAAGTATGGGCAAATAAGTATATAGGTTTAATTGTAGTAAGGCATTGTTATTATCAAACTCTCTTAGGCTACAGTTGACAAGAACAGTTATTATTTTTTACACCTGGTAAGTGAGATTTTGGAGGCTGCATACAAACTGTTGCTATTTTCAGCTTCATTTAATTTTAGTCCCTAGCAGACAGAAGTCAGAAACACAATGATGTCAAGAAAGAACTAAGGCGATGGCTCCAAATTTACTGGATTGATTCTCCCAATGTAAGGTTCTCTATACAGTGGCAAAGTTGGTCTCTACGAGTGGGCAGAGCAACAATTGGCACTCTAAATAAGATAAGCAAATAAATCATAGCCATAAAATATTCCGCATTTTTAAAAATTTTAAATTATTCATCAAAAAAAGGAATGTCACTAGAGCGAAACAAAACTAGGCACTACAAAATGATAAAAGATATTCATAAATTGACATGCATTACATGATACAATGAATGGAAAAAAATAAACTACTGGGCCTTTTAATGCTTACAATTTCTAAGGCAAATACCAGGTCTCATGTGGATACCTTGTAGTTTACTTTTTCCATTCATTGTTTCATGTAATGCATGTCAACTTATGAATGTTTTTTAACATTTTGCAGTGCCTAGTTATGTTTTCATGCATGACTAGTGGTATTCCTTTTCTTGATGAATAATTTAAAGTTTTTAAAGATGCCGAATATTTCATGGCTATGATTTGTTTTGCTTATTTTATGCTATTTTAATTGTGTTTAGAGTCTTCAGCCTCATATGAAATGACTGTGCTATCCAAAGGTAGTCTGTCATGTTCAAGAGAATAAGCAAGGTAAAATAGCATAAAATAAACAGATAAATCATAGCCATGAAATATTAGCATCTCTAAGAACATTAAGTTATTCATCAAGAAAATGAATACCACTAGAGCCCATGCATAAAACAGAACTAGGTGCTGCAAAATGATAGAAGACATTCATAAGTTAACATGCATTACATGAAACAGTAAATGAAAAAGGAAGCTATAAGCTATCCTAATGACCGTTGGTATTTGCCTTGGAAATTGTGAGCATTAAGGGGCGTATTTTTTCCATTCATTATTTCATGTAATGCATGTTAACTTATGAATGTCTTTTATCATTTTGCAGTGCCTAGTTCTGTTTTTATGCATGACTTTAGTGGTATTCCTTTCTTGATGAATTATTTAAAGTTTTTAAAGATGCAAAATATTTCATGGCTATGATTTATTTGTTTATTTTATTTAGAGTGCCGATTGTTGCTTTGCCCAACGGTAGGGACCACCTTTTCAGTAAGAAAATTTATTCTTTATAGAGATATACAGATCTCTACAGTGTGGAAATTGCCATAGCAGCTGTGGTATCTGTCCTTGTCTATTCTAACCAGTCTTGTACATGGAGGGTATTGTGGGTTACCTTTTGTAAAGTAACTAAGAAAAAAAAAGGTTACAATGCACCCTCGTATTGGGTGACATTTTTTTTTTTAATAAATTTGAAGTTACATGAATTTCTTAAGGTTGAATATTATGTTTCATGTGGAAGACATTCTTATACATTTAAAGTTAAAAAAAAAGCTTGAGCCAGTTTCGTGCAATAAAAAATGAGAGTTTCTTTTTATATGATCCTATGTTTATTCTCAAAAATTTAAAAAAGAGAGTAACTTAAAGAGACTGGAAAACTTGTTTAGTTCGATATTCTATTGCCATTGGAGTAATTTAAGTGGTCAATTTTGATTATTTCCAATGATAGCTGGAAAGCTGGTTTAGTTCGATATTCTATTGCCATTGGCAGGTAACATATTTTTGGGTTTTTCATGCTTATGCTATTCATGGCTTGTATATTTTTTTTTATTTTTTAATATTTTGTAATTTGTCTGATTTTTAATTTTTTTGTAATTTTTTATATCAGAATATTAAATTTAACAATTTTTTATGTTGCATTTCCAGGTTATGTCACACATTTTATAACATCGGTTCTAACTTCTAATTATAACAAAACTTAACTGGTAACTGCAATCGTACGTGGCAGCAAGTTTCTGCCTGGTATAGGTGTAACATGCACTGAGATTGAGTTGTTGGTTATCAGGACGTAAACAAGAGATAATATTGTCAGGAGTTTCACGGCTTCTAGGTTAGGCCTTGCATCGGGCCCATTGAGTTATCGGACATTATATTAGTAGGGTCGATCTTGTGTCTGTTGTCCACGTATATTGGATGCATACCTCATAAAATTTTCATCTCAATTGTTTAACGCAGGGCTTTCATATGGCACTGATGACACCAGCCTGAGGGATGCATTTTCCAGCTACGGAGAGGTTATTGAAGGTATGTTATCTTACGGTGCAAGTTCCGTGATATTGCGTTAATGAGTTTTCTAAAAGATTTCATTGTGAAAATGTTGGGAGTTGTGGATGCCTTGTTATCTTTTATTAATTCTAGCTTGGCTCTTTCAGAACAAGGACATGTTTTTTAATGTAGTATCTTCCTCGTCTGACATGTACATATTTTTTGCTTTCAGCGAGGGTCATCATGGATCGGGAAACTGGTAGATCTCGAGGTTTTGGGTTTATAACCTTTACATCGTCTGACGAAGCTTCTGCTGCTATTAGTGCCATGGACGGCAAGGTATGATTTTTATGACTTATAATCATTTGTGACTTTGTATTTTTACGAGTGAATTTGTTGAGGTTTGGTTCCCATTGGTTATTCATCTTATCCGGTTTTCAGAAGCGGAATATTAGTGTTATTGTCTTTATTGCCTGAATCTCACTAGACATGGAAGTATCTCTACCTTTCTGCAGAAGCCAGAAGCTTAGAATTAACTGTTTACTTTACCATGTAGGATCTTCATGGGCGGTTAGTTCGTGTGAATTATGCGACAGACAGGTCGGGGGGGTTCCGTGGTGGATATGGAGGTGGGGGTGGTGGCTATGGTGGAGGAGGTTATGGTGGCGGTGGCTATGGTGGCGGTGGATATGGTGGTGGTGGTGGATATGGTGGTGGCGGTGGTGGCTATGGTGGCAATCAGGGTGGGTACGGCGAAGGTGGCAATTATGGTGTTTCTGGAGGTGCTGGTGGCAATGCTGACAACTACAATAGTGGTGGTAGCTATGGTGGAACCGGTGGTTTGAATTACGGAGCCTCTGGTGGCAGCAGCGGCTATGGTTCTGGTAACCCCGGTGTTGCAGGAGGCAGTGGCAATTATGCCAGCCACGGTGTGGATGATGGGGGCTACAACGTCCCACCACCATCGACTGCTGATCAAGGCCTCGAAGAGCCATTGGAAGGAAATTACAGAGATGATGATGATGAACCTGATGGCTATGCTGACAAACGGTCTGCCTGAACAATAATCAGTACGTGTAAAGATTGGCCGAACAATCATCAGACACTAAGAGCAGCCTCTCGACGATGATCTTTGTGTTCATCGTATTTTCTATTCCGGTTTTAGTTTTGTTATTCCTCTGTTTAAATTCTCTACTGGTAAAGTGAAAACAGTTATCAAACGAGCGGTTTTGCAAATCAATGGTGACAAAAAGGATTCGCTCCTTTATATGGTTAATGGCTCAATTTGTCATTATAGGTTGCGAATTTTTTATGGTTAAGCTGAGTTTCTCAGGGTTGACAAATAGTGGGAGTTGCAGAAGCGTTGAAATTTGTACCTGATTTTATCAACTTCTTAAAAAAAAAATTGATGCGAAGAACTTTCTCAATGTTTTCTCTTTCTTTGCCGTTCATTCTTTTCTAATACAAAATTGCTATTCCGATGACATGTCTTCAAATGAGAGGAGCATATTTCGGGCTTCTTTTGCTGAGAGTTTGCCCTTGTTCTTCTCCAATATATGCTTGATTAGCAACTTGCTATCTTCCTCGTCTTGCTCTTCCACGTCTGGCCGACTTCCATGGAGGTCTGTCAACCCGTTCAGATTTGGGGCTTCCCGCAAGACAGCATCTCTCGTTTGTGTGCCTTCCCTCTCCGACTCTGCCATCTTTATGAATTCATCGAAAGCATCATTATAAGCGTCGAGCGCATCTCCGGACAGATTCAGGTGGAGAGGCCGGACTGAACTGTTGTGGTCTTCTTCATCTGTCGCCGATCTGGTGCTCGAAGCAGCAAAATCCAGCCGCGCTTGCGCCTGGTAGGTCCACATTGTGGGGTTCTCGAAAGGCGTGGGCAAGATATCACTGCTTGAGAACCCTGCCTGTAATTGCAGAGATCTCCTCTCCTGGTTTTCTACTGCATCTAGCCGTTTCTGGCTGTGTTGCAGTGCAGTTTCCAGTTCTGCGATCCGTTCCTCAAGTCTTGATTGAATGACTTGGTGAAGTCGCAGGCTGAGCTCTCTAGGAGAAACTGCATAGTCAGATCTATGCATGGGTGTGGAAGTCGAGCTTGATGCGTCAAGATTCGACTCCTCTGAGCTACGTTCTCCTGCAACTACATCTGCCCGGAGCTCTCCTTGAACAATATCTACCATGCAATCTGGATCAAGCTGCTAGATAAGATATCATGGTGTGAGTGAGGGATGCTACTGTTTACAGACGAGCAGGATATTGTAATAAGCAATCAGGATTAAGCTGCTACATAAAAAAATATAAAATATCACGGTGTGAGAGAGTGAGAGAAGGATGCTTCCGTTTATAGACAGGCAGGATATTGTTATTACGACATACAGAAGGTGTTGGTGAAGAAATATGGTGAGCCTTAGCACAGAAGCAAAAACCAGTTGACAAGAACATAACAGAATTTTTACAAAAGATGTTTTTTCCCGTGAAACAAGCCAGAAGCCCACGAGAAAATGCCCCTTAACATGTTTATCATATGTAACGTTGTCGTATCTTATATGTCCGGCAATGCACTTGTACATGAAATGAATGATCAAATCCTACAAGCATTTGGCCACCCTCTTTTAAAGCTGAGAAGAACTTTGAAGTATTTCATGAGTTGTATAATTTTAGAGCTTCAGCATAAAAGATATGATGTATTTGGAGATTTTCCAGAAATCCACTTAAATAAACGGTTGAAATGAAATAATACCTGTGTGACATACATTTTCATAATTTAATTAATTCTTCAGTTTTGTTTTATTTTGAGGGCACTGATTTTCTTTTCTCATGAAATATGAGTGCCCAACCTTTCTTGCTTAGTGTGTCTCCCTGATCTTGCTCCTTTACCTCTTCTGCATCATGATGTAAATTTAGATTATTTACATGCCTCCAAGTCAATTTCTGTTGAAAATGTTCAGTTTTCATGTAGACAACATTGTTAGTTTTTAACAAACCTGAGAGCATTAAGTACAAACTAATTACTTTGCATGGTAAGCATCCATTTATAATTTTGCAGTATGGTGTTGATCGAATCACACTCATGCTTTTTCTTCACAGTTCACACAAATCTATCACCATGCCTTCGAGAATATTGATTTCAGTTTCTTCCTTCATTTTATTAACTAAATTTTCATATAGAAATTTCATTTGACACAAGGTTTTTTTGTGATTTTTTTTCCTGATGGTTTTGTGATAATTTTGTGAAAGAAGACCAACATGCTTTCTTTTATAAAAACTAATTACTTGTGCCTCAAAGTTGTCTATTTGTTTTTCATGGTAAGAACTTGATCTGAAGGTTTGTTTCTCACGATCAAGAAATTGACTAGCCATTAATTTCAAGGGCTTCACTGTTTCTTGTGGATTTGCTGCAGGTGCACCGGCCAATTACTGGTCAGTAAGAACTCACTGTTGCTCGGGACCAATAATACCCAATCAGACCTACAAGGCCTTTATTGCAGCTTGTATGTTAACGACCATCGATAATCAGCACACATCTTTCAAAACATAAAAACATTTCTCAAGAAAAGCAATTTGACAATTTTAAGGAGCACAAAGAAGTCAGAAAGATTAAAAAAAAAAAAAAAGGAACCTCAACAAAGCAATATGTAATCTTTTCCACCAATGGGCTAATTCATGCAAGCAAGGAAAGCCACAGTATGCAATTTTTTCTACCATTAAGCTAATTTATGCAAGCAAGGAAGGCCGTAATATGTAATCTTTTTCCACCACCAGGCTAATTTATGCAGGGGAGGAAGGCAATCATTCAGTCTTCATGAAATGCGATTTTTGTTCAGGAAAATTCCACAGAGAAATCATTTAGCGCGGACAGCCAACCATGCAGAAACTGATACTTCAAACAGAAATAGAGGTAGAATACCATACCTCACTGAGACCAGAGGACCTTCTTTTATGACCAAGACCTGACATATTCAGTTCAAGTCTCTCCAGTTCTGCTTCAAGTTCTGCCTCAATTTTACTCATAGACTCGGAATCAACTGCCGTCTTTGGCATATCTGTCTCGCGTTCAATGTGATCACAACATTCATCTGGTTCCTGGCTTGTAGAAGACTTTGTAGCTTTCTTGATACTACACTTGCGAGAAATTCTTTCAGGGGATATACATGGTTCACTGGCCAACTCTTTCACGGTTAACGAGTCTTTCATTTCAAGCTCCTCTTGCAAATCCTGAACCAAGTTTTCTGTTTGCTTTAGCAACTCATTCAGCTTATTCACTTCACGCTTGCTTGATAAAATTGTTGACATCACACCAACACCAATTCCAAAACAAAAGAGAAGAACTGCATCGATTGACCCTATAAAACAATGTTAACAGAAGAAGTCAGTGTAAGCATGCAATAAGATTGGGAATTTGTATTACAAAGTTAGGCCAGAAGATAGACAATGGGATATTGTACGTTATATTCATGGCTGCCTAAAACTCCCACAATTATAGGAAACCTACAGAGTTCATGGATACCTCAGAACATGCGTTCCATGAAAGATAAAACACTTCCTTTTTATGGGAAACAATTGGTTACATCTAATTTTCGACCCACGTAACATGGACACTACAAAAGGGTTATGTCACCCCTGCAACAACATATCCATGTTAACATCACATGGCAGATGAAGCAAGGCTGTCAATACTCAAGCATTAATTTGTTGCAAAAAAAAGAAAAAGAAAAAATAAGCAATTGCCATTTTGTAAATGAATGTATTTATTAATATCTGTGATATATATATTATAAACACACACAGACCAGCCCATCTGAAGAAGACATGTTCTTTGAAATATCTCTTTACATCCACACTCAGTAAATAATTTGCAACAAATCAGGAATTTAGGATGCTAAAACCATTGCTGTGCATTTTTTCTAGCTAAGACTTAGGGAGTAAACCAATGTAGCAGGCAACCAGCCATATTAAAGGGATGCAACTCCTTATAGCAAATGTAAACCTATGCTGTGGTAACAAGAGGATTAACACATGATTTTACAGTGTGAACACAAAATATATGGTCTATACAACACATGGATGTGTAATAAGATGCTCTGCTTGGGAAAATGGTGGAAGTGCAAGGCAAGCCTGGGTATAAAGTCTGATATGATATCCAATACCACCCTCCATAAATGATGGGTAAATGCTTCGAGGTGTATCTGTATGAGCTTGCTGAGCTAGGCCCTGCAGAACAGAGGATAAATTGAAACCCTTTTTTCTTCTAGAATCCCCAAGAGGAACTTTTTGATTGGTCAACACTCTGCCTCACTCTCACACAGACTTTTTTTAAGACGTTTTATTATATTCTTGTTTAGCATCTTCACCATGTTGGATCATACCAACACGGTAAGAAACAGACATGTTCACAACTAGGTAATTAAAATTGAATGGTCATACATTTTGTTTAGAAATTTATAATATCCTTGTTTAGCATCTTCACCTCAAAAGAGTAAGAAACAGACAAGTTCATAACCTAAGTTGTCAAAATTGAGCGCCAGATACAGGTTGTCCAAGACCCTAAAAAAATAATTGGGACTAGTTGGAATTAGTCGGTTTGACTCAGTCCAAGTCGATTAACTAAAAATAAAGAAATGCATATATCTATATGGAAATAAATACAAAAACATAGGCTGATAGGCATCTATATAACGAATGTACATATATATTTCTAGGTCAGGGATTAATCAGCTGACCAACAATTAGGCTAACAATGTTATCACTGCCGTATCGTATCGTGTATCGGTCGGGCCGACCTATACGCCGTATCGTAACGTATCGTAAATGTATCGTAACGTATCGTAAAATTATTTTTTAAATTTGTAAAAAATATTAAAAAATTATAAAAAATAGGGAAAAATCAGAAAAAATCTAAAAAAATCCGAAAAAACTAGTAAAAATCAGAAAAATNCATTTTTCCCCGTATCGTGCGATACGGGGTAGTATCGGGTGTATCGTACGATACACCCACTGTATCGTACGATACATGCGATACGCGTACGATACGTACGCGTATCGCAAATATTAGGCGTACCGTATCGATAGTGTTGATACGGACGGTACGTATCGTACGATACGCGTCCGTATCGTACGATACGGATAACATTGGGCTAACTAATAGGCTAGACTGACCAACTAGTTGCTGGTTTCAGACCTAAGTCACATGTGTATGGGTACAGTTCGGGTATGCGTATGGAGATATGGTACAGCCATGGCAACTTCAAAAAATATGGAAATGGGTGTATGGCAGGATATATATATATCTATATACACAAAATAACACAAAACAAATCAAAATGGAAGCAACATTTAAATAAACAAGTGATTTGAACAGGTTAATGAACAATAACTCTAAAAACAATTGAAAATTGAGTTAGAAAAAAATAGATTACATAAAATTAAGCAGTTTGGATCAGTTTCGATCTATAAAGTACCCAAATGTGTCCAAATACCAACTTTGGGTACGGGTATGGCAACATGGGTACATGGACCTTATTGAAGTAGCCATGTGACTTAGTTCATGGGTACTTAGTTTCAGACACAGGTCAGTTGATAACTGACTCAACCAAGTCAGACTAGTCAGCTGACTAGTTGGGAGTTTGACAACTAAGTCCAGACTTGGGCTTTTTAGATTCAAGAAGTCTAAGAAGTTTGCATTGTGAAAGCATAATCATGTTGAGGTAAGGTTATCTGTCTAACTTACCTTCACTATGAAACAAAACCTCCTAATTGAAAACAAGTTCAACTATTTTCTCATTTGATTCTGGACCTTCCAACTGCTATTGCTTACAAGTTGCAAACAATATCCCAAAGGTGAAGTGCAGCTATTCTATGGTTCATTTGATTCTCATTCATATGCATCAACAATCAAACAGTTAAACGTCTATTCACACCCAAAAAGAGAGAATATCCAGAAAAGTTAAACACAGATATAAAGAAAGTCCAGCAATACATACAAAAGACCCAAGGAGTTATATCTGAGAGATTTTACAGCTGTTTGAAGAGTTCAGGTCTGGGTTATCCTTTGAACTCATTCAACCAAAATGAAAAAAAATGCTCATTGGACATTGCATGAGGTCTATTAATTTAATGTTATCTAGTTAAACATCATGGGACATGTTTTGACCTTCTCGATGCAATTTCTCTTTGTGCATTCTTAACAACTATCAGCATAAAAAACTGAATGCTTAACAAAAAGAGTTTCTCCTATACAATATTATTCTGCTATGATAGAACAATCCTTAAGAATTTGAGAAATTATCTTAGCAATATACTGCAGAAGAAAGAATATATCATTAAGCCTTTAGCTTTCTTTCAACACCAAAATATGGACATGGAAACAGTGTGGTCAGGTCAGAAAGCAAACTCTGAAAGTCAAGTCCTTTTGTGCAAATAAAGAGCACAAATGGCAACAAAAAGAAACGGATTCTGTTTACCATCATATACAGTTAAGAACCCTTCAGGAAGGGAGAGGTTTCAGGCAATCTTCATAATTCTAGTTCAATGCAAGAAGAAGTTGCATTCGTAGAGAGCCAAAAACTGTAAGATGAACTAAAACGTGAAAATGCAATGGCACCTTGAGAACGTAAATCCTTTTTAGAATGCGTAGCACTTGAAGCATTCACTTCTCCATGGAGAACCTTCTTCCTCTGTTGCTTTTCTTTTCTTTGTGAATCCTTTGACCCTGCAGCCGGAAGAGGCGGGATTCCAGTCAAAGTATGAACATTGTCTGGCAATTCAGAACCATACCCTAACCGATCTGCACATAGACCACTAGAGAGACGTAGATGCTGCTGATCATCTTTTGCTGTGCTACTGAAAATTTGATTATCCTTGGTTACAATAAAAGGCCGTAAAACTCCCGCAGATGGCGAACGTGGTGAGCTGAAGACATATTCTTCCATTTCAACAGGTTCCCTATACAATTGAGCAACCAGACAGCTCTCAAGGGCTGTCATTGGCTTCATAGAATATCCATGAGACCATCTCCTCTGGAGTAAACTTCTATTCCTACAGAATCTATGTCGTCCATCAGATATTCTAGGTGAGAACTCGTTGGACAGCGCATTTTCCGTCTCATCAAGATCTGGACCATATCTGCCTGATTTATCGAGTGCATTGTGGCCATCATTCAGTTCTTCACATCCGTCTCCATCCTTAGACTGTGAAGCTGATAAGTAAGAGCTGCCATACCCTTCACGCCTCACCCTTGTCATCAACGGCTCGATATTCAATCCACTCGTGGATGCGAACTCTTGTGAGACATGATCACTACCATCTATACTGCCATCACGGTTCCTGCAATCGCCTCCTTTCTCTAAATCGGGAAGCAAACTTAGTGTCCCTACATGCTGGTGGACGTCTAAACTGGCCAAGGATTCTGGTTCTCCGCTAGGATCACCAAACCGTCTCTGAGTTCGCCTACTTAATAGGGAGCTCTCTTCAGAACTAACCACCCTCTTCTGACTGTACCCTTTATTCGTTGACGACGAGAATCCCGAACCATTAGTGCCTGAATTGCCGCCGGATTGAGCAAAGGCATCGCCCGAAGCTCCAGATCTTATTCCTCTGTCGCCGAGCACATCCTGCCAATACTTGGCCAGACAACCAGCCCCTGCTGCTGCTGCGACTACCAACATATCCATGTCTTGCTCACCCAAAAAAACCCAGATGCTGATTCATCCTTCAATCCTTATTGCCATAAAAAACCAACGTACCCAGAAATGGTAAATGCTTATAAGATGAAGAAAATTCAACCAAACTCCGAAAAAGCACAAAACCCATCACCAAAAACCTCCACAAACGACTCCTTTTCCCGACACTAAACCGAAAAAAAAAAAAAAAACATCAAAAACACCAATTCCACGAAAGAAAATCAAGAAATTCAAATACCAACCACCAACAAACACCTACAAAAAAAAACGTAGAACTCCATTAAGCCTAACGGCCCCAAGCCCTCCAAAAGGAGGAAAAAGCCCTACAAGATAACTACGACGAACTAGACAAGAGAAGAAGAACATCAGACATCCGAAGGAGGCGCAACCAATCGGGAGGCATTGCGCCCACTTATCTCAGGATGAGGAGAAGGGTCGCGTCGTTCTGACCAAGGGGATTTTGTTGGGGAGGAGAGGGAGAAGAATGCCCGTCGCCGTATTATCTGCAGGTCATACCAAGGAGGAGGGAAACAGAAAAGAAGAGGTGGGCAGCGAGAGGAGAGATTAGACGTGGATGGAAATTGCAGAGGGAAAACGACAGACACAGAGGCCAGACGGGGGCGCCTTCCCATTTTCCTTTGCCCCTTTTCTCTTTGGTGTATGAAAATTCAAAAACAGCTGTTTACTGCATTCGTGCGGGCACAGAGTGACCCACTTACGTACGCGAGGGAAAGAGAGGGAGAGAGATTTTATTTCCTGAGAAAATCCAGGGCCATTGAAGTCTCAATTTCCTAAGAAAATCTAGGGCAAATTTTGATGGTGGTGCTAGTTTTGTTGTCAAGAGTAATTTCTGACACGGTCACACATTTTACAGGATATTTCACTCCACTGACTAACTGTTTAACAATCATTCTGAAATAGTAAGCTGAGGAATTACTTTCAAAAGCTTGTCTAGCCTGGTTCAACAGGTTTCTATGTCCCCTTTTTATAAACTTGGAAAAAACCATTTCCGGCTGAGAAACTTTGTCATTGGCCTTGGACATAAACCCCCAACGCCATTTCCCCTTCATCTGCTTTTATAAGAGGCTAGTGTCATTGAGATTTTAATCGGTAGCTAGCTGCTTAATTATCTCAAAAGAGTTGAAGCAACCGTTAAGGTAGAGGTTGGTAGACAACCAAAGATTCAAATCGAACTTCTATGACATAAATTATCTATGTTATAAAAAGAGACACCGATATGCAAGTTGAAGCATAGTGTAAGCACCACACCGAAAGCAGGCCTAGACCATTGGAAGGGGTGGTCAGGGCGGGATGGGGTGAAGATAAGGGGTTTGGCTTTTATTCCGATTGTGGAATTCTTCCTGCAGACTCAAGACTATCTGCCTAATTGTTGTTGGCCCAACCCATCGTTCACTTAGAAAACCATGTTCAAATCCCAAATCATAATGGCTTTTTTTCAAATATATGAAAAGTAGGCAGGGCCAAGGTAGGTAGCACGAATGGTCCTATCAAAGGAATTATTAATGAACACTTTATCATAATCGGACTCAAGCATCAAATGGAACAATAGTGATCTGAATCCAGTTACTTGAAAATCCATGATTTGTATGCATTTCATCTCATATTTAGTCACTTAGGACTTCAAGCTAAAACTAGACCTAATGAGAGCTTTGCCCACTTGGATAAAGAATTAGACTTTAAGATGTTCAAGTTGAAGAAGTATTCAATGCTTGCGTCATCAAAGGGCCTAATTGTTCTCAGTTTCCTATTAGAACAAAGAAAAACTTGAAATGGGTTTGAGTCAGCTCTAACTTTTGTTAACAGATCCCCCAATTGGGTCTTAGTTTTGAATTCAAAAACCAAATTGGTCGCATAATTTTGTAAGATATGTAGGTAAGTAACGTTTTCAGTGTTAAAAGCGACTTGAAAATGATGTACATTTGAAATTTGAGAAAAAGAGAGAGAGAGTTAGAACAGTACCTACTAGAATCGAACAAATGATGCGCTCGACACGTGTCGAGACGAAGAGAGAGACAGAGAGAAATTGTAAACTTTAGTTAATGTTGGTCCAATGCGAGTAGTTGAATGGGGTACCATGTTCACATCTGATTCAAAACAAGTTGAAACGGTCCAAGTAATTTAATGGTTCGCCCCATTCTTTCCATGGGTTACCCGGCAACCTGTGCTACTTTTCAACTTATGGAAGTCAGCCATGCCCGGTGCAGGGCGGGCATGGACCTAGAAGGCTAGAACCCAGGCACTCGGGCTCGGATCCGATAAAGCTAAGATCCTTCATATGGGCTTGCACTACTAATGAGAACCATGATCTAGATCTGATGTTAGGTCCAAATATTTGGTCAAACCTAATCTGGATTAGGAGAAGTTAGTTGAATATCGGTTCAGGTGACCGCAAGCCCGAAAAAAGGTTGAAACCTTCCCCTCTTCCCCTAGGGTCTAGCCTTGCTTCTGGACTTGGGTGAACCTGTAGTACACCCGCCAATTAGATTGTCGCACGTCCACTGTTGGTTATTGCAATAACCCACGGAAATCGAACTGATGTTGGGGTTCACACCAACCAGTCAACTCGACCAACTATGAATATCAGTTAACTTGAACAAAATTTGACAAGAACATGACACTTCTTATTCCTCATTCTACATGATACTTGGGGTTGTTGCATCATGCGTCTATCCTGCCTTCGTATTTTTGCAGTCCTATTCGTGTGAACATCATTGGATTTATATGATATACATAATGGAAGGCTTTATATGATTGGAGCAACAACAAACATGGCTAATATATGAGTTTATTTTTTGTAACTTTTAAGTCAATTTAAAAATATTTAAAGCCATTTTACATTCTAAAAAAACCAAAAGATAAGCCAATGCAGGTCAAGATGTAATGAAAAGTCAATATAGCATTGCCGCTGATTTTGAAGACATTGGCTTTGACTTGCTATTTTTTTCGTAAAGGTCTAACTTGGCCACTATACAATTTAGGAATATATAGTACGCCCTAACTATTCTGCCACCGGAACTGGTATTGACCAGGTTGAGAGCTTTGTTGACCAGCCAGGCCATTGCCAACTGCAGAGTAGGGCAGGGTTTGAGTTTCCCACCAGGAAATAGACTCAGTTGGGCACATGGTCTTCGCCCTGCACTCTCCCTAGCCAAAGAAAATATAGATTGGCTAGGATGGCTGCCCTAGCTTTGCCCTAGTAGTGAAAGGGCTGGTTAAGGGAGACTAACTACAAAATTTTAATTTTTTAAGAGTAGCCAATACATAAAGGGAAAAAATGTTATGGAATATCAATATAAAAATAACAAGTTTACATAGCCCACACCTAACTCCGCCCTTGGTAAACGGGGGGACCGGCTAACCATTGATCCCCATTTGTTTGATTGGAAAGAATGGACATTCCTTCGGGTTTTACACCACCAGGTAGGTGACTAAACAAGGGCGAAGGTAGGTGTGGGTAGTTGCCTACACAGACCCACAAAAATTTCACATTTTCATATTGATAGTTTGAGAAAATTTTATTAATTTACTGTTTGCATCACAAAGTTGTTTTTTATTTTTAAAGTGTTTCAGAAAAATAATATTTTGTTTTGAACAGAAAAAGAAAGAGATTCGCTGGTCGGGATGAAGATTAGTCATTCCCAATACTTTTACCAAAGGTAACTAAACCAAAGACTATGCTTACTTTAGATACATTTCATTTTTGCTTAAACATTTTTTTATCCTAAATGTAGCATGAAGCTTGGAAAAAATGTTGAAAATTTGAAGTATCATTTGAGAGAATAATCCATCTTGATTTGGAAGATTTTTAAATCAATAAATCTTTAAAAATATCATTTGAAAATTTTTGAAAAGTGATATAGCTATTTTGAAGATTTCTTTTGAAATCAATTTAGTGTTTTTTTAGGATCTTAAGTAAGCTTAAGATTTCACTCTAATTCAGTTACTACCTAGCTAGAGCTATATCTCATCTTGATTAAGTTATCTTAGAGTATTGCTTGTGATCATTCATGAATATCATAAGTAAATGTGAATGTATGAATGCATTGATTCCATATACTTGAAAAATAAATGATTTATTAATACTATAAACATTCATATAAAATCATTCCCACCATCACATACATCTAAATTTCTTACATTATTTGCAATAAGATAACTCAATTGCTAAATTGGCGTAAAAATGATTGAAATTATTGAGATCATGTTTGAATAAGTGGAGTATAATTTTTTGGAAAAAAATGAGATGATAACATATATTCGTGCCTCTCAAAAATAAAGAATTTATAACTAGTGCCCCTTTGCCAGAAATTTTAGGCTTTGCCCTTTTGACTAAGTCTCTTACTTTGGGTGTAGTTTCTTTAATTTTGAAGAACAAAGATAAAGTGGATGGGTGCGGCGCAAGGGTGGCTTTGGACCTATAGGTACTTCATCTCTTTGTTTTTTTTTTAATGGAAATTGATACTTATTTTGAATTTGAATCTCATCCTATGCCCCACACTAGATTAGGCTTTGTTTTTACTCAATCAAAATTTTAAGTGTGCTTTGGTGATTTGAAATAAAGAAGTTGCCTTTTTTTGCTTGGGCTAATACATCTGTCTTTAGAGCCTATGCTTGTTTTGACTCATGCAAAGGATTAACCCCTAGGAGAGTTTAACCATGTGGGACATTTTACCAGACGAACTACGGGTAGGATTCAAATTAAAATATACTTTTAACCATATCCGCTTTTTTGGATACTCACATATCCAAATTCAGATATGAACAAAGAAGTCAGAAAAGCCATATCTAAATCTGAAATTTGATTTCACAATCTGAATTTGATCTAATTCTAATTTTTACATTCATATCTAAATCCAAATCTGAATTTTGAATTAGCCAATTTTTAAAATGTAAGAGCATTACATATAAGATATTTATTTAAAACTAAATCTCATCAGAATCTGATTGGCTATTTATATATATCTGAATGAATCTGATCAGATATCATTTCTTAAACCCAAACCCGATCTAATTTCTTAGTCGGATATTAAAATTTTCTCTATATCAGACTTTTTCAGAATGGTTCTGTTGGATATCAAATCGAATATATTGACATCCCTAAACTCCTCGAAACTCCCTTATATAATTTAAGATTTTTTTTGCAAATCCTTTGCAGCTGTCTTGGGTTGCCCAATTAATGCATTTTAAAGCATGATATGAAACTAATAAATGAGTCTCTCGACAGTGACCTGGGTTAGGTCCAGACTAGCCCATTCAGTGACCGGATCTCATGGCACATTTGCTTGCTCGGAGAACCTTAAATTTATTAGATATTTTTACCAACAATCAAACACATGGTAAGGTTCCTCTACTGCCATGCGTCTTCTTAGACTTGGAAAAATACGTTTATAAAAACTAATGTGAGGAAAAACACGCTTTAGTTTAGGTTGTTTTTCTGAAAAACGGATATTTCTCTCTGATCCAAATTTTGAAGTTATGTGATCCGTTCAATTTTACTTAGTACAAGGACATGATTAAGTCCAAAAAATAGTTAATTTAATATATTTTTTTTCACCAACTTATTATCGAGATCATACCCGTAAGTTGAATTGCAAAAAAAAGTACCTTAATAATTTTATTTAATCCATCTGGTTTTTGTCCGTGACCTAGTAATCTGGGACCTATATATATATCCGAGGCTTTCAGATCCCCACAAAGATTAAAGAACCTGGAATTATTATCTTTTAGATTCTTACATAATGTGACGGATGCATTAAGATCTCCACAAAGAACCTGAAGCTATTACCTTTTAGATTCTTACAAAATCTGAATTAATCTGTCTTTTTTGAGCTTTTAAAACATGAAATCATATTCATTCAGTTCATTTTATGAAAAAAAAAATGAACTACAAAAAAGTTGAAATATTTATTTTTTTTCATTTTATGAAAAAAAAAACTACAAAAAAGTTGAAATATTTATTTTTTCTTTAAAGAGGGATGGATAACGTGCACATTCTACATTGTATGAACATATATTTTCTCACATTATATGTCGCATCAATTCGTGCCGGTTACTGTCTTCACATCCTTGAAAACGAGAGATCACGGTCGGCAGAGTTTCCATACATTTCTCCAGAATATTCTTTCGTTGGACCATACAGACTCACGCCTATAGTGGCCAAATTATAGTTTCAATTTTTTAACAAGAGTTAAAAATTAAATTTTTAATTTTATTTTTTTATATAGGTTACACTGAAAAATTTGAAAGTGAACTCAGATCTGATTTGGTTTAGATGAGCTAAATATGAAAATTAAATATGTCCGCCTTTATGGTTAGATACATGAAATAATCTTTGACTGTTTCTATGGTGAAAAAACCTCTACGGGTACTCAAACATCTCAATTGTCGAAGATTGGATATGTTCAATATCTGAAAAAATATCAAACAAAGTCGTGGACAAGATCCCAAGATCCAGGTACATGCCAAAACACTATCCTCTCTCTGACCGCACAAAAGTCTGAGTACAATATAAGTTCATGTTTGGATATTATCAATTATATACGCCTTTTGACATTGAGTCTTGATAGTTGATACCGAAGATCGGTGTTTGAGAATTGCAGAGACAACCACCAAAAAACAAAGATAAGAGTAATGTACTACTTGCATGATATTAGGGATGTTAATGGACTGAATTCGAATAGAGATATGCCTTTTATTATATCCATTTTTCAAATATGCATATATTTAAATTCAAATAATGAAAAGACATATTTGAATCTGAATAAAAAAATCCAAATTCACAATCCAAAATCCGAATTTTAAACTAAATTTGTCATTTTTCAAAATGTAAGAGCATTGAATATAGGATATTTGTTTAAAAATAAATCCAATCTGAATCCAAATGGATATTTATGTACATCCTAATCTGTATTTGAATTCAAATCCAATCAAATGTCAATTCTTAAATCTGAATCCAACTCGATTTTTTAATCGGATATTAATTTTTTTTCCATATCTGTTTTCTTTAAACGGGTCAGTCACATATCCAATCCAAATCATATATATTGACATCTCTACATAATATTTTGTACATTTTATAGTTTGAAAATGAATTAAACACATATGTCTTGCTTGGAAATTGTGACATTGATCTGCACGAAAGAAGCATAGATTTTTTTCTTAAAAAATTTGAGTTGTCAACTTTTTAGTAAAGGGACCAATGGATGAATCAATTCATGTGATCCAGTTTGATTGTGAGAGAGAGTGTGTGTGAGAATGTGTAACACTAGAAATAATGGGTAGGTTGGGATCAAGGGCGGAGGGAGGGGGGGGCCTACCCGGGCCATGGCCCGGGTGAGCGTAGGAAAAAAAATATTTTTTATATTGAAAAATTTAATTTTTTTTTAGTTTGACCCTACCCGTCGGTCCTCGTCGCTCCTCTTGGCCCGATCCTGGCCCGAGCGGCGAATCGTCTTGGCCCGACCCTAAAAAAACTCCTGACTCCACCCCTGATTGGGATCTCAAAGGTAGTAATATAATATGGCATTCAATACAAAACAAATCCAAAGCCAAATGCTTGGATTTGAAAAAATAAAAACGCTTCATGATTGGACTTGAATTTGGTATCGGTTTTTCCTAGATGAATATGTGAACCTGGTTACCTGTAAGGATGCATATGGTTTTAAAGGTGCTTCTCCTAAACTAATACTAACTGGTTCCATTCTCTATATCTTGCCCAAATGAAAACAGAAGTAAAACTTTATGCACATTTTCCTATCAGCCACAGAAAACGTCCACAACGCCTAATCTATAATGCCAACTGTAAGGTCATTTCAGAAAGTTCCTGCAAAGACAGCAAGGGAAGATTCCCGTTGGTTCTATATATAGTAAGAGAAAAGAACAAGAAATGACATGCCAATCATAGAAGGAAAAAATGAAAGAAAGTGAAATCGGTAATGGTGTGCATCTGCCAAATAATACAGTAAGATCATTTCTTACTGCTCAAGCTGTCAGTTACCTGCTCTGCAGAAGGGACTGATGGTTAGGGCCAGACTTCTCAAGAGTCTCAAAATCACCCTTTGTTACAATTGCAGGATTTTCAAAGCGAATTCATGAACTGAAGCAACTATATATAGAAAATCATCTGCAAATGTAAACCTCAATCAGAGGTCCGAGTTCTGAATCAAAACTTGATATCGCTTTTCCACTAGCTCGGCCAACAGTCCATCCTTCAGAAGTTGAAAATATATATACCAATGACGAGAGATGCAAAATTTATCATACAGAATGAATACGCAAGTTGGATTAGTTGAATTACAGGTCTTTATTAGACCTTGCAAGTCAATCTGGCACAAAGATCTCATATGCTAACTTTTACAAATTTATGTTTTCATTTCCATAGTTACAAGCACATAAAAAATAAAAGTTTGTTCCACCACATTTGTGGCCTTTACCTCTAGCAATTTAGCAACATTGCAGAGGCCATAAGCTAGAGCATCCAATGCCAGAGATATGGGCAATAAACAGGTCCTCAACATCTATGCTTTATCGGTGACTTTACATAAAAGAAGAAGTAACATCAGTCCATACTTGACAAAAACGTGAAAACTTCTGTGATGAACAATGATCGGCATGTCCAACATTGAAGTTTGGAAGTCCTTTATGCCAAACAACATCCAGAGTCATTTAACTCACAGTTGATATTCCTATAAAGCATTGGTGAGTTGAAAACCAATATTCCTACTTGGAATTCTTAAAATGCACATGAAATGTGACTGAATCTGAGGTCAGAAAAGAAAAACTTACAGTTTTGCATCAAAACAGAAAACACCAAGAATAAGTCCTCCTTGAAAATATCAAGAATGTAAAGCAAAGACAGCCGAAATGGCTAATCTATTTAACATTCTTTTTTCTGCTTCGTTTTTTAAGAAAAATGGGTTATTTAAGACAAGATGATGCACACATTTCGAACTACACTCAACATGACCAAGGTAGCGTCTCCAGTATCGGTAAGAAATCTCTCCTTCTCTTTAAGCTGGTTCGTAGTACTCAACTGGCTCCTTCCACAGGGCTGTATCTGCTCTGTAACTATCCTCTGTGATCCCCTGCACACTGCCACTACTGATTCTGGGTGGATCCTATTGGCCTTTCTGAACGTATCTTCAGCTCTCCTCCCACAACCTCCTGTATCCTACCGACATTGGGAAGAAACATTATGCATATCTCCATATTCTTGTGCCTAAAATGTAGAAAGCAACAACCAAAGGTATCAACATTGTGAAATGCCTTATAGTTCTTGTCAGCATGTCAAGCAATAAACAGCTCACACTATTCAATGTTACAGATTCACACATCCCCTCTGCATCCCTCCTCAATGGATCACCCTTCTGAACAATAGCACCATCTCAAATTTAGTCATCACCCATCTCATCAAACTCCTTGAACTCGATCTTATCTAGCTAGATGTACTCTAATTTGACTTTACGTCTTCAATTAGACACACTTGCTCTAACAAGCAACTTTTTTTTCAGTTTTTGGTGTACAAATCTCCGGTAGGAACATCGTTAATTTTCCGAAAATTTATTTCTTAATCATCATACACACAACTTTGAATGCACCGACGCTCTTCATTGCGTCTCACTCTCCGTCACGTCACGCGTTAAAATGAGAATCGAAAAGATTTTTCTCGTTCCTTTATTTCAGAAAACTTATTTCAAGAAATATTTTTTCAATTCCAGATTTCCAATCCATCAAACTACTCCTTGCTTTTATAGAAAAAATGCGAGAACTGTTGTGATAAATAAGTCAGCCGTTTACAACTAAAACAAAAACACCATTTTTTCAAGAAAAAAAAAGCCAAAACAAAGAAAAAGCATGTTTTTCTCTTTTTTGTTTTATTGATTTTTTGTTAATACTATACTGCTTGTTTTTATTTTCTAGTTTTTATTTGTTGCTAATATACCTACTTTGATATATTTGATTGTTGATATACATAGTTCCGCCAAAATTTCATAGTAACCCAAATTCACCCGAAAGTTCGAAACCGAAAGAAGAAAGTAAAACTGCCGAAGGGCGAAGCCGCGAAGGCGAAGGGGCGAACCGGCCAGCAGCCTGCAGGCCCACAACGGCGCAGCTGCGCAGGCTCGCAGCGGAGCAGCAGCCAGCAAGGGTTCTCAAGCCGGTAGGATTCTTCTGCTTCAGCTCTGCTTCTGCTTCAGCTCTGACTCCTTTTTCTTTTTTCCCCTTCTCCTCCTCTCTCTCTGTAAGGAAAAATCTAATTCCTTTTCCCACTTGTTGCAGTTGCAGCCTTTCACGCAGATTTCGTTGGGAATTTGGGAGAGAAACAGAGGAATAAGGTGTTGCCGTGTTGGGTGGGGATTTTGGGGAACGTCTTCTGGGAGACAAGCTAAGCCTTCCTGTGGTGAGAGTCTGCTTCTTCTTCTTCTTCTTGAATCATGAATGAATCGTTATTATCGTTTCTTCTTGAATGGTGTTGGTTTTTCACTTTTCATTTGTTTTCCCCTTTTCAACGCTTTTGCCTCAAGGCTTTTTTCCTTACATATTTATTTATCATGTTTTGCATTACTTGCTAGTCTTGCTTCTGTTTTCGTTCAATTGTCAACCTAAATCACCAAACGTTGGGTCTGAGTTGCATATTCTTGCCCCAAAGTGTGATGGTTCCCTGTTTGACTGTTCTGAAAAAACTGTTTACTCGCACTTTCTCTTCCATCATCCTCTTCAACGTTCCTCTTGCTTGTGTCTTCCTGTTCCACTGTGTCACATGAACGTGTGTGCTTGAATCGAATATTGATTGGATGTCTATAATTAATAAGGCCTGGAGTTGGCGATATTTGATAGTTTTGATTTGATTGCCTATCTATTCAGTTAGATCTGATAAACAAACTCAGATCCAAAATCTAATCAAATCTGAAAATAGTGTGCAATTTCATAACTAAATTCCTTGAAGCATGTGTTCGAAGTGAAATCCAATGAAAATTGCATATGTTCATTTGTTATTATCCCATGGAGTTGGGGTTGGCATTAGTTATAAGTCAATCTTTTAGTAGCGACATTAGTTATAAAATTTTTAACATGTAATTGAAGAAAATTCCCCTGAATATCAATCTAAAACTAGAAATTTCTTGTGGGAGCAATGTGCCCACACAATGAATAAGAAAAGACTCACAAGTCATTTGGACAAAGGTTGAGTTTCTCCATTTCGCAACATCAGAAGACACATAATATTTGTTAACACACTAACTTTAAGGAACCATCGATGAGCAAAAGCTCCTCCGAAGCAGAGAAGATGTGATATATGCAGACGTTTTCTCAGTTAATTTTGTTTCTTTTTTATCAAGCTTCTATCTGCTTATCCCACTGTTCCTTTCTTTGTTTGCTGTTTTGATGTTCATTGTCCTGTGAATGATTTGTCATGCCATGTCTTTATTTTCTCCTTGGGGACAGGAGGAACAAATGCACATAACCATCTCTGTTGAAAAGATGGTGCTAACTTAGAAAGATCAGGAAACACTGTCGATAAACTTTAATCGGACGGATCCTGAACCATTCGTGGGTTAGAAAAACCTGATGAGGTGGATAAGGGACACAAGCTAGACTCATTAAAATTAATTATTAACATATTTTTTTGGGGACCATTTAACCTTATAGATATTATCTTGATAGTGATTTGATGAGAAACATATATTTAACTAGTCTTTTTTTATTTTAAAAATTGTTTTTTAATAATAAAAAAGCAAACGACTCTTATAACATCAAAACTTGACTGTTTGAAACAAGGTTAACCAGGTTATTTCTTTTTACCAAAATAACATGAATTAGTATTTATAAACATATTAACAAGGTTAACATTTTGTTTGAAACACTTTTTAACTCAAATTTTAGATGTCTAGTTTTTTTACCTTGCCCAAGTAATTTGGTGTTTACCAATCTCTCTCTCTCTCTCATATATATATATATATATATATATATATATATATATATATATATATATATATATATATATATATATATATATATATTCAGAGAGAGAGAGAGAGTTTGGTAAAAACCAGATCAAATTACCAATAACTAAAAGGGTGTATCGCTGCAGAGAGCCATTTGCCATTTCTTGTATGAAATGTTACAGTTGCTGACCCCGATGATACTTTTATAGTGGATCGGATTTCATTTGGTTTGGACGCACCTATTAAAACGTAGAAATGAGCAAATACATATCGTTAACCAGGAAGTTTGCTTTTAGGGATGGAAAGAAATCAGCCACTAGGAGCACTGGCACATTGGCAATAGGGAAGTGTGAACATGTGGTTGGAGAATTGAATAATCGGGTTTTAAATAGTAAGTCTGCTTTCAAGTTACTATTGAGTCAGAACTAAATTCTGGAAGTGAATGTTAAGAGACAAGAGATAAAGATAGAAGTAGCGGCAATGGCAAGCATCTTAAAGAAGGAAAGTAGAGACATCGTTTCCATCAAATATATCGAGAAAAGTGGAAAGATGACGAGAGCTGCCCAAACGAGATTGCTACCTTGGTTGTCGATCATTATAAGCATTTTGAGCAACATGGTATAACCAATGAAAGCTAATCGAGTGCTGAAGCTTAGGATATATTTGAGTGCCTGACAATATTTTGCTCAATAGGTGTTTCAGCAAGATTTTTCGAAGAAGAACACTTGAGTTCATTCAAATACGAGAGAACTACTTTCACCTGAGCTTTCCAAGTGAAGCTTTAACCAAGAAAAGTTGCAAATGCAATCAAATGCTCTCTAAAGCAAGACATTAGCCCACGGTCGCGTAAGACACTTTTCTCATTTGCGTCGTGCTTCCTGCTGCCGCGAGGTCCTCACGCAGCCACTGCCGCATCGTCCTCGTCGTCTCTCTCGCCCTCTCACTCTCCGGCTCCGGCCACTCACCCTCTCACTCTCCCCAGGTATCCACCACTCGCCTTCCCTGGTTAACCCGCCTAACTTGCTCTTTTCTTTCCTCTTTCGAGTTTTCTGCCGCGAGGTACTCACGCAGCCACTGCCGCATCGTCCTCGTCGTCTCTCCCGCCCTCTCACTCTCCTGCTCTGGCCTATCTCTTTGTTCAAGTTCAACCTTAACATTATTAAAAAACTGAAGATGTAGAACTAATTTCAGTCCCATTAGGAGTCACACCCTTATTTTGACAATTAACATACTTCTCAGATATTCAATAGCAGAAAAAACACATATTATGGAATTTCTGCTTCGAAAATGTTCTCATATCTTTGACTTACAAGAATCTTCAAAAGTCATATCCATCTGCAAGAACTTCACATATATAAGGTTGTGTATGTGTTGTACAACGAAGTATTTTTGGCCTGTGCTTACTCGGTCAGGAAAAACTGTACATGTTCGTTTGGGTTTTTAGAATTTGAAACCACCTGTTTCTTTAGAATTTGAAACCACCTGTATCTGATCAAGGATGAGGCATGGTCTGGTTTCCCTTATCCAACTTTGAACCCAGACAATGGGGGCATCCAAATACTCCTTGATGGTTGCCTGAAGATGCATTCAAGATAGTTCATAGGTCTTTTTGCATTTGCTTTTCAATTTGTAGGATTTTACATAGCCAATGAATTGGTATTTCTTGCCGTCGTTTCTGAAAATTATAACCATTTTACAGAAAGAGCCAATAAGTTGTAACCTATTGCTGTCATTTTTTGTATGGGTGTAATTACCTACATTTATACGGTACCTAGGATGGGGCAGTGCCTGGATTGCTAGCTTTCTCATCTGACAAGAATACAGTCAGTTCTGCATTAATCTTAATGGCATTCTTAGCAGGTTTTAACCTGAGATCTAATTTTAGGATCTCCCCTGTTTTGAACAAGTGTGAAGTAAAGAAGCATTGCCAGGGTCTAGACCTGCAATTTGCCTTCATGAGTTCCTGCTGTGCTCTATATATACTGAAGCCGAATACTGTACTAAATACTTAGTTTAGAAGTAAACTTTCCTAGTTTTAGCTTTGTTGGAGCATTTCAAAGAAGTGTACTTAGTTTTGACATTTTTTCCATTTTGATTCTTTGTTTTAGTGCTGAGAATACTGCTGTTTCTATTGAGAAAAACAAGCTCTTGTATGCAGTACACTTCATCTTATTCTGTGGATGACCCCATTTCCTTTTCAGTTATAAGATTTTGACTTTGTTCTTGACTTGATTTATGGTCTGGTCAGCTTTCTTTTGCACTATCTTCTGTTTACCTACAAATTCAAAACCCCTGTTGGTGAATCTGATCTACCATGGTTGTCACTTGATCGGTAGTTAGAAACTTGAATAGTTGGTCAAACGTGGATGGGGTCTTTCAGCATGAAACAGAACAGGGGCCCAGAAATTACATGGCTACTTATTGTTAGGGAAAATACATGATAGGAATTGTATATTTGTACCTGAACTTCTATATATGTGCTTTGTTCTCGAATATGGGAACATTTTTGGAATTGCAGTGCTGATTTGATGCTACTTGCATTTGTTCTCACGTTCATCGGCAGTGATCCCAGTGGTGGATTCACTAATTTCCCATATATAAGAGAGATAGAGAGAGAGGGAGCGAGACTAGTGATTTAAGAAACTATATCTAAAGATTATGTAAATCTGGAAATATGTTTCTTTATTATCAAACTAAGAAATAAATTTCTGGAAATCTGGAAATATGTTTCTTTATTATCAAACACAAAAATAATTTTCTGAAAATTTATTTCTTAGTCATCACACACACATCAAAATGAGAATCGGAAAGATTTTTCTCATTCCTTTATTCCAGAAAACTTATTTCCAGAAATATTTTTCCAATTCCAGATTTCCAATCCATCAAACTACCCCTTGCTTTTCTGGGAGTTCACTTGCTAAAGATGGATGATGATGCGGAAGCCCAATTGCCCCTTTCACCTGCCAATGGTCGCCAACGCATTCCTCTTCAAGGGCGCACTCTCCGCAGAAATGCACCCTCCAAAACCCACGTAAGCGTCTCGCAATCACTTCAAATCATTATTAGTGTTTTCAACTTACTTTTTGCAATGATAGTTTTGACGTTAGGATTTCCTTTTTCTACTGTTTTGGTCTATGCGGGTTTCGTCCTTTTTGAGTTTACTATGGTGAAAATTTAGTTTCTTTCTGTTTTTTCTTATATGATAATGGCTCTTGTTGGCGATGAGATTCGCATGCTTTTTTTTAACATACTACTGAGTTTTTTTTTTTGTGTTTTTCTTTGCTTTTCTCTTCTGGGCAGCAGAGTTTTTCTGTGGATTCGTGTGTAAGTTATCATTAGATTATTTTGATTGTGTGAGTCATTATCTAATTGAAATAACTTAATTCTTTTTTGATGGGCTTATTTCTTTTTTTGAAAAAAATTACTTTATGTAAGGAAAGGAAAATATTTCATGAAAAAATCAGAACTTTCATCTCCAACATTTTTCCTGAACCCGAAAAACAGTGAAGCATTTCAATTCAACTTGTTTGATTTAAAGTTTACGATGGCCAAAGCTTCACCCATTTGGCCAGTACCCTTAGAAAAGCATTTCAGAAGCATCTCACCCAGAAATCATTATGGATGTATCATACCCCCCTAGATGTTTCTTTTCTAGATGAAAAATATCTTTTTATACCCTTGTTCTATTACTTATATTTCTCACATTGTGCATCTTTTGTGTTTAAGGAAAAGGAAGGTTGTAATATTTTTTTTTACCTCGAACACTCGATGACCCCATCATATTGCTTTCTTACTTTAACTCTTGAGTTTCGTCTATGTTGTTTTTTTTTCTAATGAATAATATTAGTATTTCTGTATATTTTCAGCTGTTTGTGTCCTTAGTGTATCTAATACTTCGTGCTTGACATTTGATCTGCTGAAATTTGGAAGGCCCTCCTCTACTTTAGCTTGACAATCCTATGCTCTATTGAGGCTATTAGACGTGTGCATCTTCTTACAACTTGCGGTTTCACTTTCTTGTTGTTATTAGGGTAAAATTACAACGGTCTGAATGGTTTTTTCTAGCCAAGATTAATCAAGAAAATAATACAACCAAATTACTACAATTAACTAATGAAGGAAATTATTTGGGAGAGAGAGTTAGAGGGATGTACAATCAAGTTCTAATTTAAAACCGACTCACTTATGGTAGAAAAAAGAGAAAGAAAGTAAGTACAAGTTTTAGGGGATATTTAACAATTTCATTCCTTTCCTATCTTTTTTATAAGCTTTTATAATAATTTCTCTCCTTCCCTTTCCTCTAATCATTAAGACCCTCCTGTTTTTCTATCCTTTCTAATCTTTAGTATTCTTTCCTTACCCTCCATGCAAACATAGTGTAACACGTTGTGCTTTCCAGTACGACAGGTTTATTCCCTACAGAGCAGCTATGGATTTTGATGTTGCTCAATATTTAATGGTGGATTCAAAGAAAGAGAATACAGCAAGAATTCTAACATCCTGGCAAAAAGCTTATATGGAGCGCCTGACAGAGGTCTGCCTTAAGAACAGGACGAGGATCCTTGCTTTTGGAAGCAAACCTCTGGAACCTGCTGAAAATATTTCTTGGTTGCCACAACGTTCTTGGAGTGTTAAGCCTCGTAGATACATTTCTCAGGTGCATCCCATAAAATATTGGTTAAGACATATTACCTTCTGTAGGCCTAGCTCTTAGCTCCTTAATTTTGGTGGTTTAAATGGTGAGAGCATTTTGTTTGATATCTCAGACTGCAGATAAAACTCTTGAAGCACCTGACCTGACGGATGACGCCTACTTGAATTTGCTTGATTGGAGCAGCAGAAATGTTTTGGCAATTGCTCTTGGGCACTCCCTCTATCTCTGGGATGCATCAGAAGGTGGTGCTTGTTCCAAGCTGATGTCAGTTGCAAACAATGGCCCTATTACAAGTGTTAGTTGGGCTCCTAATGGTACGCATATAGCCATTGGTTTGCGCGATTCAGCGGTTCAGTTGTGGGATGCAACAAGTAGTAAGCAGGTCTACTTCTCACCTGTTTATCAGATTCCCTTTTGCCAGCGTCTTTATGTTCAGTCTGCCGAAGTGGAAACTCTATGTCCTTAAAATGTTGTTTGATTTAGGATGATTTGAACCTCTCTTGGGGTTTGCTGACATATAGAAGAATGCTTCGTAGTTTAGTTGGATTACAACCTAGAAGAAAGTTTTGAGGATTTGTTGTTCGTCGCTTCTAGTTTATTTAGTCTATGGAACCTAAAGGAAAAAATTTTGAAATTTTGTAGCTTATACCCTACATTCTTTCTGATATACTAACAATACTTTCATGAAACTTTACAGCTGAGAGCTCTACGAGGTGGTCATCAATCACAAGTTGGTTCTCTTGCCTGGGATTCTCACATTCTTACAACTGGTGATATGGATGGTTTAATTTTTAATAATGATGTACGCCTTCCATCTCACATGGTTGAAGAATACAAAGGACATGATCTAGAAGTTTGTGGATTAAAGTGGTCGAGCTCAGGCCAACAACTAGCCAGTGGAGGTGATGACAAACTTTTGCACATCTGGGATCGGAGAATGGCATCAGAGCGAAATGGCAGACAGAATCAGTGGCTATACAGACTGGATGATCATAGAGGTACAGTGAAAGCATTAGCCTGGTGTCCATTCCAAAGAAACCTACTTGCATCAGGGGGTGGTAACCCCGACCGTTGCATTAAGTTTTGGAATACTTGTACTGGGTCTTGCTTGAAGTCAATGGATACTGGTTCACATGTCTGTGCGCTCTTATGGAGTAAAACCGAAGGGGAACTTCTCAGTTCACATGAGGTTGATTGGATGGAGGGTGATAGTCAGAGACAGTTGATATTGTGGGAATATCCATCGATGGGTATGGTGGCAGAGCTAGTTGGTCATACTTCCACGGCTCCATTCATGGCTCAGGTAGGTAACTGTTCTGTATTAGTACTATACCAGAAGGAAAAGCCTTTAGATCTACTGCTGACTTGGTTTCTTTTGTTTCCTAAAATTTTCAGAGTCCAGATGGGTGCAGAGTAGCATCTGCCTCTGGAGGAGATCAAACGTTGCGAATCTGGAACAACGTGTTTGGAAAACCTGAAACAAAGAAAAAGCCGATTAGCAAGCCACTTGGGCCATTTGCAAGTCTCAACAGCATAAGGTGAAAACAAAAAAAGCAGGTTTTGTTTAAAAAAATGTAATTTGTTACTGTAAAATAATGAGGAGGGGGGGAGGGGGTGTAAAGGAGTCAGATCGGCTACTAGGCCCGCTGAGAGGTTGTGGTTCGCGGACGCCTTTGAGAGAACTCGAGAATATTCTTCCATGGGAATCGGACGGTGCCGTAGAAAGCGTCGCTGCGGAGACCAAGGCGAGGAATTAAAACTAAGTTCTCAAATAAGAAGGAATTTAATATCTGATCAGTGTACATGATGTAATATATTAAATTTTCAAAATTAAGAGAAGGTGTGGTATTTCTTATTCGATCACGATCTCCATTTGATAAATTCGATATGGCTCATGGATTCCAGACCCAATTAACAAAATACCAAAGCAGGTTATTAAAATGTGGGAAGTAGGACTATTAGAAAAATTCAATAAAAAGAATAAGAGTAGGAAGAAAGAGACTAGCTATGATACCAAAGAACAAGAAAGGGATTAGCAGGAGATGACCTTGAAGAGGTTCTATTCAGATTTTGTCAATGCGATTATGTACTAAAAACAGTGAATGGGTTGATTTTGTTTGCCAATTATCACTCAATGATATGGTATTGCCGATATATGTGAAAGGATTTGTTTTTTCTTCCACATTGTTTTGCTTCCGGGAACGAAATCTGCCTCAAATATGAAGGCATGTTCATGGAACATTTGTTTTAAAGATTCACAAATCAATTCAATATTTGGAGTACATTTGCAAAACACTCATACCTTACATCATTTTTATATCAACGACTTAGGTACATGTCATCATGACCTAGAAATATATATGTGCGTCCCACTGGGTGGTCAGCTTTTTTTTAATTTTTTTTTTAAAAAAAGATCATGATTTTGGTTTTCTGTAAATATTTCAAGCCGTATTTTGGTGATCACCCAGTCTAACCCAGTGGAGGAGGTTTTCTATCTTCTTGATTTGGCAAATTCGATCACGATCTCCATTTGAAAAATTCTGATTTGTCTTTATTCCCAGATGGTGCTTCTTCTTACTATCCAGCTCCAGATAGTGTCGGATATTTGTTTAAAATATATTTATTGCAGGTTTACTGCGTTGTCTTTTTGAGACATCAAGAAAACGAAATTGGAAGGATATAAGAGAAGATTAGCATGACCCCTATGCAAGAAAATACCCACAAAAAGGTCTTGTTTTGTTTTTTCTTAATCCTTCTATGAACTTTTTGTATATAGAAGCCAATGACTTCAACAGCCAGAAGTAGGCGAACTTCAGATATTTTTCTTTTCTGGAATCACGTGAACCCATATTCTTATAAATGGACAGCTGGTCCAAGATTCCTTTTGGCCTTTTCCTGGAAAGGTTTTATTTAATCTAGAAGACGACTTAATTAAGTGCTCTTTTTATCCCGACAAGCAATTCAGAGTAAAAATAAGTATTAGTATTAGTATTAAACGAGAGTATAATCGAGTTGAGTTCATCCAACTCAAATATAGCTTTTACCCGTATTAACTTTTGGCTTGTAACTTGCAGTTTGGCGAAAGTCTCTTACCGACCTTTGAGCCTCTTCTTCTTCCTACGTTGTCATTCATTCCTTTACGTCTTTATCCTTCACCAAGCATGATTGATCAATTCACAAGTTTGTATGTACCTTACTATCTTAACTGTCCATTTATAAGAATATGGGTTCACGTGATTCCAGAAAAGACTCATCCAAACACTGCCTAGGTTTTGTTTTTGGTTTTTAAATCATGACTTAGAATCTTAGATATTAATCTAAAAAGATAAGGTTTTTTGGAAAGCTACAAAACTCACTTCTAACAAGAGCCTGAAAACGGCGCGCCCCCTGGCCCCTCCCAACTTTTTGACGCGTTCGTAAAAAATGAGTTTTCGACATGTGGGAGTCCAAACACCAAAACCAGTTATTAATCATCCAAATGCTAAAGTAAGGTTTTTTTTTTTTTATTCTTATTATTATTATTGCCAATTGTTTTTGGTGCTTTTGTCAATTGCCTTTTTCAGCATAAACGATGTACCTGTTAATTATTTTTGCAGCTAAGGAAGCCCTCTTTGTTTAGCAAGAATATTCGGTTGAATTTAACTTCAACTTGTAATATTTTAATTACATCTAATTGGCACTTCGTGTGGTGGATTATGTGATGATCATCTTAATGGAATCGTGTAAAAGCAGCAGGGGCACCAGTTAAAATACTGACAATCTCTTTCTTTCCTCTTGGTGCCTTTTCTAAATTTACATGATCAAATTAGTAGAATGGCTTTAGGGAAATTGTTTTTGGCACCCTTAGGATACACGGTAACTTCATTCACTAGTCCTGGAAATTGGAGCTAAGGCCTTCAAGTTCAAAGCCAATACGATAAAAGCAGGCTCTATCTCTTCACATAATGTGACAAATTAGGTTAACCCAACCCCAGCTTTCCAACTGAAAAATGAAAGGTTAGCAGATAGCCAATTTATAAGGCTTTTGTTTCTCAACATATAATTTTCTTCTCACAATGCATTTGAAAATTTAGAATATAAAGCACTATAGCCTGGTGATTTTATTTTAGTGATATGAAAGTATATATAAGATGAATGGCAAAAGACTATTAGTTCAGAGTTTGACTAAATCATGTTGTTTGTGGTTGCAGTACAAGGGTCATTCTACCTTTTCTGGTTACTGATGTTGTAACTCTTGTGCATCCATGCTTCAAATCACTACACAGATGCACTAACAAAGTAACTGTTCCATTCATTCACATGGAGGCGATCAATATGAGCTCGTCATCAAGGCCATTCAAGGTTAAAGAATAAGGTTGCAGCAACAAAGGGAGTCGTTGCTGTATGTGAACCCTTTCCTCCAGATAGACCACTGTGGTTCCCCAAGTCATTTCGATATAGTCGTTGTGCATTCCAAAGCCCAGCCAAGGGTCTGCTGTCGAAATCTAGCTTGAAAAATGGAAGGTGGTATTTGCAGAAAGCTAGGGGAAGGGAATATGGAGGTTCAGAGCAGTGGGAAGAAGTATGAAAAGAGTCCCATCGCTGGAGGTGATGGTTTTTGGGAACATGATGCCAATAGCTAATTTTCAAGAGGTAGAGGTGATGCTGTAAATGAGAATGTGGAGGTTCTAGTTGGAGAAAATGAGATTGAGAAGAAGTCCACCCTGTACATTGGAAGACAATGCCAGGGCCTATCTTTCAGTGGCTAGCAGATGTGGAGGGGATGATAGCATGATAAAAAAAAGGTTGGATCAGGAAGTGATAGAGGAGGCCTCAGAGGGAGGTGGAGGAGAAACCAATCTTTTGATAGTGAGGACGATGGGGCGAATGACCGCCGTTTTCTGGAAGGTTGGAGTAAGACAGATTGGATGTCTCAGGAAGAGGAAGATAATGACGATTCTAACGACGAAAGTGAAGGGGAAGAGGGGAAAAGGAAGCTTACTGGCAAATCCAGACGGACAGGAATTAGGGACAGATTCATACAATAGAGTCCCTAGATGCAAGAGATGAATTGATAAGCCAGATGGTTTGATGTGCGTGAGAGACACTCATTAAGTAACTCCATTTCTGCTGTTTTGACTGCCCTCTGCAAGACAGGTGCGCCACTTCGCGCCTTGAGCTCCATCAGTCAGTTCGCACTGCCATTGCTTAAATGGCTCCCCTGTCTCTGAGGGTGATGATATTTGGGCCATTATCTATGGTTGCATCGGCTTTGCAAACCAGATCTGTGGCAGTATTCTGCATGGGCCCAAGTTTTCTTCACTCCACTTGAAGCTTTTGAAAGTGGCCACACAAGAATACAAACTGCTGCGTTTACTTGTTACAGTATGAACAGCATCAGAGGAGACTTTGCATCTGTTCTACAGTTGGATTCCTTGTTTGGTTGAGGACCAAGGGATTCTATTTTTAAAAATATAATTCAGAAATAAGTAAATTTAGCATTTTTAACTCTATAAAATATTATAAAAAAATATGTCGAACGCATTTTCCAATGCAAGATTTCCTTGAAGAACTTTCCTAACCTTAATAAAAAAGAATACATATCAGATATTATTTTATGGAGTAACAAACCACTAATTTATTTAGATATAGTTGAGAAAAAAGCTAATGAACTTACAGTTTGTTTCCAAGGACATGAAGAGCCAGATAATGGAGTAGGCTATATCAGGCCTTGGGATGTACACAACTCCCAGATTACTAAGACATGTTCAAAAACCAAATGGATTAAATAAAACTATTAAAGTGTTTTTTTGCAATTCAACTTACGGGTATGATCTCAATAATAAGTTGGTGAAAATAATATATTAAATTAACTATTTTTTGGATTTAATCTCCGTTTTTTTTTTAGAAAAGCAACATAAACTTAAGCGTGTTTTTCCTCACATTGGCTTTTATATAAACGTATTTTTCCAAATCTAAGAAGATGCATGGAGGTAGAGGAACCTGATCATGTGTTTGATTGTTGGTGAAAATATCTAATGAATTTAAGGTTCTCCGGGCAATCAAATGTGTCATGAGATCCAGTCACTGAATGGGCTAGTCTGGACCTAACCCAGGTCACTATCGAGAGACTCATTTACTAGTTTCCATATCACGCTTTAAAATGCATTAATTGGGCAACCCAATACAGTTACAGAGGATTTCCAAAAAAAAAAATCTTAAATTATATAAGGGAGCTTCCCGGTAGGGATGTTGATATCTTCGATTTTGATCATATATAAAACCAAACTGTTCTGAAAAAGTCAGACATGAAAAAAAAATTAAATTCTCATTAAGAAATCCGATCGGGTTTAGATTTAAGAAATGACATCTGATCAGATTAGGATGTATATAAATAGCCAATAAGATTTAGCTTTAAATAAACATCTTATATGTAATGCTCTTACATTTTGAAAATTGGCGACATTCAGGTTGCGTTTACCACATTCTCAATAAACCCTAAAGTTTTCTAATTAATTCCCTGAGTCTGGTGCCTGTGATGTGAGTCCACTTTATTCTCTGCAAAGTAAGATTTGTAATGCTTAACTAATGAAGCATATCCATATCTTGATTACTCATTATACTATTTAAGGCTTTCCAGTGAGAACCTTAGAGTTCTTGGATAATGGTAATATGCCCTTTTTCATCTTCTCTACTGATAACCAATATATAAATTAACACAAAGGAGTGGAATAGTCTCAGATTGATATCAACAGTGTAATCAATTTTCTTTTTCAGTGCATCAATTTGCAATCCTGAAGTCTTCAGCTGGGAGGATGAAGCTCCATTCTTATGCACTTCACCTATTAAGGTTTGCTAAGGGCTTTCTTGAATCATTTCTTTTGAAAAGGTGCACCAATGGACTTGCATAATCTATCTAGCAATGATGCCGATGTGCTTAAAACCCTGTAAATCATCTAATGTTTTTTCAGTTTCAATATGCTACATACACAAATGTATGTGGCTTCTCTTTATCTGTTTCTTTTCTTTACCTTTTTTATAACAAAAGTGGCTCTGTTTATCTCTTCTCATGTTTAAACTTTAAATGATAATATGGACATCAATATGACAGTGGCGTTGTGTTCCACCAACTCCTTGCTGCAGTCAGAGATTTATTTTAACCACAGCATCTGCCAAATCAGAGTTCTATTTTAACCATAATCAGTTAATTGTGTCTTGCTTGTGGATGTGCAACTTTTAGCCCTAACCTGAAAACCTGCAACCACACATCACATCTGAATGTAGCTTACAACATTTAGTCCTAGCCTCAAACCTACAACCATGTATCACATCACATCATAATAGGTGCTGAGCACTGTAATTTAGCTCAATATAGGAGAAAATGAGTGAAGAAAACAGCATTGGATCTGAGTTACAAAGTTGACCTCTATATTCTGAACTCCAACAAAGAAATGTTGCCTTTCCAAAGCTCCAAAAGCTGTCCTAAGGCCATCCTGTGGAGCTTCAGAAACTGCAGCTGGAGTTTGGGGATTTTAGTTAGCAGTAATCTTTGCATTATCTCTTTCTATGTGAAAGTAATGAGGCAACAAAGAAATGAGGCAATCGTGCCACGATTGGCTGCCATGACATTGAAATATGGATTAAGTCTCATTGTCCTGCATTTACGAACTGTCTAAGAAGGTCTCAGGAACTCATAATGGTCTGGTACATCTGATAGTTGTTCTTCATGATGCAGGAAGATGTTGAACTTCCAACCATTTAATGTATCAAAAGAGATCAATGGGAATTTAGATAAATGAAAATCATACCCCCAAAAAGCATGTCTACCCGGGAAGACTGACAGATCCAAGGTACTTTTTTGTCTGTTTCATCCTTGCATAGAGAATTCCTGTTGATCATGTGATACGTCTCTAGGTTTTCAAATCATTTACAAGAGCTTCAGTTCTTGCTGGTAGTTGATGAATTGGAAGTAGACAGGATAAGTGAAGTAAAAACTTGATTCTCTTTAAGAACCTGAACCAAAATCTTAGGCACCTTATACACGCATTTCCTATTGGAGAAAGGGCACAAACAAGTGAACAATAATCAACAAAAGGCTCAGTAGACAGGTCTGGATATGGAGATGAATGTTGTCATAATTGATTTCCCAATGTCTGTTGAACTAGAGTAATCCCCAACTGTTGCCAACGGAATGTAACATAATGAACAGCCAACTGAAACTAGTTGGAAAGATGCGATATTCTAACTCACCTCTATCCAAAGTATAAGAGTTACTTGAAAAGGACAAAAGTATTGGAAAGAAGGATCACTTCAATATTTGGTCTTTTGGAGTCAGGAACCTCATATTTTGTTCAAGTATGATGTAAAGAAAAGGAACTAAAACACAGTTCTGTTTCCCACATCTTTTAGTATACCTTTTAAGTGGCAAAATTTTCAAAAGATTTGTCAAACAAAAGAAAAGACTTATAAACTTGCCAACCCAGTTAGGTCTGAAACGACATCAATCTCTTTGAAAGCAACCATTCTTGAATTTGATTTGGATAATTTAACTTCAAGACCTTAAGACCAAAAAGTTAACTATCCCACTCACACAACTGCTTGAAGAACTCTATCAAAGGCTATGTAACATGGACTCTTTAAGGAGGTCTTCGCCCGCATGTTGCATCTGCATCAGATGTTGGTGCTGCTCTGATACACCAAATCCAACTGTCAGGTATGATAAACCACCTCCATATATCCACATTAGGCTTGACTTGGACTTGAGTTTGGTGTCTTAAAAGAATTATAAATTTATAGATTCTCATAAGTTTGTTTTGGTGTTTTTTGCTTTGCCGTATATAATTTATAAGTGTTATATATATATATATATATATATCCAGCCAAATCCCCACAGTGACTCTTTCTCTTTTTCTTTTTTCTTTTTTTTTTTTTAATTATTCTGCACCCAAACCCATAGAGAGTCTAAACGAAAATGTGTGTAGGGGATCTCAATGTTTGCAAAATCACTTCACATGCCAAGATTTTTCTTATATCAGTCCTAAAGGTATGATCTCCAGATTCCTGGACGGCCCAAACATGCATACATGAATTGGCTTAGCAAGTTACATACAAACTTGTGAATTGATCAATCAAGCTTGGTGAAGGTTAAAGACGTAAAATGAATGACAAAGTAGGAAGAACAAGAAGAGGCTCAAAGGTCAGTAAGAAAATTCTGCCAAACTGCAAGTTACAAGCCAAAGTTAATACAAGGAAAAGCTATATTTCAAAGATGGATTTGTGATGTTTGTTTTAGACATTGCGTTGCCTTTTTCTCTCTATGCCTTGTTCAAGTAACAAGCATCACAACTACTATCAAACTTTTGATAAGAATGTCATGCTAGAGGAAATAAAGAGCTATTGAGATCTAATTAGATTTTTGTCAAGATAAAGAATTGCACTGTAATAGGTTAATATCAGACGAATTA
>JAANDH010000041.1:158482-264593 GCA_011799765.1 Nymphaea thermarum
CTTCAAAGTGTTTGGTTAAATTAGATTATGAGCTTCAAAGATTATCCTTCTAAAAAAACATCTCATACTGCATAGGAACTGTTTTAAAAGATCATCTTTGAAGTTCATACTTGGATCAAACTACCCATTATAGCTCACTCAACAACCTGATTAGATCAACCCATCACAGCTCTTTGAGAACCATGTGCACATACTTTGTCTTTTAAAACATGTGCACATACATAAAATAGAACAATCTTTTTTCAGCTGCAAAAGAGCTGCAATACAGATGGAAAGGTCTTAGAAAACAAAATAAACTATGGGGACCATGGCTCAAAACATAAGTGAAGTAATAATAAGCCTTTTGGGTTGCTGTACTTGATACATTATAGCTCACTCAACAACCTGATCAGATCAACCCATCACAGCTCTTTGAGAACCATGTGCACATACATAAAATAGAACAATTTTTTTTCAACTGCAAAAGGGCTGAAATACAGATGGAAAGGTTTCGGAAAACAAAATAAACTTAAGGGACCACGGCTCAAAACATAAGTGAAGCAATAATAAACCTTTTGGGTTGCTGCACTTGAAACATTATAGCTCACTCAACAACCTGATCAGATCAACCCATCACAACTCTTTGAGAACCATGTGCACATAATTTTACAAAACTTTGTCTTTAAAAACATTTCCAACACAGTTTATTTAGCTGCAGGATGTGTAGAATGACCAATTTCTTTGCTAGTGACCTAGTCTTTCCAACATTAGATGCAGACAAAGCAATATCTACTTGTCAAAGTTGAGGCTAAGTTGACAACTGCTACATCTACAAATTTTGTGGTGCAATAGGCTACGGGATATACTAACGATGGACAATACTACCTATCGGAACTTCAGAACAGAAATACTGCTACCTCTAGTTCTTTATTGTCATGGTTACACATGTCAAAGAACAAGTAATTCTAACATGAAGCATGGATGAAGGCCAAAAGAGTAAAAACTCATACAAAGAGAAAATATAACAGATTGGAAGTGGAAGAACATTGTTTTAAACAAGGAAGCACTTCCAAGAAAAAAGGTCATCAAGGATGAGCAAAGAGTCAGTAATCAGTGGACAAATATATATATATATATATATATATATATATATATATATATATATATATATATATATATATATATATATATATATATATATATATATATATATATATATATATATATATATATATACATACACATATATCCAGCTAAATCCCTACAGTGACTCTTTCTCTTTTTCCTTTTTTTTTATGATCTCCAGATTCCCAAACGGCCCAAACAGATATACATGAATTGGCTAAGTAAGGTACATACAAACTTGTGAATTGATCAATCATGCTTGGTGAAGGGTAAAGACGTAAAGGAATGAATGACAACGTAGGAAGAAGAAGAAGAGGCTCAAAGGTCGGTAAGAGACTGCCGCCAAACTGCAAGTTACAAGCCAAAAGTTAATACGGGTAAAAGCTATATTTCGAGTTGGATGAAGTCATTGGCTTCTATATACAAAAAGTTCATAGAAGGATTAAGAAAAAACAAAACAAGACCTTTTTGTGGGTATTTTCTTGTATAGGGGTCATGCTAATCTTCTCTTATATCCTTCCAATTTAGTTTTCTTGATGTCTCAAAAAGACAACGCAGTAAACCTGGAATAAATATATTTTAAACAAATATCTGACACTATCTGGAGCTGGATAGTAAGAAGAAGCACCATCTGGGAATAAAGACAAATCAGAATTTATCAAATGGAGATCGTGATCGAATTTGCCAAATCAAGAAGATAGAAAACCTCCTCCACTGGGTTAGACTGGGTGATCACCAAAATACGGCTTGAAATATTTACAGAAAACCAAAATCATGATCTCTTTTTTAAAAAAAAAAAATTAAAAAAAGCTGACCACCCAGTGGGACGCACATATATATTTCTAGGTCATGAATTAGTCTAATTGGCTAGACTGACCAACGAGTAAGAGCCTGTTGCCATTGTCAAACATCCCTTTAGTGATGTTCAACGCCCATCATGGGTCACTTTTACTTGATGGCAGAAGCACACGAGAATCGATCTTGCAAAAGACATGTACCTAAGTCGTTGATATAAAAATGATGTAAGGTATGAGTGTTTTGCAAATGTACTCCAAATATTGAATTGATTTGTGAATCTTTAAAACAAATGTTCCATGAATATGCCTTCATATTTGAGGCAGATTTCGTTCCCGGAAGCAAAACAATGTGGAAGAAAAAACAAATGCTTTCACATATATCGGCAATACCATATCATTGAGTGATAATTGGCAAACAAAATCAACCCATTCACTGTTTTTAGTACATAATCTCATTGCCAAAATCTCAATAGAACCTCTTCAAGGTCCTCTCCTGGTAATCTCTTTCTTGTTCTTTGGTATCATAGCTAGTCTCTTTCTTCGTACTATTATTCTTTTTATTGAATTTTTCTAATAGTCCTACTTTCCATATTTTAATGTCCTGCTTTGGTATTTTGTTAATTGGGTCTGGAATCCATCAGCCATATCGAATTTATCAAATGGAGATCTTGATCGAATAAGAAATACCACACCTTCTCTTAATTTTGAAAATTTAATATATTATATCATGTACATTGATCAGATATTAAATTGATCGTCATCAATTCAATGGCTTTGTGACCGAGTTTTTTGACCAAACGAGCAGCGCTCGTCAGTTGATATATCACTATTTCATGAACACGTCCGATGTTTATCAGATCTAACCGAATAGATAGGCAATCAAATCAAAACTATCAAATATCGCCAACTCCACGCCTTATTAATTATAGTATTCGATTCAAGCATACATGTTCATGTGACACAGCCCTTACTGCATTACCCATGCATGAATTATGGGGAGAGAGAATGGAAATTTATATTTATTGGGCCCATTACATTTAGCTTCTTCTTCTCCAGTAACTGCAGAAATAATATGTATAGGTGAGTCTCATCACCTATCGTGACAGCACCAAATGCATTTGTCTTCCAATCTATTGTTAGTCCAGTTGTAGTTCCTTACTCGGTCACCAATAGCATTCAAGCCTGGGTTAGCTCTGAACTTGTTAAGTCCCGACAAGAAGCGATGTTCGGATTTCTCACTGTTTTATCAGCGCATGGCATTGAAATAACCTGTAATTGCCCAAGGAAGGTCTGAGTTCAGAGCTATATTGCCCAACTGCGGGATTACGAAGGTCGTTGGGCATGTAGGCCTCTCCCAAGCAGAACTGTTCTGCTCGCTTCTTTCTTTATCAATACAAGATAGAAGAATCCAGTACTGGTGAGTGTGGAGAACCTGAACCGTGAGGCGAGAGGGGTCCCAGGCCCCCACGATGCGCGGGCTGTGCCACTGCCATTGCCAGAAAGTGAATTAGACAGTGACTACACATATACTGGGAAAGAAGCAAGCTATCTCCGAACTCTGCTATCGTCAAATTTGCAATCCAAAAGACAGCACACCTCAAGTCTTACGTTCGCGAATTAGAGAGAAACACGTTTCGCCTGTGAACTTAAAATCCTCATAAAATTTTATTTGTTGATGACCTTTTTATAATATTGGAACTCATATTTTTCTTATATTTATGTGTCCATATGAATTCTTGGTGTCATAAAAATGGGCATGCAATAGGGTGAATTTACCCATCTGCAGTCCGTATTTATGTGCTATTTGGAAGCCCTATGGTAAATATGTGAGCATACAAGTCAGACTTAAAAGCCATGAGTTTTCTTTTTTGTATCAAGTTGAGAAATAAATTGGCCTGGGTCTAACAACAAATGCACACAAAAAAAACATATACGCCACGGTATTTTCAAAATTATTAAAAAAAAAAAGTCTTTTCAGTCTTTTGACTTTATTGGTTTTTTTTTTTCTATCAATGGAGGCATTCTAGTTATTAAACATGCTGGCACACAAAAAAAGTGCACCAATATGCGCATATAACCAATTTTTAAAGGTAAAAAAAAATAAATTTTTCTTATAAAACATCATATCAAGGGTGTTTGAATTATGGGGAGAAACACGTTTCGCCCCGGATGCTTCATACCAGGCACTTAATCGAACAGGATTTGAATGCTGTGAGCCCCTAACATTGCTATCAGGGCCGTCTGGGTGTTCTGAGCAAGGTGGGAGACATGAGCCAAAAACAATTTCCTCGCCTTGGTGTCTGCAGCGACGCTTTCTACGGCACTGTCTGATTCCCATGGAAGAATATTCTCGAGCTCTCTCAAAGGCGTCCGCGAACCACAACCTCTCAGCGGGCCTAGTAGCCGAACTGGCTCCTTTACACCCCCCCTCCTCATTATTTTACAGTAACAAATTACATTTTTTTAAACAAAACCTGCTTTTTTTGTTTTCACCTTATGCTGTTGAGACTTGTAAATGGCCCAAGTGGCTTGCTAATCGGCTTTTTCTTTGTTTCAGGTTTTCCAAACACGTTCCAGATTCGCAACGTTTGATCTCCTCCAGAGTAGATGCTACTCTGCACCCATCTGGACTCTGAAAATTTTAGGAAACAAAAGAAACCAAGTCAGCAGTAGATCTAAAGGCTTTTCCTTCTGGTATAGTTCTAATACGGAACAGTTCCCTACCTGAGCCATGAATGGAGCCGTGGAAGTATGACCAACTAGCTCTGCCACCATACCCATCGATGGATATTCCCACAATATCAACCGTCTCTGACTATCACCCTCCATCCAATCAATCTCATGGGAACTGAGAAGTTCCCCTTCGGTTTTACTCCATAAGAGCGCACAGACATGTGAACCAGTATCCATTGACTTCAAGCAAGACCCAGTACAAGTATTCCAAAACTTAATGCAACACCCCCTGACGCAAGTAGTTTTCTTTGGAATGGACACCAGGCTAATGCTTTCACTGTACCTCTATGATCATCCAGTCTGTATAGCCACTGATTCTGTCTGCCATCCATTCTCCGATCCGAGATGTGCAAAAGTTTGTCATCACCTCCACTGGCTAGTTGTTGGCCTGAGCTCGACCACTTTAATCCACAAACTTCTAGTTCATGTCCTTTGTATTCTTCAACCATGTGAGATGGAAGGCGTAAATCATTATTAAAAATTAAACCATCCATATCACCAGTCGTAAGAATGTGAGAATTCCAGGCAAGAGAACCAACTTGTGATTGATGACCACCTCGTAGAGCTCTCAGCTGTAAAGTTTCATGAAAGTATTGTTAGTATATCAGAAAGAATGTAGGGTATAAGCTACAAAATTTCAATTTTTTTCCTTTAGGTTCCATAGACTAAATAAACTAGAAGCGACGAACAACAAATCCTCAAAACTTTCTTCTAGGTTGTAATCCAACTAAACTACGAAGCATTCTTCTATATGTCAGCAAACCCCAAGAGAGGTTCAAATCATCCTAAAATCGAACAACATTTTAAGGACATAGAGTTTCCACTTCGGCAGACTGAACATAAAGACGCTGGCAAAAGGGAATCTGGTAAACAGGTGAGAAGTTGACCTGCTTACTACTTGTTGCATCCCACAACTGAACCGCTGAATCGCGCAAACCAATGGCTATATGCGTACCATTAGGAGCCCAACTAACGCTTGTAATAGGGCCATTGTCGGCAACTGACATCAGCTTGGAACAAGCACCACCTTTTGATGCATCCCAGAGATAGAGGGAGTGCCCAAGAGCAATTGCCAAAACATTTCTGCTGCTCCAATCAAGCAAATTCAAGTAGGCGTCATCCCTCAGGTCAGGTGCTTCAAGAGTTTTATCTGCAGTCTGAGATATCAAACAAAATGCTCTCACCATTTAAACCACCAAAATTAAGGAGCTAAGAGCTAGGCCTACAGAAGGTAATATGTCTAACCAATATTTTATGGGATGCACCTGAGAAATGTATCTACGAGGCTTAACACTCCAAGAACGTTGTGGCAACCAAGAAATATTTTCAGCAGGTTCCAGAGGTTTGCTTCCAAAAGCAAGGATCCTCGTCCTGTTCTTAAGGCAGACCTCTGTCAGGCGCTCCATATAAGCTTTTTGCGAGGATGTTAGAATTCTTGTTGTATTCTCTTTCTTTGAATCCACCATTAAATATTGAGCAACATCAAAATCCATAGCTGCTCTGTTGGGAATAAACCTGTCGTTCTGGAAAGCACAACGTGTTACACTATGTTTGCATGGAGGGAAAGGAAAGAATACTAAAGATTAGAAAGGATAGAAAAACAGGAGGGTCTTAATGATTAGAGGAAAGGGAAGGAGAGAAATTATTATAAAAGCTTATAAAAAAGATAGGAAAGGAATGGAATTGTTAAATATCCCCTAAAACTTGTACTTACTTTCTTTCTATTTTTTCTACCATAAGTGAGACGGTTTTAAATTAGAACTTTTTTGTACATCCCTCTAACTCTCTCTCCCAAATAATTTCCTTCATTAGTTAATTGTAGTAATTTGGTTGTATTATTTTCTTGATTAATCTTGGCTAGAAAAAACCATTCAGACCGTTGTAATTTTACCCTAATAACAACAAGAAAGTGAAACCGCAAGTTGTAAGAAGATGCACATGTCTAATAGCCTCAATAGAGCATAGGATTGTCAAGCTAAAGTAGAGGAGGGCCTTCCAAATTTCAGCAGATCAAATGTCAAGCACTAAGTATTAGATACACTAAGGACACAAACAGCTGAAAATATACAGAAATACTAATATTATTCATTAAAAAAAAAAAACAACATAGACGAAAAATCAAGAGTTAAAGTAAGAAAGCAATATGATGGGGTCATCGAGTGTTCGAGGTAAAAAAAAATATTACAACCTTCCTTTTCCTTAAACACAAAAGATGCACAATGTGCGAAATATAAGTAATAGAACAAGGGTATAAAAAGATATTTTTCATCTAGAAAAGAAACATCTAGGGGGGTATGATACATCCATAATGATTTCTAGGTGAGATGCTTCTGCATTGCTTTTTTAAGGGTACTGGCCTACTGGGTGAAGCTTTGGCCATCGTAAACTTTAAATCAAACAAGTTGAATTGAAATGTTTCACTGTTTTTCGGGTTCAGGAAAAATGTTGGAGATGAAAGTTCTGATTTTTTCATGAAATATTTTCCTTTCCTTACATTAAGTAATTTTTTTCCAAAAAAAAGAAATAAGCCCATCAAAAAAAGAATTAAGTTATTTCGATTAGATAATGACTCACACAATCGAAATAATCTAATGATAACTTGCACACGAATCCACTGAAAAACTCTGCTGCCCAGAAGAGAAAAGCAATGAAAAACACACACACACACAAAAAAACTCATTAGTATATTAAAAAAAGCATGCGAATCTCATGGCCAACAAAAGCCATTATCATATAAGAAAAAACAGAAAGAAACTAAATTTTCACCATAGTAAACTCAAAAAGGAAGAAACCCGCATAAACCAAAACAGTAGAAAAAGAAAATCCTAACGTCAAAAATATCATCGCAGAAAAAAAGTTGAAAACACTAATAACGATTTGAAGTGATTGCGAGACGCTTACGTGGGTTTTGGAGGGTGCGTTTCTGCGGAGAGTGCGCCGTTGAAGAGGAATGCGTTGGCGACCATTGGCAGGTGAAAGAGGCAATTGGGCTTCCGCACCATCGTCCATCTTTAGCAGATGAACTCCCAAAAAAGCGAAGGAAAAACATCAACAATAGGTCCGTAACGAGAACGGTGGAAAGGGAAAGTTATATATACATATAACGGAAAAGGAAAGTTACATCAACGTATATATAGAAATTGGTGAAGCCCAAACAAGGAAGGGGAAGAATGAGAGGGCCAGAGGGGGAAGGAGGTGGAGGCGGATGGGGGGGAAGAAGGGGAGGAGGTGGAGTCGAGGCGGAAGGGAGGAATGGGGAAGAGGAGGAGGAACGGGAGGAGGAGGATGGGGGATGGGAAGAGGGGGAGGAGGAGGATGGGGGACGGGAAGAGGGGGAGGAGGAGGAGGTGGGACGGATGGGAGGAGAGAGGGAAACCGGGGACGGGAAGGGAGAGGGAGAGCGGAGAGGAGGAGGGAGAGGGAGACGGAGGGGGAGCGGGGGACGGAGGGCGGAGTCCGGCCGGGCCGGGCCGCCGCCGGGCCAGCCAGGCCGCGGCTCTGGCCGGAAATAAAATGACATTTTAATGTTTTACTAAAAAATTATTTTAAATAACATATAAACATTCTAATATATTTATAAAAGTTGTTTTGATATAAAATATGCCAATCTGTTTTCATGAAAAATATTGATATTTCTATTATCAAATTGTTGATGTTATGAGAGCCATTTATTTTTGCTTATTATAAAAATGTTTTTTAAACCTAAATAATGATGAACTTAATATATAATTGGCGTCTACCTATCCTCATATTGGTAAAGTTAGATTAAGAATAAACACTTTTAAATATCATAGTTAAAGGTTTTAGTTTTTCTATATATATATATATATATATATATATATATATAAAATCTATTGTGCATTAGATGTTACTGGACATTGGTAAAATAGTACAATTGTATCGACAGTGCATGCTGTTGTTGTGGTACTGTATGTTCTTTCTTTACATGTAAAATGTCAGCAAATGATTATTCATTCCAACATGTCAAATATCTCAAATATTTGCTCAACTGAAAAAAACCCAAATGTTCCTATCTTGCTTTAACGCTGCATTACTTTTTCCACTGCTAAATAATCATGACTATTTACCTGTCTTAACACTAACTCATATGTGTCACATTTGGAAATATGTTAAGAAATTCAACTTGATCTTTCTTTTTTCCCTTTTTGTGCTTGTTCATTTCTCTGTATATCTTAAAAGGTGACATCTTTCATGTTAAAATTTCTCCTTCCTAAGTTCAACCTTTTGAAATAATGTCTTGCTCCTGTTCTTGGAGGATAAATATGGTCTTTGGCTATTGTATGACAATCAATCTGACTTTAATTTCGTGTGGCCATGTGAACCACGTGTGTGGGGTACCAATTAATCCAATTCATCCCATCAGTGTTTTTACAAAAACAAGCTAAAAAATTTTATAACCTGCTGATTTGTACACATGAGAAAATATTATGAAGGGTGTTATTCTTCTATTGGCCTGTGTGATTCTTGTTGGCAGGAGCTCTAAATAAAAGATCAGCCGGTGTTCAAGAATGTGTTGGTAGACTGATTTTTTTATCACAAATATGCAAGTTTAAAATTAATTTTTTATTGCATGGCTTTTGTAGTTGTTGTCTTTTTTCGTTAATATTGTCTAGTTTCCCATGCAATAATTGTTGTTTTTCTACATGCAGTTGCATATCATTTTGGATGAAATCATTGTTGGGAGCAGGTTCTGAAAACAAGTTTCTCTGAAATTATGAAGGCTGCTGAAGAAATATCCAGGCAAGAGGGTATCTCATATGATTGTAGTATTATAATATCCTGTCTTATAATGTCAACTAAAACTGCTATTCTCCTGTTCAGGCCCTGCGGAGGATCTTTAAATGCAACAGCCATCTTCTCAAAGTCAAATTCCAGTTGGATTGGTAAATATAGATTGACAATATTGATCATCTTTTAGTGGCCAAATCTCTTTTTTCAATCTGATTTCAGTGCTGAAATTAATTTTAACGATGTTACTACCAGAGATAAGATTAGTTCAAGTTGTTTGATGAGATGGGGGATGACTAAATTTGAGATGGTGCTAGTGAGCAGAAGCGTGATCCATTGAGGAGGGATGCAAAGGGGATGTGTATATCTGTAACATGGAATAGTGCGAGCTGTTTATTGCTTGACATGCTGACTAGAATACAAGGCATTTCACAACGTTGATACCTTTGGATGTCGCTTTCTACATTTTAGGTACAAGAATATGGAGATATGCATAATGCTGCTTCCCAATGTCGGTAGGATACAGGAGGTTGTAGAAGGAGAGCTGAAGATACGTTCAGAAAGGCCAATAGGATCCACCCAGAATCAGTAGTGGCAGTGTGCAGGGGATCACAGAGGATAGTTACAGAGCAGATACAGCCCTGTGGAAGGAGCCAGTTGAGTACTACGAACCAGCTACAGAGCAGATACAGCCCTGTGGAAGGAGCCAGTTGAGTACTACGAACCAGCTTAAAGAGAAGGAGGGATTTCTTACCGATACTGGAGACGCTACCTTGGTCATGTTGAGTGTAGTTCGAAATGTGTGTATCATCGTGTCTTTAAGTAATCCAATTTTCTTAAAAATTGAAGCACAAAAAAGAATGTTAAATAGATTAGCCATTTCGGCTGCCTTCGCTTTACATGCTTAATATTTTCAAGGAGGACTTGCTCTTGGTGTTTTCAACTCTGATGCAAAACTGTAAGTTTTTCTTTTCTGTCCTCAGATTCAGTCGCATTTCATGTGCACTTTAAGAATTCCAGGTAGCAATATTGGTTTTCAACTCACCAATGCTCTATAGGAATATCAACTGTGAGTTAAATGACCATGGATGTTTTTTGGCATAAAGGACTCCCAAACTTCACTGTTCGGCATGCCGATCAGTGTTCATCAGAGAAGTATTCACGTGTCAAGTATGGACTGCTGTTCTTCTTTTATGTAAAGGCACCGAGAAAGCATAGATGTTGAGGACCTGTTTATTGCCATATCTCTGGCATGGATACTCTAGCGCATGGCCTCTGCAATGTTGCTAAACTGCTAGAGGTAAAGGCGAGAAATGTGATGGAACAAACTTTTCTCTTTTATCTGCTTCTCTTTATGGAATTGAAAAACGTAAATTTGTAAAAGTCAGCATATGAGATCTTAGCAGTTCTACCAGATTGACTTGCAAGGTCTAACAAAGACTTGTAATTCAACTAATCCAACTTGTGCATTCATTCTGTATCATAAATTTTGCATCTCTCATTGGTATATATATTTTCAATTTCTGAAGGATGGACCATTGGCCGAGCTAGTGGAAAAGCGGTATCAAGTTTTAATTCAGAACTCGGACCTCTGATTGAGGTTTACATTTGCAAATGATTTTCTATATATGGTGGCTTCAGTTCATGAATTCGCTTTTAAAATCCTGCAATTGTAACAAGAGGGAGTGCAGACGTTGTGGCCTGGCCTGGGCCGTCCGGTTTAGATGAACCAGAAAATCTTTGTATTGGACTCGTTGGAGCCGCTAGACCTACTGGAGAGACAGAGTGGACAAGAATAGCCGGTTCAATAGACCTCACCGTAATGGTACTCTAATATCTAATATCAAAAATCACACCACCAATAGAAATATAGAATAGCACCCTCCAAAAATCAACCAGAGACTCCATCACCCCTTTTTTTGCAGGAAGAGAGTAAACCACTTCTTGGTTTGTTATTATTTTTTCTATGAAGATCCATGCCTAGCTTATCCGTAACTAAAGGCTAATGAAGTGAAATGAAACTCAATCACACTGAGAAGAAAGACAATTCTGATCTTATTTCAACGTTGACGATGACATAAATTGGGAGGCAGATTAAAGAATATTTTTAAAAATAAACAGGAACAATGTAACTTTGCCACTAATAACTGATCAATTTACGACTAGTAGACCAAATATATTTAATTTGTATGAAAAGTTGATGCCATTATCCGTGGGATAAGACGTTAACTATTAGGAGTAAGAACGTGACAGGCATTAGATTAAGTTAATCGGGCGATGGTAGTCGTTGTCTGGGGTTCCTCAACTCGTCATTTCCTGCATCGAGCACCTGCCATTTCCATTCCCTTCAAAAGCGAAGAGAGAAGAGGCAGTGCGCACGGAGATACAGGCATTTTTAAATTACATGTATGGTTTTTTTAAGTTGAAGGGGTGACATGGCTCCTGCTAGGCCCTGGCTCCGCCTTCGGGACCCTCTTTAAACCTATTTTAGTCATGACCCAGGGAGTAAATCAACGCTTACAAATGCAGGATACTTGTTAGATTGCTAACATTTAAAAATTTATCATTTAAATGACCGTAAACAGTCGCTAAAATTGCCATAAACCATTGTTGCATTGTAAACTATATATCAATAATTTTTTACTATTTATTAAGGATCAATTTAAATTTTAGCTGACAACCTCGGACATTATATATATATATATATATATAGTTTGACAACTCAAATGCCTCTTATCAATGCTCATTGCTAATCACTTAGTAGGAGTGATGAAAAGAGTTGCCTTGAGTTATCTAAGTAGTTGGTATATATATATATATATATATATATATGTAGAGAGAGAGAGAGAGAGAGAGAGAGAGAGAGAGAGAGAGAGAGAAAGAGAGAGAGAGAGAGAGGAAAGTATATTATATTGTATCTAGATAAGGTGCACAAAAAGTTGTTACGTGAACTCTTCTCTCCTAATCTTGGCTTGATTTGGGCTTGCAAAATAAGCAAGTCAACCTCAAATGAGACATGTTTAGCAAAGGAGTAGGGCTCACTCAACCCAAGCGCAGGCTGGTTTAACTTGCTTACGCTTACGTGCATCTTTTACAAATCAAGTAACAAAAATTGGAATTAGCATATTAGTGAGTAGTAGCCAGTGGGTTTTAGCACACACTCACTACCAAACCATATTGTAATTTTATGCATTTCTTCAAAAACTTATGTCAGCAGATGAATGTATGATTTCAAAAACTAAAAAAAAAAAAAATGTAAAAATAATGAAAATCCAATGTTTGAAACAAATTTGTGCGAGAGCCCAGAAAGCCAAGCCTGTGAACTTAAAATCCTCATAAAATTTTATTTATAGATGACCTTTTTATAATATTGGAACTCATATTTTTTTTATATTTATGTGTCCATATGAATTCTTGGTGTCATAAAAATGGCCTGGGTATAACAACAAATGCACACAAAAAAAACATATACGCCAAGGTATTTTGAAAATTATTCAAAAAAAAAATGTCTTTTTCAGTCTTTTGACTTTATTGGTTTTTTTTGGCTCCTATAGTCTTGCCAAAAGCGAGTTTTGCCAAATCTTGCCAAAAGCGATTTTTGCCAAAATCCACTTTTGGCAAAAGCTGCTTTCGAAAAGGGAATGAATAACTTGACACCCCCGCGTTACTAACACAAAATATGTTTTGGTCTCATAACCCAAACATACAAACTGGTTTTAAAAAACTGATTCAAGAACCAACTCTTTCAAAAAAAAAAAACTTTATAAAACTTTTTTGTTTTAGTGTCATCGAAATCCCATCAGAGTTTTAATATTCTTAGTAATATTTGAAAAAAAAAATGTATCTTATCTAAATGTTAAACAAATTGCCCCCAAAAAAGCTTAACTTTTAAGCAACTACCTCTCGACCATCAAAAGTTAACAAATAAGCACTCAAATTTTTAGATAACTTTTCAAGGAAAGGTCCATTGACAAAAAAATAATAATATATTTTGATACAGCCAGACAAAAAAATACCTCTTACAAAGAACCACTCCTCTTTTGGCCAGCAAAAATATATTTTTTGCTTTATAATGGATTTTTTTATCATATAAAAAAAAGGCCTGTTTTTCGAGCACCTTTTTATTAACTTTTAAAAGTTGACCCATCTCTTGTTATTTGCTCAAACTTCAGGCTTCTTTTAGAGTTTTCTCAAACGTCAGACCAACTTGTCCTAATGTCCTATGTCTTCAAAGGATTTTTGAGTGCTCTTCTTTTGTCTTCAGTGTCATTTCCATGTACATCTTTCTCAATGGTTCACCTTGAAAACAAGATCCGGTCCACCTCTACCTGATTTTCCCCCCTGGTGTTGAGGCAACTCCACCTAACTCTCACAAAATGTTTGTTCTTCATTGACCAGTCCTCACTGTATTAAAGGGTCGACATGACAACTGATATTCACAGTAATTTATTATTACTACAGTTGTTGTTTTTGCAAAAGCAACCATAAAGATGTGATCTTATGGTGTTATTCTATAGAAACGAATACTTAGATGGTCCCAGTTTAATGTATATTTGTGTACTTGAAAGGATTCGAAAACCAACAGCCTAAAATCTTGATCTGCAGAATTGGTTGTTCTTCCTTCTATCATAAAAGCATGGTTTGAAACTACATTTATAGTGGTAAACGCATGGATGGGGAGACGGATTTGTTAAAAGATGGCAGTCTGCATGCTTGATAATCATGTTTCAGTCGCCATAATCTAATTAATATCTACTTATGAATGAGTAAGAGAAGGAAAAAGTATTCTGAATACGAGTAGGAGAATGAGAAATTCACATAGAGACAACAAAGCGGCAGTTAACGAAATCCAAGCGAATCTGCTGCAGCCTTTGAAAGATCAATTCGATTTTCACTAGATGTTGGTAATTCTGTCAAGTTCAGATATTCCATACTTGATATTTTCTTGACAAAAAAAACTATTATTGCATTGAGAAATATGGACTATGATAGATCAAAAAATGATTGCACAACGGCAATAAAAACTTTAGTTTTTCAGACAAATTCGAATCCCAAGTCACCTAACAGTGAAACTAAGAAGTAAATTTCAATCAATAAGTAACTTTCAATCAATAACTGGCAGCTACATGCATCCAGACATACTAAGAAGTAACTTTCAATCAATAAGGCTACAAATTGTTAACAATAAAAGTATATGTTTGTTTTTGTAGGAAGAATGTTATCTCAGACCAATGGTGTTGCTCAATGACTGCGTATGTTTGATTATTATGTATCCATCCTCATCCATATGAAACTCACATCGAATCACATAGTGTCCATCTAGAAATTGATTCTGCTTTTTGATATCTGCAACCTTAACTGGAAATTACCAGTTTTGCTTTTGCTTGGATTGATGGATTCAAGTACTATAAAATATTATAAAAAAATATGTCGAACGGATTTTCCAATGCAAGTTGGTCCAAGGCCATACCGCCAAGACTGGAGAGCTGGCTGTGAATGCCGGTGCTCATACATGAGGTAAATTCATGGAATTGTCATGAATGGTCAGTGCGATTAAAAAAGAATGGTTAAGAAATTGAATAGACAACACAAATCAATTTGAAACAATGGTTAAGAAATTGAGAACTTTAAGAGCTTTACAGAAGAAAGAAATCTAACAACCAACACAAATGAATTTGTCCTACAAACCAAAACTAATGAAACAAAGTTAAACACTGTCTGATATGGAGAGAGAAAAAAAAATGAACTGGTCAAATCCATTCAGAAAATGGATTGATCACCTTGCTTCACCTTATCTCAACCTCCTCAGATGTTGGTCTCAGCAGCCCCTGCTGTCTCTTCAGCAACAGCAGCAGATTCAGGCACCACAGGCGTGGGAGATGGAGCCGGAGCTTCAGCCGTCTCTGTTCCTGCAGCCCCAGTCCCAGTCGTCGGGTCTCCCATAGGCCTCCGCTCAGTTGGCTGATGAAGTTAGAACACATGATTCAGTTAGAGAGAGCAGAGAGACAGAGAGAGACAGAGACAGAGAGAGAGATATACCCAAATCAAGTTGCTTATGTCGTTGAGGGGGATCCGTGGATAGAACGAGGGCAAGGGATTCCTGCGTACTCCTCCCGCCTGAATGTTCTCGTCCCCTGCTGTGTCTTCAGCAACAGCAGCAGATTCAGGCACCACAGGCGTGGGAGATGGAGCCGGAGTATTAGCCCTCCTCCTCCTGGTGAAACGAAGTCTTCCCGTCTCTGTTCCTGCAGCAAGTCTTCTTGCAGCCCCAGTCCCAGTCGTCGGGTCTCCCATAGGCCTCCGCTCAGTTGGTTGATGAAGTCGGAACACATGATTCAGTTAGAGAGAGCAGAGAGACAGAGAGACAGAGAGAGACAGAGACAGAGAGAGAGATATACCCAAATCAAGTTGCTTATGTCGTTGAGGGGGATCCGTGGATAGAACGAGGGCAAGGGACTCCTGCGTACTCCTCCCGCCTGAATGTTCTCGTCGTGCTGTTGCTCCAACCCCTGAGGGTTTGCACCGCCGCCACCATTACCGGGCAGCATCTCTCCACCTGCAGCAAACAAAAACAAAAAAAATGAACCAGCCGGAAAAACAGTTGCCGACGACTTATTGAAAACAGAAATCTCTCTTACCTTTTCTTCTTCTTCTTCTTCCTTGCACCAAAAATGAGAAAGTCGTCCATTGATGATGATCGAGCGTAACCAACGAAATGAAAAAAAAGACAGACGATCCCTCCGTACCTGTTCTTCTTCAGCCATGCACAGAAAAAGAAAAATCAGAAAGGAAAGTCCGACGGCTCTCTCTCTCTCGCTCTCCCTACCTGTTTTTCTTCTTCTTCTTCCTCCTGCCTTCGACGAAACCCAATCCTTCGAGATGCTCTTTTCTCCCTCCCCACTGGTAGGAACGAACTATTTATCTCTAATTCAAATTTTTAATCTAAATGCTATAGAATCAGTAGCATATGGAGCTATTATTTTTGGCCTCTGAGCTTAGAAGGATCTCTATCAGTTTGCACCCTGGGCCAGGACTTGAACTCATGACCTCCCCCAGCTGAAAAGTCTTCAGTGCACAAACCATAATGGGTAGGAATGCAGATCTTGGTCCACACCTTTTGGTGGACGAGCTAGGGTTCAACTGAACAAGCCATGCCTAATTTTAAAACCAGGGACAAAAAAACTATTTGGGAATCAAATCGGCCACGCTGCTGATTCGAAAAATTGTCTGATGCAATGTTAATTAACATAATTAAATTCTATAAAATATTTCAAAACAATTAAAATAAACACATGGCAGTCTTGAATCAAATTGGTTTGCCACTGATTCAATTCAAATCAGCTGAATTGCAACATCAGATAAACACAATAGCAGTCTGCCCATTGTTAATTTCTTTCAAAGACATTCATATCCATATCATGTTGGACCTAGGGCCACGATATAAGTGAATATTTTAGTTCAAAAGAGTTGCTTGTTGGACTTATTAATACATTATTTACAAACTATATATATTCAAGAAGAAAATTGTAAATGACGCCATGTCCTCAAAATGTTTCTTGAAAGAAAGGATGATGCGACTCCAATCAGCCTTCCTGTTTCGTTCGGCACCTGAAGGATTTGAAATATGGAAGGTAATGTGTGCAGCAACTGCTCCCTATGCTTTTTTTTTTTTTGAGAAATGCGATCTAACCATATACTCGAAAGAACTACATATTCACTGAGGAACAAAGAGAAAATGGTCCCCAACTGAATCTCAACAAGTATTCAAGAACACAATCTTATAATCCCTTCAACATGTATTATATTGCCTCATAAGTCATAACAGTGACAAAAAAAAATTAGTCTGACATTAAAGTGTTGGCTCTTAGAAAAGTAGTCGTCCAACCTTTCTCTATTGTTCAGTAAACATGTTGGACTACATTTGCCTGAAATCTTTGCTATAATTACAGAGTTACAATATTGGAAAATTGTAAGAAGTTCCCCCACTGTCATGTATCATGACTTCAAGAATCAAGTCGAGGAACTACTGAATAAACAAAATGCTGGAAAGATAGCAATGACCTTATTATAAGTAAAACAGCCGAAGGCCATTTGGGGCAAACCATGCTGACACCCAAAACTTTGATGAAAAAATAAACCAAGGGAAAAAAAATGGATCTTCTAATGAAAGGTGCAATTACATATTAATTGTGCCTATCCAAGAATTTCTCGATTAGAACTGAAAATGTAGCAAAACCTGCAGACGCTGCCTTAGGACCACCTGCAGGTTGCAATTTCAAACTTATCAATGCTCAGTAGCAAAAGTACTAACCAGAAACTAGGTGCAATAAAATAGAACAATCTTTTTTCAGCTGCAAAAGGGCTGAAATACAGATAGAAAGTTCTCAGAAAACAAAATAAACTAAAGGGACCATGGCTTAAAACATAAGTGAAGCAATAATAAACCTTGTGGGTTGCTGCACTTGATATATTACAGCTCACTCAACACCTGACCAGATCAACCCATCACAGCCCTTTGAGAACCATATGCACATAATTTTACAAAACTTTGTCTTTAAAAACATTTGTAACACAGTCTATTTAGCTGCAGGATGTGTAGAATGCCCAATTTCTTTGCCAGTGACCTAGTCTTTCCAACATTAGATGCAGACAGAGCAATATCTACTTGTCAAAGTCAGGCTAAGTTGACAACTGTCACATCTGCAAATTTTGTGTTGCAATAGGTTACAGCATATACTCAAGATAGACAATACTACCTATCGGAACTTCTGAACAGATATACCACTACGTCTAGTTCTTTATTGTCACACTTACACATGTCAAGAGATGAGGAATTAATGCCAAAGAACAAGTGATTCTAACATGAAGCATAGATGAGGGCCAAACATGGATGAGGGCCAAAAGAGTAAAAACTCATACAAAGAGAAAATATAGCAGATTGGAAGTGGAAGAACGTTGTTTTAAACAAGGAAGCACTTCCAAGAAACAAGGTCATCAAGGATGAGCAAAGAGCCAGTATTCAATGGACATACATCTCACAAACTGAGAAGGAAATACGATACAAAAAAGGAAACAAATAAAAAAACCCCTCAACAAAAAATTTTGAGTCAAGCAATTGGTAAAAGATTATGTAAATGTAAATGTTTTTGTAGCTTGCTTCACAATTCATATATCTGCCGAAGATTCTCTTGCCTAATATATCCTATCCGCCAAAAAAGACAAACAAAAACTTTCATGGTTTCACCAAGTTTATTCCAATCTGCAGAACTTTTTCATGAGGGAAATGGCAGGAAAAGTGAATGGAAATCAAGAGAAAGCTCAAAAGATGAAGACATGCATTTCCTATTGGAGAAAGGGCACAAACAAGTGAACAGTAATCAACAAAAGGCTCAGTAGACAGGTCTGGATATGGAGATGAATGTTGTCATAATTGATTTTCCAATGTCTGCTGAACTAGAGTAATCCCCAACTGTTGCCAACAAAATGTAACATAATGAACAGCCAACTGAAACAAGTTGGAAAGAGGCGATATTCTAACTCACCTCTATCCAAAGTATAAGAGTTACTTGAAAAGGACAAAAGTATTGGAAAGAAGGATCACTTCAATATTTGGTCTTTTGGAGTCAGGAACCTCATATTTTGTTCAAGAATGATGTAAAGAAAAGGAACTAAAACACAGTTCTGTTTCCCACATCTTTTAGCATACGTTTTAAGTGGCAAAATTTTCAAAAGATTTGTCGAACAAAAGAAAAGACTTATAAACTTGCCAACCTAGTTAGGTTTGAAATGACATCAATCTCTTTGAAAGCAACCATTCTTGAGTTTGATTTGGATAATTTAACTTCAAGACCTTAAGACCAAAAAGTTAACTATCCCACTCACACAACTGCTTGAAGAACTCTTTCAAAGGCTATGTAACATGGACTCTTTAAGGAGGTCTTGGCCCGCATGTTGCATCTGCATCAGATGTTGGTGCTGCTCTGATACACCAAATCCAATTGTCAGGTATGATAAACCACCTCCATATATGCACATTAGGCTTGACTTGGACTTGAGTTTGGTGTCATTAAATGAATTATAAATTTATAGATTCTCATAAGTTTGTTTTGGTGTTTTTTGCTTTGCCGTATATAATTTATAAGTGTTTTTTTCCTTCTGATGTTAAAAGATAATAAATATATATATGTACACATGCACACATGCATATATATATATATATATATCCAGCCAAATCCCCACAGTGACTCTTTCTCTTTCTTTTTTTTTTCTTTTTCTTTTAATTGTTCTGCACCCAAACCCATATAGAGTCTAAATGGAAACGCGTGTAGGGGATCTCAATGTTTGCAAAATCACTTCACATGCCAAGACTTTTCTTATATTAGTCCTAAAGGTATGATCTCCAGATTCCCGGTACATGAATTGGCTTAGCAAGTTACATACAAACTTGTGAATTGATCAATCAAGCTTGGTGAAGGGTAAAGACGTAAAATGAATGACAAAGTAGGAAGAAGAAGAAGAGGCTCAAAGGTCAGTAAGAGACTTCCACCAAACTGCAAGTTACAAGCCAAAGTTAATACAGGGAAAAGCTATATTTCGAAGATGGATTTGTGATGTCGGTTACAAGCCAAAGTTAATACATTTGCAAATTTTGTGGTGCAATAGGCTACGGCATGGCATATACTAACGATATACAATACTACCTATCGGAACTTCAGAACAGAAATACCGCTACCTCTAGTTCTTTATTGTCAAGGTTACACATGTCAAGAGATGAGGAATTAGTGCCAAAGTACAAGTAATTCTAACATAAAGCATGGATGAGGGCCAAAAGAGTAAAAACTCATACAAAGAGAAACTATAACCGATTGGAAGTGGAAGAACGTTGTCTTAAACAAGGAAGCACTTCCAAGAAAAAAGGTCATCAAGGATGAGCAAAGACCAGTAATCAATGGACAAATATATACATATATATATATATATATATATATATATATATATATATATATATACACACACACACATATATCCAACCAAATCCCCACAGTGACTTTCTCTTTATCCTTTTTTTTATGATCTCTAGATTCCCAAATGGCCCAAACAGGCATACATGAATTGGCTCAGTAAGGTACATACAAATTTGTGAATTGATCAATCATGCTTGGTGAAGGGTAAAGACGTAAATGAATGAATGACAACGTAGGAAGAAGAATAAGAGGCTCAAAGGTCAGTAAGAGATTGCCGCCAAACTGCACGTTACAAGACAAAAGTTAATACGGGTAAAAGCTATATTTCGAAGATGGAATTGTGATGTCGGTTTTAGACATTGCATTGCCTTTTTCCTCTATGCCTTGTCCAAGTAACAAGCATCACAACTATTTTCAAACTTTTGATAAGAATGTCATGCTAGAAGAAATAAAGAGCTATTGTGAGCTAATTAGATGTCTGTCAAGATAATGAATTGCATTGTAATAGGTTAATAGCAGACGAATTAATAGATTGAAAAGGAACTTAATAAATTGCTTCTCTATTATTCAGAAAACAAATAAAACATGTCACAGTTTGCAATCTGGCATTCAACTGAAGAATGCATCCATCCTATGCTTCATCATCACGTTTAATGGAATAATCAACAACATAAAGTGAGAAAATATATGTTCATACAATGTACAATGTGCATGCCATACATCCTTCTTTAAAGAATTGAAATTATTTCAACTTGTTTGTAGTTTTTTTTTTCATAAAATGAACTGAATGAATATGATTTCATGTTTTAAAAGCTGAGAAAATAATTTCTCGAATTATAGATTAATTGAGATTCTCTAACAATCTAAAAGATAATAATTCCAGGTTCTATGGAAAGCCTCGCGATATACACAACTCCCAGATAAGTCATGTTCAAAAACCAAATGGATTAAATAAAACTATTAAAGTGTTTTTTTGCAATTCAACTTACGGGTATGATCTCAATAATAAGTTAGTGAAAATAATATATTAAATTAACTATTTTTTGGATTTAATCTCCATTTTTTTTTTAGAAAAACAACATAACTAAAGCGTGTTCTTCCTCACATTAGCTTTTATAAACGTATTTTTCCAAGTCTAAGAAGATGCATGGAGGTAGAGGAACCTGATCATGTGTTTGATTGTTGGTGAAAATATCTAATGAATTTGAGGTTCTCCGGGCAATCAAATGTGTCATGAGATCTAGTAACTGAATGGGCTAGTCTGGTCCTAACCCAGGTCACTATCGAGAGGCTCATTTATTAGTTTCTGTATCACGCTTTAAAATGCATTAATTGGGCAACCCAATACAGCTACAAGCCTAAAGAGGATTTGCAAAAAAAAAATCTGAAATTATATAAGTGGGCTTCCAGGTAGGGATGTTGATATCTTCGATTTTGATCAGATATAAAACCGAACTGTTCTAAAAAAAGTCAGATATGAAAAAAAAAAAATTAAATTCTCATTAAGAAATCCGATCAGGTATAGATTTAAGAAATGACATCTGATCAGATTAGGATGTATATAAATAGCCCATAAGATTTAGCTTTAAATAAATATCTTATATGTAATGCTCTTGCCTTTTGAAAATTGGCCAATTCAAAATTCAGATTTGGATTTGGATATGAATGTAAAAATTAGATTTAGATCAAATTCAGATTGTGAAATCAGATATAAGATTCAGATATGGCTTCTCAAACTTCTTTGTTCATATCTGAATTTGGACATGTGAGATTTGAAAAAGTGAATATGGTTAAAGGTATATTCTAATTTGAATCCTATCCGTTGGTATCACTAAAAAGTGAATATGGTCAATTGTTCAATTAAGGTCCCTATTAATTTTGTTTTTCTCCCTCTCATTAAGTCTTCCTACAATCTCTCTCCAAATACAATATTTTTACCCTTAGTCAAGAAATTTAGGCGGGAGGGGGAGTGGGTGGTGATATCTTGAAGAGATCGAAGCCCCTCCTCCTTTCCCTCGGCCCTTAAGGTCCAGAGCTGCTTCTGGCTTGGGCTTGAGTGTGACGCTCATCAACCAAACGCGACACACCTACATTTTGTAGTCCAAGGGAATAACACCCACAGAAATAGAATTGATGACCCAATTTTCACTCACAAACACAGCCTGAAGGTCTCTAAGATTTGGCAACCAAAGAATTTAACATGCTTTACTAATTGATCATTCGACTCCATGCATGTCTTAGAGCATAGCTGTTATGAAAAGCACATCTAATGATTCATCTCCATCCAACCAAAAAAAAAAGCCCTTCTGCCATCTTTTTCAAGGGCTTGAGTTGAGATCTAGCAAAAGTTGGCCTGCCATGAGGAACCATTCACTTCTATGATGTCTATGGGTGGGTTCGTGTGTTTGTCTGTTGTGCATGTGCATGTGCATTGAGCCGAGCTGGGCCAGTTCATGCTTAGCTCCAATCACAAAACCCCCAACTCGAGTTAGACTCGAGCTTCGTTGTGCTGGAGCTTAGCCAAGATTTTGGTTCGAGCTCAGCTCGTGCTTAGCAGAGCGAACTCAGCTAAGCTCAAACACTTACTTTTAGCACTAGGCTGCCAAAATGTCCGAAATGCACATAAACATAAAAACCAAGCGCACTTCTTACAAAGATAAAAATTTGTTAGAAAAAGTAAAAATAGTTGTTATTTGAAAAGACAAAATTGTCCCTCATCCACGTAAGTGGTGACTTCTAAAAAGTCCCGTGATCAACTTCGAGTACTGACCACGCTAAGTGAAGTCTACGGTTCCTTGACGATCTGGATTGCGCCTTAGCAGTATACGGTAGAGGGTTTTGGCATTGGTGAAAGTTCAACAAAACTCTCAGTCACACCCTCTCATTCTAGTTGCTAGCCTTATACGCCAGAGAGTTTTTGGCTATGGCGAAATATTCAAGGAAACTCTCTCTCTCTCTCTCCACAGTATATATATATATATATATACTGTGGGCAGCGATACAGGACCATTATTGTTTTAAAAGCTTATTCTTAACAGGAAGAAGCTGAAGAATTACATGACGACATTTATCAGCCCCCACTGGCTGATTTTCAACATAAAAAATCATATTTTTTGGACATATAAAATGATTTTTACAAGCTGAACAATCTTTAAGGTTATTTGCTAAATAACACGAAAATGTTAAGAATGGTGAATACGGAGTGTTTCTACTCATTCTTTATATATAATACACACACACACACACATATATAAAAGATGTAGCGGTTTATAGCAAACAATTGAGACCATATAGGGAAATTGAAAAAGAAAGCTTCCCATGGCACTATAGAAAACAAGTGAACTCTTACATATAAGTTAAAAGATGTACCATTAAGTCCACTTAAACCTTAAAGTAAGCCAAAAGCCTTAGAAGTATAGGGTATGGACATAGAGATTTTATGCTAAAAAAATTTCCCCTAAGTAAACGTTAAAAAAAGAATGATTTGGATCCTAATTCAGAATCAATACAGTATTCTAAATTCATTTCAGGTTCAAATATAAAAATTCATTATTCATTTCTGGTTCAAAACATTAAGAAAAAAAACTGTATGCTAAAACAAAGAAATGCCATACTATGTAAAATCTTTATCCAGGATGGGTCCAACCAGCAAACATCAGCTAACGGTCCAGTTAATGGACTTGTCAAGAGGTTGGGGCAACAATGGAAGGAAAGCATGCAATCAGAAACATTATTTGCACTAGTAATATGATGGTGTTCAAGAGGTTGGGGCAACAATGGAAGGAAAACATGCTGACTCCAAAAGTTAATGGACTTATCAAGAAAGAGGATTGTAAAATGATTGATCATCCTGGTTCTTAGCTTTTAAGGTTAGGAACTTAGGAGGCGGGTTAAAATCTGTCAGACAAGAAGCCCAAACCTATATTCCTATAGAGCAGAAAACCAATATTGCTACCTGGAATTCTTAAAATGCACATGAAATGCGACTGAATCTGAGGACAGAAAAGAAAAACTTACAGTTTTGCATCAGAGTTGAAAACACCAAGAGCAAGTCCTCCTTGAACATATTAAGAATGTAAAGCGAAGAAGACAGCAGAAATGGCTAATCTATTTAACATTCTTTTTTGTGCTTCATTTTTTAAGAAAATTGGATTACTTAAGACACGATGATACACACATTTCGAACTACACTCAACATGACCAAGGTAGCCTCCCCAATGTCGGTAAGAAATCTCTCCTTCGCGGCAGAGAGCCATCTACTGAGATGGTTTCAAAAGAAGCAAAAAGCGTTTTGAGGATGATGTTGATGAATAATGGTTTGTGTGAAGGCGACTATCTTTTGTCCCATTATCCAGCCGAACTCAAGTCTTCAGTTGTTATAATCATTGTGCCCAGAAGTGAAGGATCAAGGAAGAGACAAAACTTGTTCTTCATATGCATTTATTGTTGGGATGTGGAGCAAAGGTATCTAATAATCTATAAGCAGCACCAAATGGAGCACAAGTGACACGTTTGATGTTTATCTCAAGAAAACTAAAGGCCCTGTGTTTCACATAGGTTGAGGGTGTTGGTGGACAGTAATTGCAAATTGCATTGTCTTTGGGCACATTTGGGGATACAGTAGAATAATTTCAATGGTGCACATTCCTTCTGGCAAGTTCATATCTATCAGTTTCTAAAATATGTGTGTACGATATTTTCCTGCATCATTTAACTTTTCACATGTTCATAAGTGCAATTAACGTTGATCATCTAAATGAATCTCATTCCTTCTGGTATTAGCGAGTATCTCTTCTCGGAATGTGCTTGTCATCTGTGATACATAACTATCAATGACTTAGGTATTCCTTCAACTTAGTTAAATTACAAGGAGTTAGGTGTCTATCTACCTCTAATACAGTGCAAATGTGACATGATTTATTCCTTAAATGCATCAACATAATCTAGTATGTGGCAGAGACCCATATATTTCTGCAAAGGCACAACAATGAGCTGGTTTCAAAAGAAGCAAAAAGCATCTATTTGAGGATGATGTTGATAGATAATGGCTTGTGTGAAGGTGACTATCTTTTGTCCCATTATCCAGCCGAACTCAAGTCTCTAGTTGTTATAACCACTGTGCCAGAAGTGAAGGATCAAGGAAGAGACAAAACTTGTTCTTCATATGCATTTATTGTTGGGATGTGGAGCAAAGGTATCTAATAATCTATAAGCAGTACCAAATGGAGCAGAAGTGACATGTTTGATGTTTATCTCAAGAAAACTAAAGGCCCTGTGTTTCACATAGGTTGAGGGTGTTGGTGGACAGTAATTGCAAATTGCATTGTCTTTGGGCACATTTGGGGATAGAGTAGAATAATTTCAATGGTGCACATTCCTTCTGCCAAGCTCATATCTATCAGTTTCTAAAATATGCTTGTACGATATTTTCCTGCATCATTTAACTTTTCACATATCCATAAGTGTAATTAATTTGATCATCTAAATGAAGCTCATTCCTTCTAGTATTAGCGAGTATCTCTTCTCGGAACGTGCTTGTCATCTGTGATTCATAACTATCAATGACTTAGGTATTCCTTCAACTTAGTTAAATTACTAGGAGTTAGGTGCCTATCTACCTCTAAAACAGTGCAAATGTGACATGATTTATTCCTTAAATGCATCAACATAATCTAGTCTGTGGCAGAGAACCATCTACTTCTGCAAAAGCGCAACAATGAGCTGGTTTCAAAAGAAGCAAAATGCATCTATTTGAGGATGATGTTGATGGATAATGGTTTGTGTGAAGGCGACTATCTTTTGTCCCATTATCCAGCCGAACTCAAGTCTTCAATTGTTATAATCACTGTGCCCAAAAGTGAAGGATCAAGGAAGAGACAAAACTTGTTCTTCATATGCATTTATTGTTGGGATGTGGAGCAAAGGTATCTAATAAACTATAAGCAGCATCAAATGGAGCAGAAGTGACATGTTTGTTGTTTATCTCAAGAAAACCAAAGGCCATGTATTTCACATAGGTTGAGGGTGTTGGTGGACAGTAATTGCAAATTGCATTGTCTTTGGCACATTTGGGGATAGAGTAGAATAATTTCAACGGTGCACATTCCTGCCAAGTTCATATCTATCAGTTTCTAAAATATGCTTGTACGATATTTTCCTGCATCATTTAACTTTTCACATATTCATAAGTGTAATTAATGTTGATATCATCTAAACGAAACTCATTCCGTCTGGTATTAGTGAGTATCTCTTCTCGGAACATGCTTGTCATCTGTGATACATAACTATCAATAACATAGGTATTCCTTCAACTTAGTTAAATTACTAGGAGTTAGGTGCCTATCTACCTCTAATACAGTGCAAATGTGACATGATTTATTCCTTAAATGCATCAACATAATCTAGTTTGTGGCAGAGAGCCATCTACTTTTGCAAAGGCGCAACAATGAGCTGGTTTCAAAAGAAGCAAAAGGCATCTATTTGAGGATGATGTTGATGGATAATGGTTTGTGTGAAGGCGACTATCTTTTGTCTCATTATCCAGCCGAACTCAAGTCTTCAATTGTTATAATTATTGTGCGCAGAAGTGAATAATCAAGGAAGAGACAAAACTTGTTCTTCATATGCATTTATTGTTGGGATGTGGAGCAAAGGTATCTAATAATCTATAAGCAGCACCAAATGCAGTAGAAGTGACATGTTTGATGTTTATTTCAAGAAAACTAAAGGCCCTGTGTTTCACATAGGTTGAGGGAGTTGGTGGACAGTAATTGCAAATTGCATTGTCTTTGGGCACATTTGGAGATAGAGTAGAATAATTTCAATGGTTCACATTCCTTCTGCCAAGTTCATATCTATCAGTTTCTAAAATATGCTTGTATGATATTTTCCTGCATCATTTAACTTTTCACATGTTCATAAGTGTAATTAATGTTTATCATCTAAATGAAGTTCATTCGTTCTGGTATTAGTGAGTATCTCTTCTCGGAACTTGTTTGTCATCTGTGATACATAACTATCAATGACTTAGGTATTCCTTCAGCTTAGTTAAATTACTAGGAGTTAGGTGCCTATATACCTCTAATACAGTGCAAATGTGACATGATTTATTCCTTAAATGCATCAACATAATCTAGTCTGTGGCAGAGAGCCATCTACTTCTGCAAAGGCGCAACAATGAGCTGGTATCAAAAGAAGCAAAAGGCATATATATTTGAGGATGATGTTGATGGATAATGGTTTGTGTGAAGGCGACTATCTTTTGTCTCATTATCCAGCCGAACTCAAGTCTTCAATGTTATAATCACTGTGCCCAGAAGTGAAGGATCAAGGAAGAGACAAAACTTTTTCTTCATATGCATTTATTGTTGGGATGTGGAGCAAAGGTATCTAATAATCTATAAGCAGCACCAAATGGAGCAGAAATGACATGTTTGATGTTTATCTCAAGAAAATTACAGGCCCTGTGTTTCACATAGGTTGAGGGTGTTGGTGGACAGTAATTGCATTGTCTTTGGGCACATTTGGGGATAGAATAGAATCATTTCAATGGTGCACAATCCTTCTGGCAAGTTCATATCCATCAGTTTCTAAAATATGCTTGCACGATATTTTCCTGCATCATTTAACTTTTTACATGTTCATAAATGTAATTAATATTGATCATCTCAATGAAGCTCCTTCGTTCTGGTATTAGCGAGTATCTCTTCTCGGAACGTGCTTGTCATCTATGATAGGTTGTTTGACAATGGAAACAGGTTGTTACTCGTTGGTCAGTCTAGCCAATTAGACTAATCCCTGACCTAGAAATATATATGTGCATTCTTTATATAGATATCTATGTTTTTGTATTTATTTGTTTCCGTATGGACATCTTCATTTATTTATTTAGGGACTTGGACCGAGTCAAACCGACTAATTCCAACTAGTTCCCATTGCCTTTTTAGGGTCTTGAACGACCTGTTTCCGACTTTCAGTTTTGACAACTTAGATTATAGACATGTTTGTTTGTTACTCTTTTGAGGTGGCTAAACACGATATTATAAAAATATACTAAAAAAATGTGTGACCATTACAACTTTTACTTGCCTAGTTGGTTACACATACATGAGAGAGAGATAATCTTGTCCACACATTTCATAGGATATTATTCTCATTTAAACGGTACAACCTTGGCATCATTCAAATTAAAAATCCTACGAAATTGAGAATATTTGATTTTTCTCTATTTTTGTTGGCAATGAAATATCAGACAAACATACAAAAGGTTCTTCCGCAAAGGAAATCTTAATTAAGATTATTGGTTTTTAAAAAGTTAACCAATAAAAGCTTCCTTGACCTGGCTTTCCAATTCAAAGGAGGTTAGAGAGTTCAATACCGGAGGTTTCTCTTTGCATGAGCTAGTAATTAGGGGCTACCTAACAAAAGGGAAAAAACTGGCTTTGTCATTTTTGTGAAGATATAAACTCGTTAAGTTTCAATCATTAATTTTTTAAGTGAAAGAAAAAAAACAAGAAAAGATTGCCATCTTGTAAACGAAAATTATGCTTACATCCACGGTCAATTGACTGTTCACAACAAATGAGGAATTTAGGACGCTGAAACCAATTACTGTGCATTCTTACTACTTAGGAGAATAAACACATATTCATCTTCACCAAATCGGATCATACCACAAGCTTAATGAGTGTGTCAAAATACGTAAGCACATGTTCCTTAACCTATATATATATATATATATATATATATATATATATATATATATATATATAACTGCGCACATGAATATGTATTTTAGTGTCCCTCTCTCTCTCTCTCTCCACGCGCGTGCACACACACAGTGTATGTAATATGTATATATTTGGTAGGTATATAATGTGTAAGTTACAGTTTACTTTTTTTTAGTATTTTTTTTATCTTTTTTGTTCTTTAATTTGTTTTTCATTCTTTCTCTTTAGGGTTAATTACAGTCTTTGACCTTCGGTTGGACTAGCTCTTGGCTAGCTCCAATGGCGAAGGGTAGAACAGCCTCCATTTTGTGCATAAATTAAGGATTTACTCCTTCCTTTACGAGACATTGGACTTGGGGGTATGAGCCCAGACGGTTCATGCTTTCCTATGGGTTTGTTAGTAAGATACATATTGTTCTTATCGTTTGTTTTATACCTTAGTTTCGCATTTCCTGAGCGTTCTTGGTCAGTGGCCTTAGTACCACCTTCTTGTTCCCAGTTGGGCTGGTTTGTACCTATTGTGTAGGCATTTTCACATACTGTTGATGTGCTTTCTTCTTGACTAGTTGACTAAATCAGCTTAGTTCAGTAATCATTGTAATGTTTCATATCATCTAGTGTTTAATAAGTTATTCATAAACTCTAGTCACTTTGGAGCTAAGTAGCTGGGATAAATTCGTACTGCACTCTGAATGGTTCTTTTGTTGCTTGCACCTTTAAAACTGTTATCAAGGTCCTTCAATAAACTTGTCAGATGGTTGGTAACCTAACGGTTTCTTATTGTTCCTACCCGAAAAATAAAGGTAGAAGTGAAATAGGGGTCCTTGAGCAGCTGAGCTAGCGAAATGGGGGTCTCTTATGGGCAAATTTTTTAAATGATGAGCATATGCAACAATACATGAGAAATGCACATATTATTTTCAACCTGTTCAAAGAATGAGGTGGCAAATAAGTTTCAAACTGAAGAAAATATGAAAGCAAACAAGGCAACGTAGTTTTCTAAACTCCAAATGTATCATGTGAAGAATGCTCATGGGGTTATGTAGACCTAAATCAATGAACTAAAATCATTAGTAGTGCAATGGTTACACCCCTGGCAGAACCAATATGAAGTCACGCCAAGAGACTCTTGAAATGAGAAGCGAAGGTGAATTGAAACTCTTCATAAGAATGTTCACATGACATTTCTGACCAATGAACTAAAGTCATATTTTAAACATATAATCACAGTGTCCAGAAGTGAAGGATCAAGGAAGAGACCAAACTTGCTCTTCATATGCATTTAGTGCTGGGATGTGGAGCAAAGGTATCTAATACCGAATGGAGCAGAAGTGACATGTTTGATGTCTATCTCAAGAAAACTAAAGGCCTTGTGTTTAACATAGGTTGAGGGTGTTGGTGGACAGTAATTGCAAATTGCATTGTCTTTGGGCACATTTGGAGATAGAATAGAATAATTTCAATGATGCACATTCCTTCTGCCAAGTTCATATCCATCAGTTTCTAGAATATGCTTGTACAGTATTTTTCTTCATCATTTTCCTTTTTACATGTTCATAAATGACAGCCATTTTTGTAAATTTACTTGACAAAATAATGATTGAAAATTAAGGATTTTATGTCTTCACAAAAATGACAAAGCCATTGTTGTAAATTTAAACACCCAAACACATCCATTGTATCAAGGGTTTGGACAAATTTCATTCTTGTGAATCTTAGTAGTCGTTTGGCAATGGGCACAATAACATACTGTCCATGTATCTGCCCAAAAAAGTAGGACAGATTCATTAACCAAACGAAGTTTCAATTTAGAGAACTTTACCAGTTTGACTGGTCATCTACTTTAATGGTAATTTTGTTAAAGGAACTGCCCATCAAACGCATAGTTATGGACAATATTTATAAGGATTGAAAGGTGACTCGGTTGAGTGAGGTTCATTCTTAATCGTCCATCAGTATAGGACATAAAGACCTTGTCTAAGTGCATCCTAATTTTGGCTAATGCCATGTTTCCATGAGAAAGTAGAGGAGGAAAAGGTCTATGACTACTCATAGTTTGGGGAGGAAAGCGCATCACCCAACCATTTGATCTAGGACTAGTAAACAACAAGATGCCATAATAATGAAAACAAGAGTAGGAAAAGTGTGTGTGTGTGTGTGTCTATATATATATGTCTATATATATATATATATATATATATATATATATATATATATATATATATATATATATATATATATATATATATATATATATATATATATATATATATATATATATATAACATGGATTGAATGAACCCTGCCCCACGTTAGAAAAAATCAGGTCCAACCAGTCGTATAGCTATTTTATACAACATATTTTGTTATTTAGAATAACTTTTTTACAGTGCACCTTAGCTATAATATAAATCGACAGGAAAAAGACGTGGATAAGATTTTCATCGTAAGATTCTCAAATCAGTTGTGTCATTCCTTTTAGTTTTATTCATTACTTGACAATAAAACACGCCCATGTCGCCACGAGTCGAGTTCGATTGAAAAAATGAAATTGTTTAATTTAAGGAGTCGAGCCTAAATTTTTTGGTCACAAGTGAAAAGTTACCCTAATTGCCTTTTTTTGAGGCTGGCAACCCACACATCTCACTTAGTAAAAGATAAACGCTAAGCTCCAGCTGAACCTTGGCTTGAGCATAGCCGAACTGAGTTTGAGCTCTCTAAACTCGAGCCAGGGCGAGCTAAAGCTAGTCAACTTGAGCTCAAGTTGTGGCCTATGCTACTCGAGCTGTCTTAGCGTGGCTTGTGAACAGCCCTAGTCCCATCACTCTAGAAAGAGAAGAAAGTAACGTGGGGCATCTTCGTTTCTTTGGCTCAATTTTAACTTTCTTTGGAGAATTTGCTTTTGAAAAGATGCCCTTCAAGGCAGTGGAAATGGTTGTAGACAGGGAGAAGGATAATGCTAGGAGTGAGAGATGGGAAAGAGGAGAAAAGAGAGGCATAAATGCTGGAGATGGGGACAAATATGAAAAGGTGGGAAAAAGTAGAAAGAAAAAACCTCAGGCAAACATACTCGGACTCGGATTGGTAAATGACTAAGTCACTGGGTCAACGAGTTGACTCGTTGACTCCGTTGGGTCAGTGATGAATTTTGTAATATATTTTTATAGCATATGAATGAAGTAAGGTTTCTAACTCTATAAAGAGCTGTATTTTTACTGCAATGGAGTCTAGTGATTCCAGATGAGTTAGGGCCGATTCCAGGCTAGTCAAGCTGAGTCAAGGGTGATCCTTGTCAAGTTAGGCCGACTTAGGGGTGAGTTAGGTCCTACCTTGCCCAAACCTTGATTGGTGGTCGGCTCGACTCGGGTGATTTTCGAGTCAGGTCAACGAGTTTGCCAATTATGACGGGAACAGCACCACATAACCGCATGGAGAGGGCTACCACTTATTTCACTCAAACATCTAGACGCTCTATAAAAAGGGGGGAAAGAACAACTGGAATGGGCTTAGATCCTTTTCAAAAGGAACTTAAGGAGGGCTGATCAATTGAGTTTCATTGTACAAGTCCTCAAGGGGCAAAGTTAAGATTTCTTCCTTAGGCGGTTCGGTTCAAACCATAATTTCAACAAGAGCGGAAATGTAATGTTTCAAAATTCTTTGTATAAACCAGATAAAAAATTCAAAATTACACATAAATTAAAAAAAAATTGAGGGGGCACCATGGCTCCTGCTAGCCTCCTGGCTCCACCACTGAGACACACTTAAAACCTATTTTGGTCAAGATCAAAGGAGTGAAACAAGGCTTACGAATGTGGGATTCTTGTTAGATTGCTAAAATTTAAAAATTTATCATTCAAAGGACCCTAAACAGTCTCTAAAACTGCCATAAACCATTGTTGCTTAGTAAACTATATATCAATAATTTATGAATATTTATTAATGATAATTTTAAACTTTTGCTGATGACCTCTGACACCTGGTGTATAATGTATATATATGTTTATATTTTATTTAAAATCATTTTTTTAAAAAAAAATAAAGGATCTGAATTTTATCCCTGACCTTATATATATATATATATATATATATATATATATATATATATATATATATATATATATATATATATGTGTGTGTGTGTGTGTGTGTGTGTGTGTGTGTGTATAGCATCTATTTTCGGATAACTTTTCAAATTTCGCAATGTTAAATACTGTTGCAAATGAAACATGCTGAGACATTATAGTTTTTAATCACAAACTAATGTTTTAGAGTGCATCATTCATGACAATTTTTAACGTCTTAAAATTTAGTCATATCTGCCCATATATGCTAGTCAGTCGGATTCCTATATATATATATATATATATATATATATATATATATATATATATATATATATATATATATATATATATATATATATATATATATAAAGTCAGGCCAGTCCTTATCTGACAGATATTCTGCTTCTAAGCATTAGTTTAACCCAAAAAAGGTTAGAAATCAGGACAATCAATAGTTTTACAATCCCCTTTACATTGAGATTTCTCACAATCTTAAATATAATATTTAACTTTTGAAGCGTTCCAAATTGTGTTCAAATGATTATGAATTTCATGCATACCAAACAATTGGCAAACCAACAGTCCGGCCATAAAATTTACTTTATTTATATATAGACGCTTCATTAGTTTTCAGTTTTTTGCGTATGAGTGCTCCTTAAAGTTTGAAATTTAAAAGTACCCATCAACTAGAAATTTCTGCCACTTCTATGGATTTCTTCAACAAAATCCTCAGACTTTCCATCATCTTTGCATGCTCTTCTATGAGGCATTGCCTTCTCATTTAATAAAAGACGTGCCGCCTCATTCCTGGAAAATTTTCATTTTCCAGCATTACCATTTTTCTCCTTAAAAATTATAAGGAGATTACTTTGTGCATGTTTTTTTTTAAGTAAAATTATAAGGAGATTACTTTGTGCATGTTTTTTTTTTTTAAGTAAAGGCCACATTTTTCATGACAAATAATGAATAAGGACTTCAAGTGAAGTTGTGTTAATTTACAAAAATAAAAATAGTTATCTGCAACTTTGTCTCGCTTTTTTTTTCATTTCAAAATGAAGAAACTTCACTTTTAATTTTTATTTCACATTTTTTGTGAAACTTTTCATTGAGAGCGATTATAACAGGTTAAGGAGTGGAATCCCCTCAACATGTGGCCCAAGGGGCACGTGTTCATAGGTGATGGGCTGATTTCCGCTTCCTCATCTATTGTACCATAAGATGGAAGTTGCCCTCTCAGCCTCTTTCATGAACTCCCAAAAATTGATTTTTGTGATCATAGGATGAGCTTGAAAATGAAAATACATGGCCGGCCCGATAGTCATTACCGAAACCAATATGAATGTTTCGATATTGCTGGAGCTGGGAGCTGTAGCGGAGCTATTGTGTGACCGGCGTGGCCACGATTAAGCTAAACCTAAGTTCAGCTAAGTCGAGGTGCATGTGATGCTCACACCAGGCCCAGGCCTGAGCTGAGCTAGTGCTCTGCAATCATTCATTCTTTTAAGCGAGAGATCAGGTAGTGTCCCTTCATGAAATTTTTCTAGCTCTGCCACTGGTTGGGAGAATTAGAGGACGTGCAGAATGGATCTTGGCTGATCTGCCCATGATTTAGTAGCTCTGAGGTATTTAACCGGCCTCTTGTATATTACTGAGAAGTCGGGAAGGAAATGGGTTATGTCCCATCAAGGGCTGTTCAATGCAACTTGAACTTGGCTCATTAATAAACAGGTTGAGTTCGATTGAAAAAATGAACTTGTTTAATTTAAGAACTCAGCTCGACTCGGTTAAACTCATTACAAAGGATATGCAAAAAATATGTTCCGTTACGCTAATTGTCTTTTTTGAAGGTGACAACTCACATGTCTCACTTATCGTAAACGATAATTTTTTATACATGGCTTGTGGCTAAGCTCCAGCCCAAAGTTGGCTTGAGCATAGCTGAACCAAGTTTGAGCTCTCTAAGCTCAAGCCGAGGTGGGCTAAAGCTAGTAAACTTGAGCTCTAGTTGTGGCCTATGCCACTTGAGCCAAGTTCAAGCCGGCTCAGATCAGCTTGTGAACGGCCCTAGTCCCATCACTCTAGACAGAAAGGAAAGTACAACCTTCTTCGCGTAATCGCGCTGAAGGGCAAGGGCATCTTGGCATCTTTTGCTCAATTTTAACTTTCTCTGGAGAATTTGCTTTTGAAAATGGCAACATCATCCTAGCTTGGGAGTTGGGATCGTCTCTCTTAGCAAGAATGAAATTTGAATGGTATAATAGGGCACTTATATTTTCGTTTTTTTCCTTTTGTTAGGTCCATGAAGCATTTATTGGTTAACTTTTTAAGAATCAATCTTAAGATTTTGGTTGCAAATTTTTTTTTTATGTTTGTCTTATATTTTATTGCCAACAAAATAGAGAAAAAATCAGATATTCTCAATTTCATAGGATTTTAATTTGATGCCAAGGTTGTACCGTTTAAATGAGAATAATATCCTTTGAAATGTATGAGCAAAATCATCTCTCTCATGTCCAACTTTCTAGACAGTCTCCAACTTTCTCGGACCCTGTGAATTGGACTTGTGATCCATTGTAACCTTGAGAAGCATGGATTGGGCGATTAGACAAAAAGCAAAAGACGTATGATGCTATAGAATCAGCAGCATGGGGAGTTACTATTTTTGGCCTCTGGGATTAGGAGGATCTCTTCCTGTTTGCCTTTGCACCAAGGGAACACTCCAGGACTTGAACTCATGACCTCCTCGACTTGAACTCATGACCTCCTCCAGCTGAAAAGTCTTCAGTGCACAAACCATAATGGGTAGGAATGCAGATCTTGGTCCACACCCGTTGGTTGACAAGCTAGGGTTCAACTGAACAAGCCACACCTAATCTTAAACCCAGGTACAAAAAAACTGTTTGGGGATCCAATCCGCCAAGCTGCTGATTCGAAGAATTGTCCGACGCAATGATAATTAAAATTAATAAAATTCTTTAAAAATTTAAAAACAATTAAAAATAAACACATGGCAGTCCACTGAATAAAATTGGTTTGCCACTGATTCCATTCAAATCAACTGAATCTATAACATCGGATAAACACAATAGCAGTCTGCCCATTGTTAATTTCTTTCAAAGACATTCATATCCATATCATGGAGGGCCTAGGGCCAGGACATAAGTGCATGTTTTAGTTCAAAAGGGTTGTTTGTTGGACTTATTTATACATTATTTACAAACTATATATATTCAAGAAGAAAATTGTAAATGACGTCATGTCTTCAAAATGTTTCTTGAAAGAAAGGATGAGGTAACTCCAATCAGCCTTCCTGTTTCGTTCGGCTCCTGAAGGATCTGAAATATAAAAGGTAATGTACCCAGCAACTGATCCCTTTTTTTTTTTTTTTGAGAAATGCGATCTAAGCAAATACTTGAAAGAACTAGATATTCAGTGAGGAACAAAGTAAAAATGGCCACCAACTGAATCTGAACAAGTATACTAGAACACAAGCTTATAATCCCTTCAACATGTATTATATTGCCTCATAACAATGACAAGAAATTATTATGACATTAAGGTGTTGGCTCTTAGAAAAGTATCCGTCCAACCTTTCTCTATTGTTCAGTAAAAATGTTGGAGTTCAGTTGCCTGAAATCTTTGCTATAGTTACACAGTTAAACTACTGGAAAATTGTAAGAAGTTCCTCACTGTCATGTATCATGACTTCAAGAATCAAGTAGGGAACTACTGCAGAAACCACTTGATGACAACCGCAAAATACTGGAAAGATAGCAATGACCTTATTCTAAGTAAAACAGCCGAAGGCCATTTGGGGCAAACCATGCTGACACCCAAAACTTTGATGAAAAAATAAACCAACGGAAAAAAAATGGATCTTCTAATGAAAGGTGCAATTACATATTAATCGTGCCTATCCAAGAATTTCTCGATCAAAACTGAAAATGTAGCAAAACCTGCACAACCTGCACACGCTGCCTTAGGACCACCTGCAAGTTTGCAATTTCAAACTTATCAATGCTCAGTAGCAAAAATACTAACCAGAAACTAGGTGCAATAAAATAAAACAATTTTTTTTCAAATGCAAAAGGGCAGCAATACGGGTAGAAAGGTCTCAAAAAACAAAATAAACTAAAGGGACCATGGCTTAAAACACAAATGAAGCAATAATAAACCTCATGGGTTGCTGCACTTGATATATTACAGCTCACTCAACAACCTGATCAAATCAACCCATCACAGCCCTTTGGAAACCATATGCACATAATTTTACAAAACTTTGTCTTTAAAAACATTTGCAACACAGTCTATTTAGCTGGAGGATGTGTAGGATGCCCAATTTCTTTGTCAATGACCTAGTCTTTCCAACATTAGATGCAGACAAAGCAATATCTACTTGTCAAAGTTCAGGCTAAGGTGACAACTGCCACATCTGCAAATTTTGTGTTGCAATAGGTTACAGCATATACTCAAGATAGACAATACTACCTATCGGAACTTCAGAACAGATATACCGCTACGTCTAGTTCTTTATTGTCACACTTACACATGTCAAGACATGAGGAATTAATGCCAAAGAACAAGTGATTCTAACATGAAACATGGATGAGGGTCAAAAGAGTAAAAACTCATACAAAGAGAAAATATAACAGATTGGAAGTGGAAGAACATTGTTTTAAAATAGGAAGCACTTCCAAGAAACAAGGTCATCAAGGATGAGCAAAGAGCCAGTATTCAATGGACATACATCTCACCATCTGAGAAGGAAATACGAGACAAAAAAGGAAACCAATAAAAAAACCCCTCAACAAAAAATTTTGAGCCAAGCAATTGGTAAAAGATGATGTAAATGTAAATGTTTTTGTAGCTTGCTTCACAATTCATGTATCTGCCGAAGATTATCTGGCCTAATATATCACATCCGCCAAAAAAGATGAACAAAAATTTTCAAGGTTTCACCAAGTTTATTCTGATTTGCAGAACTTTTTCATGAGGGAAATGGCAGGAAAAGTGAATGAAAATCAAGAGAAAGCTCAAAAGATGAAGACATGCATTTCCTATTGGAGAAAGGGCACAAATAAGTGAACAGTAATCAACAAAAGGCTCAGTAGACAGGTCTGGATATGGAGATGAATGTTGTCATAATTGATTTTCCAATGTCCACTGAACTAGATTAATCCCCAACTGTTGCCAACAGAATGTAACATATTAATTATAGACAGCCAACTGAAACTATTTGGAAAGAGGCGATATTCTAACTCACCTCTATCCAAAGTATAAGAGTTACTTGAAAAGGACAAAAGTATTGGAAAGAAAGATCAATCACTTCAATATTTGGTCTTTTGGAGTCAGGAACCTCATATTTTCTTCAAGTATGATGTAAAAGAAAAGGAACTAAAACACAGTTTTGTTTCCCACATCTTTTAGTATACCTTTTAAGTGGTCACATCAATCTCTTTGAAAGCAACCATTCTTGAGTTTGATTTGGATAACTTAACTTCAAGACCTTAAGACCAGAAAGTTAACCATCCCACTCACACAACTGCTTCAAGAACTCTTTTAAAGGCTATGTAACATGGACTCTTTAAGGAGGTCTTGGCCTGCATGTTGCATCTGCATCAGATGTTGGTGCTCTGATACACCAAATCCAATTGTCAGGTATGATAAACCAACTCCATACATGCACATTAGGCTTCACCTGGACTTGAGTTTGGTGCCATTAAATGAATTATAAATTTATAGATTCTCATAAGTTTTTTTGGTGTTTTTTGCTTTGCGGTGTATAATTTATAAGTGTTTTCTCCTTCTGATATTAAAAGATAATAAATATATATATATATATATATATATATATATATATATATATATATATATCCAGCCAAATCCCCACAGTGACTCTTTCTCTTTTTCTTTTTTTACTTGTTCTGCACCCAAACCCATGTAGAGTCTAAATGGGAACGCGTGTAAGGGATCTCAATGTTTTGCAAAATCACTTCATATGCCAAGATTTTTCCTTATATCAGTCCTAAAGTTATGATCTCCAGATCCCCGAACGGCCCAAACAGGCATACATGAATTGGCTCAGTAAGGTACATACAAACTTGTGAATTGATCAATCAAGCTTGGTGAAGGATAAAGACATAAAGGAATGAATGACAAAGTAGGAAGAAGAAGAAGAGGCTCAAAGGTCAGTAAGAGACTTCCGCCAAACTGCAAGTTACAAGCCAAAGTTAATACAGGGAAATATTTCGAAGATGGATTTATGATGTCTGTTTTAGACATTGCATTGCCTTTTTCTCTCTATGCCTTGTTCAAGTAACAAGCATCACAACTACTATCAAACTTTTGATAAGAATGTCATGCTAGAAGAAATAAGGAGCTATTGTGAGCTAATTAGATGTTTGTAAAGATAATGAATTGCACTGTACTAGGTTAGTATCAGACGAATTAATAGATTGAAAAGGAACTTAATAAGTTGCTTCTCTATTATTCAGAAAACAAATAAAACATGTCACAGTTTCCAATCTGGCATTCAACAAAAGAATGCATCCGTGTTGTGCTTTAATTATATCAAATGTTCAAGCAACCTACATTAAAAATTTCCAATCCAATCGAATTGAAGTCACAAAGATAACCAATTTTGATTATTATGAATAAAAAACTTTGTATTGTCATCATGCCAATATATGCATCTGTTGACTCACTCAACCTCGTTAAACTGGACCCTGAAGACCATAACACAAATATCTGATTGTGTTCACTGGCTCCTGTTTATCACAGATGAGAGAAACTTGGACCGCACAGAACACTCGATGGGTATCATTACTTTTATCACATATTCGTGAAAACAAGTATCTCTACTTCTTCAGCAGTCTTAATGAGGCCCTCTCAAACTGGTGCCCAACAACATCTCTGAACACAAAGATCCCATAAGGCCATAACCTATCCCTGTTACTTTCTCTTCATCATTCTTGATGTGTCTCCCTCATAACCAAGCCCTGGGCTTACTGACTGGAATTTTGCACTTTGCATAGCAGTCTGTTCTTGGAATGAACCATGTCATAGAAATTTGGATCATATTTAAATTGATGAGGCAACGGTTCGTTCTTCAAAGTTTTTCCTCCACAAGATTCACAATGCAAACAAATCTGAAGAGATTGTTGTGTCTAAAGCATTTGTTACCACCAAGTTGACAGTTCTTGTGCACTTCAAAGTGTTTGGTTAAATTAGATTATGAGCTTGAAAGATTATCCTTCTAAAAAAACATTTCATACTGCATAGGAACTGTTTTAAAGGATCATCTTTGAAGCTCATACTTGGATCAAACTACCCATTAGCGACCAACTTCAGGAATCACCTCCAGCAGTTCAACAAATAATCAATTACTTCATCAGCACTTTTAATGGAATAATCAACAAATTCCATGTCAATATACATGGCTAATTTATGACATAAAGGAAAAGTACTATTTGTAAAAGATAAAGTAGTTGCATATTATAGATAATTGAGAAGAGCATATCAAGGTAGTCCATACTCATAGAATGGTAGAACCAAGAGCAAATCAAACAATCATGAACGATAAATAGAACTTTACCTTTGGCAGATAGCGTTCCCCCAGTAACGCATCCAGCTGCAACTGTATTCGTAATGTCATGCTTAGCCCTAGCCTAAAAAATGTCCATCCAGGAAGGCCTTAATAAAGAAGAATACAGTAAATGAAAATAGAGATGATTACAGGTATCGTTCAAAACCTTTTCTACGACGCACTCTACTCCAGAGAAGATGAGACCCATGACTGCGAACGTCTTAGCAGAGCTCCAACTTCTCCTTCCCATCTGTTTCGCGGTGTACACGAACTGCTGTCTGGCGGTCATCTCTTCCTGCATTATTGGGTTGTCCAAGGCCCCAAAGAATAAGCCCATGACCAACCCAAGACCACCTCCTGCAAATGAAACCCACGAACTCTCAGAATCTGCCAAATGAAGAGAGAGAGAGAGAGAGAGAGAGAGAGAGAGAGAGAGAGAGAGAGAGTACCCATGACGCCACTGACTGCGGTGCGAACCGCGCAGTTGTTCCATATGTCTTGACCCCGGATCTCTTCAGGGGTGGGCAGCCTCAGCGGCTCTATGGTTTTCTCCGCGCCTTTTTCGACCACTGGCGAGCCTTCTGGTTCAGATGCAGATGATGGTGTTGCCGCCATTCCTCCCCCTCTCGCTCGCTCCGTCTTTTTTCACACTATCTCCCTTCAAAAGTGAGTATTTGTGCGTCTTCGGCCATCGATCCCACAGAGACAGAGAGGGACCAAAGAGGGAGAAGAAAGGGAGGCGGCTTCCCTTTGGCGAAGCGTGGGTGCCCTAACGGGCAGCACCCCTCGCGGAGGGAATGAGTTTCCGGAAAGGAGAAAGACGCCGAAACTTGAAGAAGGGGAGAGCGAGAGAGCAGCTGGAGAGAGCGAGAAAAAACCAAAAATCTGCGAGAGGAAGAGGAGGCTGCGGGGAGCGGGCGAGAGGACGACGACGCGGGCGAGAGGAAGCGAGAGTGCCCTAACGGGCAAAAAAAATTTTCGGGAAAAAATTTCCACCCTAATGGTTGATTTTTTTTTGTGCGTTTGATAAACCAGAAAAATTTTGAAGATTTGAATTTTTTTTCCGGCGTATCAAACGCCCCCTAACAGAAATGTACATAAAACACCAAAGTACACACTGGGGAGACGGGGTGGACCGCTTTTTCTTGGTCGTGCAATTCACTGCTAGAGAGCGAGAGATAGAAAGAGAGACTAAATGTTTAAAATAATGTGAAAATTTGGTTTGGAACACAAGTCCTTTCGAGTAGAAGAATTGGTGGACACCATTTTCTGCTACAATTTGCAGGCGTCAAAACAACTAGAAAATGGTCGTAGTTAACCCTTTCGAACTCTTCTTGGGAACATTATCTCCACATTTACGGGAAGAGATTTTAAGGTCCTATTCGAAGATGTGAGACAAGTTTTCAAAGTTCTTTCCGAGTTTTAGACTCGTCTCGAGATACTTTGTCCCGCTAGGAGAAGTTTGATTATTAGTATCTTAGATTTAGGGATCTAATCTTAAGTGGCGTTCTTCACTTCTTAAATCCATGGTTCTGACTAACAATAAAAGTGAGAATCGAGAACTTAAGATTCTCAAATATCCATCATCATGGAGATCAAGCGACAGGGGAGAGGTCTGACTTGAAATATATGGGTTTTAATATGCAAATATTAGAAGCTATGATGAATTCATGCATCGTTCTGACAAGAATTTAGATCCTTATTAAATGCCAATAATATAAAAACTTGGAATATAAGATCTCCAAATCTGGTATCATCTTGGTATTAGATTTGAGCAACCAAACACATTCTTGTTCAAACAATGAACTGAAAATACGTCTGACCACTAGGGGCATTTGACCATCCTGGATCTAAGATCCGGTCATATTTAAAATTAATGGTTCTACTAAACCAAACTGTAGACTTCAAAACCATAGACTAAAGATTCTTATTGTTTTTCAAACCATGGATTTCTAATCCGAGTATGGAAAAGTCAAAGAGGGATGTCTACTTTGAGATTCATGGATAAGGTTACAAGGATTACAACTTACAAAACTATGTTGAAACTTGAAATGTATGCATTTAGAAATCATGGATTTGAAATCATAAGATCTTAAACCTCAAAATCTCATATCACCTCGAATTTGTGATCCAACGTAATTAAACACCGTCTAAGAGTGTGACTGGAAGAAGAAAGTCCAAGCCACTTGATATCCTTATCACACAATTCAAACACACATAATTTTTTTAGAGTTTTCAGGTGAGCAGGAGGTTCAAACTTACTGCCCAAAAAGAAGTTGAAAGGCCCTTCATTTTCCCTGCACCTTGGGGTCCTGGACTGCGTAAAACAAACTTTCAAATTTGAAATTTATTGAAGATAAATCAAACAAAAACGTATATCTATTTTCAATAATCTTCTTTAAATGCCATGTGTTCATAGTATCAAAGAACTGAAAGCTGTCAAACGTTAACATGGTCAAGTACTATTTACAGAGCCTAGATGCTATTTCTCAAAAACATGAAATTGTCAAATATCTACAGAACATAGATATCGTTCCTCAAAAGAAATTAATATTGTCCTAATTATTCACAAGATGCTTCCAACTCAAGAGTTAAATCAGCAATGATCATGCGACTTTTTTCATTATAGCAATGCGACAATCAACATCAAGATCCACTCCTCATTGCCTTCTGGTGATGCCCAAGATTCCCCAACTACTAAGAGGACTTCCTTGAACATTGATTCTCTTCAGTGCATGACGCTCATGAATGCTTCCTTTAGTACCCGAATCATGGGTGGAAATGCTGAGCAAGAAATACCATTGACAGGTGAAACCCTTAAGTGGTGAACATAGTGGATGGAAAGCTTATGATGGTTATATCCAAAGGCGAAGCCAAGATTTTTTTTTTTTTTTTTTGTGGGGCCAAACAGTAGAACGAACTGTAATATATTATATAATATATATATATATATATATATATATATATATATATATATATATATATATATATATATATATATACTCACATATTTTATATAGTATTTGCAAACCATGGTGTAGTGGAACTGAACATATGTCGTATACAATTGCCTACATAACGTGAAGTGTGACATGTTCTATGACACATTTTAATAAATGTTTGTATTATTAGCACAAAGCGCAATCTATCCTAAACAGGTAAGGTACTCTATTTCTATTACAGTGACGTAGGTGTGAGGATAAGGTGGATGTACAAGTATCACAACCCAAAAAGTAGCAAACGAATAAAACTATAAACTCCAAAACCAAAAAAATAAATTACTTACCTAAAACAAGCACTATTATTTTTATATAACACATTCAGTTTTTTTTATATAGAAAATAGTTACATATCATCATCCATTCATCTACACAATAAAAATGCAAATAAAAACTACATTTATTATTGAAACTAAATAATGACTCAAATAAACATTAACATAAAAAGGATCCAAATGTTGAATGTTGAGAGTGTCCAGGTGAATTGTGCAAGTTCTCATGGTTATAAAGTTGCATCGGATATAAGGATGGTTGTTGGGGAGTGGAATGTTGTGGTCATTCACAAGTAAGAATCCTCGACAAGATAGCTCGTTTAGATAATATTAAAGCTAATTATACCATATTCTTCACTGAACGAAACTAAATATGCTCCTAAAGGAGAGCATTTAATAACATGAAATGCTCCAATAGATGAAATATTGTTTGTTAAACGACATATGAATGTGTTAATGAAGAAAAATAAAAACTAGATTTCACATATTCGGTTGAGATTTTAGAAAATGCTCATAGGTTGGCTTATGAAAAACACGATAAAATTAATGTTTTTGCACAGGTTAAGAAGCTTTTAACCACAAACATATAATTAAAATATTTTACATCTTAGAGCCATTTGGCACCAGTAAAAAATTTTACTGTTCAATGAAATTGCCTAAAAAATTGGGGCAAATTTATGGAACCCTATAATATAGTGTTTTATGAATTCACCTCATATTTTGGGGTGAAATCGTTGGACCATAACAATCTGTTATGGATGCCAAAATCCCCTAAATGAATGAAACACTTGGTATGGAACATTTGAGGTTTGAGGTGCAAAATTCTGCAAAATAACAACATTCACAGCTAATGCTGGTATATCTATATTTTCTATGTGGTGTACTAACATTGCATATGTTGCCCAATTCAAGCATGTTCAACAAAATGCTTTAAAATGATATATAAAATAAGGATTATTAATTGTGCATAGCACATACAAATTCTAGTAGTACTCTTGTTTCGAGTATGTAGGCATTTCCAACTTTTAAACTTATCATCTAATAGTGTCTTTATTAGAAACCGTGGGAATTTGTTTTAAGTCGATTACCAATTTACATGTAATTGTCAAGTTCGTAATCAGATGGGTTTAGATGTTCACTTTTTATTGTTTTCACTTTTAAAACAAGTTCATCATTTGCAAACATGGCAAAAGAAAAAACACCAAAAATTGGTGGCATTATCCAAGATACAATGTTTTGAATACAAATCCAATATTAATTTTAGGCGAGCAGGGGATGTTATGATTGAAGCTCTCTCACACTCTCTTAATGTGCCAAGAGAATAGAAATCCGGAAAAGAGAATGAGAGAAAGAACACACAAAGATGTATGTGGTTGGAAGACAATGTTCTTCTATGTCTAACAATTTTCACTGATACAAAAGAATTACTTATATACACAATGAAATTTGACCAAAAAAAGGAAATATGACGTGTAATAAAAAAAATGGTATTCATTGGTTCACTTTAAATCAAACAATTCGTTCTGATTTTGGTGACACTGCATCCAACTAAAATTTGAATTCAAACTAATATTGGATTTATGTCCCTCAAGAGGTTGGTGCAATGGGCAAGAGGTGGCTGATAGGTAGTCAATTTCGCTGGTAAGTGGTCAATTTCCATTTTGGATCACTAGGGGTGTTAAAGAGGGTCACCGATGAACAAGTTGAAGTGCAGGTAAAAGAAGCACTTTGAGGCACCGAAAACAAACTATGTACCCTATGGATACAATGGATTGGGTGGGGGGTTTTGACATTCAACAGAGTGATGGGTCTCCTCTTTTGGAATGTGGAGTCTTATCCATACTAGATAGCCTTCCCTAATTTCTGTTTAGCCCTAATCTCATGTTTATGAGGGCACCATTTTTAGCTTGTACTTTTTCTTGTGGTTTTTGGTTTTAATTCAGAATATGAAAATAATTGTCACCAATTCAAAATAACTTGAACTTGATTCAGACACTTCCCCGAGTCCTTTTGAAATCTGATTCTATTTAATAATTGGCTGTAACGACTATGGTTGATGAATGAATAAGAAAATTCCCATATGAAGGGTACCCAGATGAAGCGAAGGAAACCGGCAGATTCTATCGAAACGGAACCCCACTGAGACATACACTGCCATAACACATGCCAATAGAAAGGAAATACCGATACGCTTCCTGGAAGAGAAGGAAAGAACTCACTTGACCTCAACTTGCAACTCATTTCATTCCCTTGGCGCTTGTAAATATGGTATAAAGGTTTTTTTTCTTTTTTAAAACTGAATCTAGTAAATATCTGTTCAACATCCTAACCCAATTACATATATAAAAATATTATTTTTTGTATTTTATGTTTGAAATGAAATATGACTCAGTGTCAAGTCAAGCAATCTCCAAGCTTCACGTACTCTATTATTATTGTTATATCATTATTCAATCCCCAACACGAGAAAACCATGCGTAGGCTCAAGTGGAGATTTAGCCACACTCCACTACATGGAACTCTGAAGCTAGTACCCTCACATCCAGAGTCTATCCAGGCACCAGTATATAGAGAACAAGGAAAAGGCAATTTATCCAAGGGTGATGTGAATCCGAGTTGCATATGGCTCCTGATCTTCATTGTTTCCTTATCTGACAAAAAAAATACACATCACTCATATTAAAATATAATCTACTGTCTTTTGTCAAATAAAGTATTTGCCAAAATGGCAACATACCAAAAAGATAAGCACTTAAAAATCCCAAGTTTACTGCAACCTGCAAGAGTATTGCTAGACCTGACTCAATTGAGGTATACAAAGATTCTGCAGCTATCTTTTCATCTCTGACAAGATAACAAGTACGAATATTGAACCACCACCACAACTTCAGTTGCTTGCTAGTTCACTTCTCATTTTCTGAATGAACAGAATACGAGGAAAAGGATTTTCAAAACTTTTTATTAGCAAAAACATAGTTCTTTCATTTTCAAATATGCCACACATTTTTATTTAAATGTTATTTAAAATATTCGGGCAACTTTAGCATGTCAAAGTGTGTCCTCATATCACCATCGGATAGCCTTTAGTTGTGTGAGATTGTGAAATAATCTTTGATGGAGATTGTTTTGGTTTTGAGCACCATCCAACAAATTTTCTTGAAAGAGCAGACTGAACTTACTGAGCCATTGTTGTTCTTGGGCAATTATCTATGGTGCAAGAAAGAATCTCTGGATAGTCTCTTGTGATTGTGAAGGAGTCAATAACCCTACCATCCCTGCTTCTTTTGTACTCAGCAAGCAGAGACGAATGGTCAAATGCTGTCAACTTGAGAAATCCAAAGTCCGCATCCTTGAACAAACTCCAGCTAGTATTGAGTGTGCTGAAACTGGAAATGATAGCACCACCCCCTCCTGCTACTACATTGATGGTTCCATTAAATGGGCCTTTATAGTGAGACTTTTCTGTGCTCATACATTTATTCTGCAATATCGAAAGTCATGCATCAATATGACAAATGCTATTTGCATATTTCTATAATAATTCTCCCTTTTCTCAAACATATTTACTAAACAAGTAGCAAAGCCACAAATATGCAGATACTGCAAATGCTGTTTGATTAGTCGAAAAGTTTCGCATTAGACTAAACTTTTATCTCTGAAATTTTTACAAGTAACATTTTCACAAAAGGTTTTTGTGTTATCAGGCAAACAATGCACATTTGGCAAAATGTTGCCTATTGAAAACTTTTCCCAAGTACAACTGTTTTAGTCAAAGTGTATTAAAATATATATGTGCACACACACATACATATACGTGCATGTATATTATCGTTTTATTAATGCACACACATACACATATGTCCTGATGTAAAATTTTTTCTTCTTTCCTTTTTCTTTGTTCGATGTAATTAATGCAATGCCTCAAGGGCATTAGTTTTCGTAGGCCTCCCAACAGCTAGAGTAGTTCCTAGCTCTCTCTCAAATGATTGTTTGGTGCAAGATCACCAGTTCGAGAGGCCAACTGGGTACAACCATAAAGAAGAAAATTTAAACTGCCTTGACCTTTTGGATTCGCAAAAGAAAGAACTATGTTGTAATAAAAAAATTGATATTAATCTTTGGCATAAAAATTAGGCTATCCCAGTGTCTAAACTTTCACTTGTTTGAAAAGTGTAATGCAAAAAGGATATGCACGATTAATTATGTTCCTGAAAATTTCAAAAGCTTTGGTTTCCACATTGAAACTAACTTTCTTCTAAACCATTTGAGTCACTGCATCCAAATATATGGGTTCCAACCCTTGTCATCCTCAAAGGAGGATATGCTTTTTCTATGATATTTATACATGATTATCCAAAGCATACATAGTAGTTGAAGATCAATAATTCAAAGCAAGGTACAATAGCAAAGAAAATCAAATTTCTAACAGAGCTACAAGAGAACCGACAATAAGTAGGTTTTGATTCCTTAAGAACAAGTGAAGTATGGTTCAAGGACAGCTTAGTTTGAAAGAGGTATCACATTTATACTATACATATATTTTTATTTGTGGACATGGATCCATAATGAATCCATTATCGAGGCATCTTATGCAAGGTACTTCAGTCTTTAATGACCTAACCTCTCCGCAGCAGCATGTCTAAAAGTATTGCACTGATTGCTTTCATCAACTTCCTATACAAGTATATATGTGTGTGTGTATAACCATGAGCCACAAAAATTGAAGTGAATTAAATTCATAGTTTAGACATATATCCTTGCAACAGTCCATAAAATTCAAGCAAAACAGTTTCGTAAGTCCATACATAGTCCATTGTGATTAAAGGTAAACAGAACGTTCATACTCCACAATATAAAAACAGACCTAAGGTTGTGAATGCCTGACCCAAATCCAAACCATGAAACACCCGGCACACGATAAGTAACTTTGTTGATAGAACCACCAACATCTGTATTTTACTGAAGATGGAGTATCCATCTGGCAGGTTTAGTGATGCCACTATCTACTCTACTAGGGATTTTCCTAAATCTCCTAAATAATGCAGAGACAGGTTCAGATTATTAGGTCAGGCAAATGAAGCTCCAAATATAGTTAATAGTTTTGATAGTTTAGTGCATGCATTTCATTTAACACAATCTTGTATAAAATATGCATTAACACTTTAATTAGATGTGACCAAGTCACCAAAATTATTTGGCTAATCTGAATATTTTCATCACCAGTTCTGTACCCACATCTAATCAGACTTAACTGCCAACAGAATGCGACCATCACAAAAGCAAGGATCAAAAGATTGCATTTTTAGATCTTCTATCATCAAGCTAACAAATCTTAAACTTGGATAGAACAATTATTATCTAGCTAACTGAATTGACACATGAACTACAGTGACTTGGTCTATCAAGCCTATTTTCATAGCCGTGTGAAAGCAAAATCTAAGTGACAATCCATGTTTAGCTCCTAACAGATCAGGTAATTAATCCAATTATTACAAAATTATCAAAAATGATGACATTAGAAGTAGTACTTGGCGACTAACAACAGAAGACTCCAAAAGGGAGAACATTTACTTAAATCGTCAATAGTAGCATAGAGTACTGAACTTCATATATTGAACTGTACAAGGTTCTTTACTTTTCATATGCACAATAACAGCTGATGCTAAATCTCATTTCAATGACATCAATCCAATTCAGAGACAAAGGGATTGAACATCAGATGTTAAAGCACAAGTAGAAATTGAACTGATGAACACAGAAGAATAAGAATGTGTCATTCAGTAATAAAGTAATGAAGCAGGTTGAAGCAAATATATTTTCCATCAAATATGAAGGGAAAAAATAATCCAATCATCACGGTCTCCTGAATACCTCATAGATAGGGCACGTTCTTTCATAGCCGTGTATATGACCAAAGATGGCAAGGTCAACCTTATATTTTTGCCAAAGTCCTTGCAGGCTCTCTCTTCCCATAGGTTCCCCAAAGGAGCCATCTAGTGCATATACGAAGTAAGATGAATACCCTAAAACACGATGTGCAATGAAGACTAGCCACGGTTGCTTTAGCCTATCGGCAGTTGCAAAACAGTGCTCAATAAATCGATATTGCTCAGTCCCTGGCCTCCAATCGTGCTCGGAGTCAGCTATACAGAAACGAAACATGCCATAATCGGTTGAATACCTGGATAAGAATCACAATTTTGATATTTTATGTCTCTCACATTTTGATATCATACAGCCAGATAAAGTTCAAGATTCAAGTTGCACAGAAAGAAAAAGGAGGAAACACTGAGAAGCAGACCCAATGTATCAAGCTGTAAGCTGCATTGCTCATAAGCAGATGCCTCACAGATCAGACTAATTATTAATTTGTAAAACAGTAGAACCTCATGTGTTAATTTATTAAGATTTACTTGTTCATAGCTCAAAAGCAACTTATTAATCAACAAGCAAGGTCATCAGAGAAGAACCATATTAATTTGGCTGAGTTGGAAGTGTTAGTACATGTCTTGTCGACATGATACTTCAGAGTGGGAACTAGATGCATCGATTAATTTGGCAAAAATGAACCCTCCGACTGGGATTTTTTTTATCCGCTTTAGAAACACCAAGACTGAAATTAGACTAAAAGAAAGGAACATCTACCAAAATTTTTCCCTGTTCTCAGCAGGAACGTAAAACATAGTTTGAGCCAACACTCCACATTCCCCTCCTGAGTCTTTTCCAGTATAGAATGAGCCGGACCCTGGCCAATCACGTTCATGATTTCCACTGCATGACAAAAGTATGACAGATCTTTAAATGAACAATTCTTAGTGCAGAAAATATCCAATTGAATATTTGAATGCAAGTAAAAACCAACTTTGCAATCATATATGGTACAGTGGATGCAATTGGTTCAATCTGAGCTGTAAACTGATCCCATTGTGATAAGTAGCCATCAGCATAGCTTATGTCACCAATATGCAAGACCATGTCAATATTCTGCAAGTCCTTAATGAGCTGATCTGTAGTGTTTAAAGCTCCATACTCAAAATCATTATATTTAGTGGAACCATCACGCTCTGCCTGAAAGGATGATGAAAGGTTGTGGTTGTTAGATGAAATCCTTAATATAACCAAAAGGATGGTTATCAATACAATTGGTTGGCATAAATTATGAAACTAATATTCAGTACTGCTGCAAAAATAAAGTTTTGGACTATTAATCAAAAACACTCCATCAAGAAAACTTCAAACCTTTCCCATATCCCCAAAAATTACAACACGTTGTAAGGAGTCTTGTCCAGGATAAGGAGGTGCTTTAAAATGATGAACTTGGCTCCAAACGTATGATCCATTAAGCAACTTGTGACCCAGTTGGTAGTTATAACTGCATGAGATTGAAAGGACTCTGCTATAAATTCATGTGGCTGCCCAATAGAGTAATGACAATTTTAGATTGATGAGTACCCCCCAAAAAAAAACGAGGTGTCAGTGTTTGGCTGACAGAAGCCAGAGCTGTAAATGGTATGGGAAAAATGAGATTGCTGACAGGAAAAATTAATTACGCTAGATTAGGCCACAAGTCCTTCAAAAAGCTTGTATGTATGAAGCCTGGATCACGCCATCCCACTGTCCTTGCTGGAGAACCTGCAAAATCAATAAGGATAACTAGCTAATGAAAAAAAGGCTCAAAAGTAATTGATTTATACTACAACTTAAACAAGTCTAGGTTTCAATTCCCCATGTTTATATTGATAAATTTTTACAGTATTTTCTCAACTAACTATAATGTATCATTTCAGTAAGATGCATGACTTAGAAATGGTCTTGGACATCCTGGTACACTTTGACATGGATAATGAAATTTCATCATAGAGGACCTAAAAATGGAGACATAGAAACGAGTAAACTCAGAGAAGCACAAAACCAATCCTCAATACCTTACAACAGTCAGGTTAAAAGTTGGCAGTCTAAATATCTCCCAAAAGATTGCTAAAATTATTTCTTTTCTCACTTTTCATCTTGAACAAACTTCTTTGATCATTAGTAGCTTAACATTTTACAGATGCATGTGACCCGGGATAAACTGCTCCTACGACAAAAAGTATTTACAGTTTACACTTTACAAGCCAAATAGGGTGCTCTGCGTTGTGCTGAAGTTGGAAAGGGCTTCTTATTCTTAATGTAGTCACTTGTGCATACATTAAACATAAAATAATTCTCTTTTTAACAGCAGTAGCAAACATTTTGGATTTAACATGGAAGAGGCCGGTGCTGGGTAGCATTAGCAATAAAATTCTAAATCAACTTTAACATGACTATTACAATCCAATTCATGAGCAGATAACTCCATACCACACATGCTATTGCGAGTGAATGTCAAGGTTCCAGCAGGAGATCTTGTCTGAGTTTCTCCTTCCATTCCCCAAGCAACAAAAGGAACTGCCTCCTTGATATCATAACCACTAGTCCAAGTCACAGTGATCTGATGTTGAGAGGTTGAAAACAGTATAAGATTGAAGGTTGGAAACCTCAACTTCTCTAAATGGTGTTCCATGATATGACTCATTTCATAATATAAACCTGACTAAGTTATTGATTGCTGTGTTAGCTATTCAAGTGCCATTACTTTTTGCTGATGCTTTACATCAGAAATTAATGTACCGAAAAATTCAGCATTCACATAGACTACTTGGGCTCGTAAGCATGCCTTCCATGTTCTGGAGAGTATGAATCATCAGCTCTCATGCATATGAAAAAGATTAGAATGCAAAATGCACTTCAGATGTCCCTTCGCCCCAATTGATGTGTAAACACAGCAGTCTTCCTGATTGGAAAGGTGCTGCTGTAAACAAGACAACATGTGTACACATGCATATCCTAAAGTAAATGAACAGAATTTTATGTGTATGACAACTTGAATCAGTCAAAATGAAGGTAGTAATTGTTAAAATACACATGGGTGCTTCAATAAGGTCCACCGTCCACATGCCTATGTCGTTGTACCCATACCCAAAGTGGGTACTTGGACACAGTTGGGTACTTCTTAGATTGAAACTGATCCAAACTGCTTAATTTTAATTGATTTAAAATTTTCCAACTCAGTTTTCATTCTGTTTGAGTTATTATTCATTAACTTGTAATGTTTTTTATTTATATCACTTGTTTATTTCAATGTTACTTCCATTTTGACTTTTTTGTGTTATGTTGCATATATACATATGTATATCCTGCCATACCGCCCCCCCACCCACATTTCTAAAGTTACCATATTCGTACCCATATCACCATGTCACATAGGTATGGGTACTGGATCGGACTATTTTCAAAAAACTTGGGTACGGCTGTGTGTGTGTGTATAAAATAAGAATTCAAACAAAATAACACATTCATGATTCAAAATTTATAGTTTCTAAAGAAGAAACTATTGAATAAAATATTAAATGCAACACTGTATGTGTTTCCTGAGTGTAAATGATGTAAATAACAAACTGAAATCCTAAATTTTGGATAGGAAAGGACTCATTCAAATTTGACCGAGTCCTAAATCGGACGGATGCGGTCCTGGGTACGTTGGCCGCATCCAGTATTGTTTGACCAGCACCCAAGACAGTACCAGTACCGGTGTCGTACCTGACCGGTACGGGTAAGCAGTCTTTACAACAGTACCCATGTGACAAAGCCATATCTCCATACCCATACCCGAACTGTACCCATACCCATGCACCTTAGGTTACATATATATGTGTGCTATATTTACATAGATGCACATTTCTGTAAACATGCAGCCACCAATACAAAGGCTCAAAGAAATAATGTAGTCACAAAGGGCTACAACAAAAACAAGCTTAGTCACAACATGAATCTCGTACTCGAAACACTCAAGATTGAAAAGTTCTTATTAACGTCTCAATGAAACAACATAAAATAATTACAAAGAGAAGACATTCATACAAGAAAGAGGAAGGCTAAAATGACCTAGCAAGTTGGGTTCTCCAACAGCTAGTTATGCGTAACTTAAACTTTAAAAAAAGTGTTGATAAATCATAAAAGTTTAATACACTTTTATTTATTGTAATTTAATGCATTCCTTATTTCTTGTACTATTCATTTAAATGCAAGTATTGTCAAATGATAAAATTGCTATTGCTGCTAGCCTAAGACACACGGCAAACTGAGTCACGTACCGGCATCGACACTCCGACATGCAGATCCCGACACTTGGTCACGGCAGGATACGTTTTGGATCGGGTCTGGGTTTGACCCGATCCAAACCACTTTCATAACCCGACATAAGTTTTAACCCTCGATTTCTTTTTACGCTTTCACAGTCGACCTTTACCCTCGACGACTTGTAACTGGCTACAACAGAGTTCGGCAATGGCGGGCGACGAGGTCCGGCGATCGACGGCGACATCCGGCGGCAGCCGGTGACAGGCAGGTAAGTGTTTTTTTTTTCTTTTCGATATTAGATGTTAGGGTTTCATGCTTCATTTGGGTTTTTTTTGTTTGGGTTTTTCTTGCCGATTTGGAGATGTTTTCGTTTGAAGATTGGACGGTTAATCCGTCGATTGGTGATGAACAATATTTTGTTTGAGACTTTCTTTCTTATGACTTATGAGATTGTAAGAGTGAATTATTAATTTAATGTTTTTTTTTTATTTTATTATCATTTTTAATTTTTTAGAATATAATATTCGCCGTGTCCGCGTACCCTAAAATTTTGAAAATTGTTGTGTCCGCATACCCGTACTCGTGTGACATAGCTGCTAGTTGATGGTGGGTTCAAACTTCTATTTCTACCCATTGGACCAGCAAATAGCTAACTCTTTCTTGCCTTTTTTGTATATAAAAGGGGGAATGCCTCTTCATTTGATGTAGAGCTTTTTAAACTCATTGCCTTGATATTTAATATTTTTCATATTCACTATTTTTGTTATGTGTGTTTCATCCTTAACATTTTCTTCTTGAGATAATTTATAAGAGCTTTGTCTAAAACTTGAGGATCGCAAGATTTATTGAAGAACAATATCTCCTTTTTGGGGTATTACTCCAATGTACATTTTGCCAAAATATGGGAGTTGTTAGTACTACTTTCTTTAACATAAAATGCTTTGTCATCTTAGAAGCATGGACACATAGCATTCTTGGGTTTCTATAGGTGAGGTTTTTCTTAGGTATTTACTGGCATAGTAGTTCTTCTCGGGAAAACATTGGGAACTCAAATAATTAAAAAGTGAAATAAGAGTTTTCCACTGACTTCCTCACAAACATGCAAAGACTCAATTTAAAAAAAATAAATAAATAATGGAAATGTACATTAAAAATATTCTTTTTACAAAAAATGAGAAAATATTGTAATATTAGTCCGAGAAATATATTTCAGTAATATTGTGAAAAATATCTTGAATTTTTCCAATTAAAAATTTCTACTGTGTTTTGGCAATAAAAATATGATGTTTTCAAAACAGTGCCAACATTTGTGACTATGCACAGAATGATAGAGACCATCTAGTTTGTTATAATTTAGGCAATTACTTGGATCCATCAATCCAAGCAAAAGCGAAAATGGTAATTGCCAGTTAAGGTTATCAAAAAGCAGAATCAATTTCTAGATGGCCACTGTGTGATTCAACGTGAGTTTCATATGGATGATGATGGATAAATAATAATCAAACATGAGCAGTCATTGAGCAACACCATTGGTCTGAGATAACATTCTTCCTACAAAAACAAACCTACACTTTTATTGTTAACTATTTGTAGCCTTATTGATTCAAAGTTACTTCTTAGTATGTGGGGATGCATGTAGCTGCCAAAATAAGTGAAGTATAGAACACAAACACACAGTACATGCAATAAAAAAGTTTCATATTAAAACTGCTAAAACATACTTCATTCCATGACCTCCCTTGAGCTAAACGTGGATAAGCAGGAGCCTTTGGATTAGCAAAAGTTATTGCATCTGAGACAGCAACCAGCTTTGGCTGTTTAAAACCACAAGATATTACTGATCAGCTACTAATCATGTGAAAAAAGCAGTAGTTGTAGGGGTTAAAACTGAACATATTTCATATATGGCAAAAAAGAGAGCTCCTGGATACAGGAGCTAGTAGCAGAAACTTCCCTAGTATATTTGTTTTCTAGTTTTTACTTTCACATAGAAAGAGATAATACAGTCTCAATAATATGAAAGTATCTGGTGCAGAATGAGCACCACAGGTAGGTACTTAAAAAAAAACAAAGCTGGAAAGAGGGAAACAAATATGTCACACTTTAAAACCACAACAATATTACTGATCAGCTACTAATTATGTGAAAGCAGTAGTTGCAGGGGTTAAAACTGAACATATTTCACATATGGCAAAAAAGAAGGAGCTCCTGGATACAGGAACTAGTAACAGAAACTTCCCTTGTCTATTTGTTTTCTAGTTTTTACTTTCACATAGAAATAGATGATACAGTGGTGCAGAATGAGCACCGCAGGCATGTCAGCTACTTCAAAAAAAAAAAAAAAGCTGGAAAAAGGGAAACAAATATATGACACTTTAAAGCACAAGTGTAGCACTTTGCAAAAGGAGGTTAAGATATCTTCTTCATAAGAATGCGAAAAATCTAGTCGGTTTGTCTTGTAAGGAAATTGTACGCAAGTCATACAGGGTCATGCTTTAGAATGCAAATATCATGAAGGATGATCAAGCCAAGCGACAGCCAGCCAATACCCATGCTGTCCTCTGATCCATTTGTTTAGAATTTACAGTGCCTACTAGTACATACTTAAAATTGTAGACTTGAAAATGCAACTGACATTGATCCTTCAGGAAAGTGTATAAGGTGCCTAAGATTTTTGTTCAGGTTCTTAAAGAGAATCAAGTTTTTGCTTCACTTATCCTGTTTACTGCCAATTCATCAACTACCACCAAGAACTGAAGCTCTTGTAAATGATTTGGCAACCTAGAGACGTATCACATGATCAACAGGAATTCTCTCTGCAAGGATGAAACAAACAAAAAGTACCTTGGATCTGTCTGTCTTCTCAGGCAGACATGCCTTTTGGGGGTATCATTTTCATTTATCTACATTCCCATTTATTTCTCTTGATACATTAAATGGTTGGAAGTTCAACATCTTCCTGCATCATGAAGATCAACGTTCAGATGCATGCACCGTCTTCTGACCATTATGAGTTCCTGAGACCTTCTTAGACAGTTTGTAAATGCAGGACAATGAGCCTTAATCCATATTTCAATGTCATGGCAGCCAATCGTGGTACGATGGCCTCGTCTTGGAACACACGCAAAGATTACTGCTAAATAAAATCCCCAAATTCCAGCTGCAGTTTCTGAAGCTCCATAGGATGGCCTTAGTACAGCTTTAGAGCTTTGGAAAGGCAACATTTCTTTGTTGGAGTTCAGAATATAGAGGTCAACTTTGTAACTCAGGTCCAATGCTGTTTTCTTAACTCATTTTCTTCTATATTGAGCTAATTTACAGTACTCAGCACCTATTATGATACAAAGTTCCAAATTTTTATGTAAAAATAATTTTCAGTTGCCAATAGATGTGAGACATAGTTGTAGGTTTGAGGCTAGGACTAAAAGTTGTACAGCCACAAGCAGGATACATTCAGATGTGATGTGTGGTTGCAGGTTTTCAGGTTAGGGCTAAAAGTTGCACATCCACAAGCAAGACACAATCAACTGATTATATGGTTAAAAGAGAACTCTGATTTGGCAGATGCTGTGGTTAAAATAAATCTCTGACTGCAGCAAGAAGTTAGTGGAACACAATGCGACTGTCATATTGATGTGCATATTATCATTTAAAGTTTAAACATGAAAAGAGATAAACAGAGCCACTTTTGTTACACAAAAGTGAAAAGAAAAGAAACAATAAAGAGAAGCCTCACACAATGGAGACACATACATTTAAGATTCCTCCTGTGAATAAACCAAATGAAAAGTCAGCTCTCTGATTGATCAATTGAAGTTTCAACGATCCAGTTCCCGTCTTCGTGTAGCTTGGATTTGAGTATGTAGCATATTGAAACTGAAAAACATTAGATGATTTACAAAGTTAAGCATGTCGGCATCACTGCTAAATAGATTATACAAGTCCATTGGTGCACATTTTCAAAAGAAATGATTCAAGAAAGCCCTTAGCAAACCTTAATAGGTGAAGTGCATAAGAATGGAGCTTCATCCTCCCAGCTGAAGACTTCAGGATTACAAATTGATGCACTGAAAAAGAAAAGTGATGACACTGCCGATATCAATCTGTTAATTTATATATTGGTGATCAGTAGAGAAGATGAAAAAGGGCACATTACCATTATCCATGAACTCTAAGGTTCTCACTGGAAAACCTTAAATAGTATAATGAGTAATCAAGTTAATGGATATGCTTCATTAGTTAAGCATTACAAATCTTACTTTGCAGAGAATAAAATGGACTCACATCACAGGCACCAGACTCAGGGAATTAATTGGAAAATATTAGGGTTTATTGAGAATGTGGTAAACGCAACCTGAAATTTGCAGGAGAAAATACCCCCACCCAATCATCAGCCGTTGGATTGGGGTAACTAAACTTCAAACTGACCCAGTCGATCTTTTCACCCTGATGCAGTCGAGCAGAGATATCAGTAGAGAATTCGTCAAATACAACCATTAGATTAAAACCAACGAATTGTGTACATCATGTTATAAAAAGAAATGAATTAGATGCAGATTTTTATCGGTCAACTGATCTGAATCTTGGACCAAGCCAAATAAGCTTCCGTAAATTGGAAAAACATGGTTGGTAGTACAGTTCAGCATATTGTATTCTCATATGGCATGAAACTAAAGTTTTACAGACTTTGCACATTTTATACCTTAGTTGATCGCAGTTTCACTACAGACCCAAGTATGCTTCATCACTGGCCTACACTTTCAGCAAGTAGGAGGATGCCATGTCCCCGGAAAACATGGACAGACTCAGTGATTCAAGTCAACAACGAAGGATCTATTTTCTATTTAATAATAGATTACCTAGAAAAAGTGAACTTGAACCATATTCATCTGCATGATTTAACCTAGAAAGAAAACATTTAGCATGCCTTTTGTAACTGACACGTACATATATACATTTGGCTTCAGCCACCTCAATCAGATGATTTAGGTTTGATATCAGCAAGAATATAGCTTGAGAGAGAGAGGGATAGAGAGAGAGAGCTCAGATTACACCTATAACATTTTTGAACTTGACGACAAATGTACAAACCACAATGTTCTTTGGGGGTTACCTCCAAACCAAGGATGACAGGAGACGCTTTAATGAAGGCAGACTCATGTAGCGCAAGAGTAGTCCTATGAATGGCAATCTTAGCAAGAGGCCGGTGTCCCGAGGCTGCAGCCCCACCAAAACCTATTAGACCCACGAAGCTGATAAATAACACCAGTCGCAGGTACTTCTGCGCCATACGTGGAACCTAGAATATGTCCAAGGACGAGTCAAGGATGACAAACAATCATAATTCGATACTTCAAAGACCAAAACAGTTAACAAAATCAATTTTACTCAGCTCCCTTATGGCCAAATTTCTCACTTCTTTCAACAAACAAGTAAACCAACAATGAAACTTTTCTCTCAGTATCAGTGTAGCGAAAAAGCCAAGTACCACTAAGCAGAAGTGAAAAACAACGAAGACTCACAAGATTCAGTGACGTTTCTTGAACTACCAACCCAGAAAAAAGGCTCAATAAAGTAGAAAACACACACACACAGAAACTCCCCTTCTTCTATTTCTCCTTGTTCATCGTCGTCGCCATCGTTTATATATTCAAGTGGTTCATGGAACAAAGGTGGTACACTCCAATAAAGCCTGAGCAGAGAGAGGGATGGGAGAAAAACTAAAGAACACGAGGAGAACACTAAGGCTTGGCGGCAAAAGAGAACCGCGGTTGACGCCGAGCCGGCGATTTGGATACTGCCAAGTGCCAAGTTGGGACGTGCGATGGACCAGGCCAAGAAGAATAAAGGCTTGAAGTTGAGTCCACCAAAGCAAAGTAAATGCACTATCTGTCAATACTTACGAAGAAACACCGAGTAAAAGCACCATCAGACCATCTGCCTATATTTATGAAGAAACAACAAGTTTCACAGCCTGTCATAAACAATAATCTCGCCAGTTCAGGATTTAAATTTGCCTTCGAAAGAGAAAGGTGGCTCCTAGATTCTCTAGTTCACAACTTTTTCGCTTCTTGTTGGGGAGTGTGTTTGATGACGGAGAAAAAAGAAAAAAATTGTCCCCACTTTTCAACACGAAAATGGAAGAAAAGGATGGAACTGGCCGTTCTCAGTAGTAAAATTTTACCGTGTTTTGAAAGAATAATCTTCGAATGGGACTCACTTCAAAGGACGTTAAGAAAATTTCATTCATCAAACTATTGGGCTTTCCATCCAAGGCAGCATTTTCTTATGATTTGGGTTGAAATGTACTTTGACAGAAGGGCATCCACAGCCTGCTGCACGTAGAAACAAATTATCCCCATAATCTGTGGCCTATGTCACAAGCACACTCGTTACTCAGAGGTCATTTGACAACACTTATACATTGTTGCTGTTTCATGAACCTACCACTAAACAGAGCAGATTCATAAAACAATCTAACAATCACTTTATGAATCTATGTCACAAGCACACTCGTTACTCAGAGGTCATTTGACAACACTTATACACTGTTGCTGTTTCATGAACCTACCACTAAACAGAGCAGATTCATAAAACAATCTAACAATCACTTTATGAATCTACCCCATTTTTTAAACAGATTAACAGCTTGTTATTTTACCAAATAGCCTTTCAGGTTATATTCTCAAATTTCAAATAATTTTTTTCCTAAATAAACAACAGGGCAAGAAGTTTTTCAATTTTTGATCAATAAATAGAATTCATTCTTATTGAAGGCTATTCATATTATTACGAAAGCTATTCTTGTCTTGTCATGCAGGAGTCGGATTTTAAAGGGCGTTTGATGGCATGAAGCATTTATTCGGTAAAAACATTTCATATTGTGCAAGGCATTAAAGTACCAAAATGTTCCATTTCTCACAATGGCTAAAAAACTGTAGCACTTTCTGACTTTGCCGAATTTTCGGGTGCTTTTCCACTGTTATTACGACCTGTTCGTTTTGACACCACTGCCCGCCAACCTGTTCTTGGTGTATCTAATCATTGTATGCTTGAAGCTACCAACCGATCAAGGGGCGAGCAAATCTATGGGCTAATGACTGAGATCCGATTAAAAAAAGGGAGATTTTAAAAGTTTTTGAAGTTTTAGTGGAGGCCATAAACAATTTAGTATTTGAACATCCACTCAGAAGTCAAGGTCATGTACATGCGATCTAATTTTGGTGCCTTTGCATGCGAATTAGCTTAAATCTCTTGAAAAGTCATGACTGCTCTTGTTAAGAAAATTATGCTTCTAAAAGGCCATTTGATAAGACAAATGTTGTATATGGGCACATGTTCCAAAAAAATACCATGTTCTTATTCTTAATGAAACATGGTGTGATATGTCTAATACTTGATTGTAAAAATAGAAACAATATTGATAATTGAACCATGTTTTCTAAAACAAGTCTATAGTTTATTTGAAAGTTGTGTTACACTAACAGTATTTTTTCTTGTCAATTAACGCTCTACTACAAAAACATTAGACAAAGAAAACAATTGAGAATACAAGAACAAGTTGGAGTTTTTTTTGCTTATATTACTTGACAAGCATGTAGACTTCAACCCATACACCGATGCAGTCCTTGACCCTCAAAGTTTAGTTGAAGTGGGAGACTTTGGCTCTCACTGGAACAGCGGGATTTCCTCCTGGTTACCCCGTTCACATTATTTACAATGTATATATTAGAATGTCAATTTGTCAAATAGAAGGTTTCGTATCACAACTTATGTTTTGCAAGATACAATAGTGGTTGACTTGGCATATTCACCTTCGCACATGAAGGGAAGAATGTCCCAAGATTTGCAGGGGGAAATTAATGTTCGCCACGGCCACAATCGCATGGTTCGTTGTTGGCACTAAAGAGAATGCACATTGGGGGAAGAATGCTCGACGTTTTGTTCTTCCTGTTCCTGGAATGCTTTTCAGGAGCATGACATCCTGTTCCTGCCATCCTTCGACCAAGAAATCAAACATCCTGTACGGAACTTGTTTATAGAGATTTAGTTGTGCCCCAATAATTGTATACCCACTATATTTTGCAGCTTATGCATAAAAGGTGGTCCTATTTCTTGTGCTTAGCCTCAACTTATTGACGTTAATGAAGTGTTGATAGAGGACAATTCCTTGACGTGCTTGTTGTTTTGTTAACAATCCCACCAAAATGAGGCCTACTACTAGATGTCATCAAAATTCAAGGACCAAACCAATTGTCAAGCATTCAATTGATTAATGAAGCCAACACTTCGTAGTGGATCATGCAACCACGCACTACAAAAAAAACTAGGCATTACCGATGGTCAAAAAATGTTGGTGAAATAAAGACACTGGTCGGGTAATGCTTTTACAGATATTTTGTGATATCATCGATCGATAAAAGTGTGTTAGTAAAAATCATTATCAACACACTAGACTGGCATGTCGATGTAGAATATCACCGGCGTGGTCTCCACGTAGGTAAATATTGATTATTACTGACGTTTGTCCACGTTGGTAATAATCAATTATCTGTTGATAAAAACTATACCAACAATAGACATGGATGTCAGTAAAATTTTTTACCTGACAAACCTCTGGACATTGGTAAAACTTTAACCGTGATAAAAAATTTTTATGCATCGATGAAAATCTTTAAGGCCCTTTTTCCTTTTAGAGTATGACATAAGTTTTTAGAAAATCGAAAATAATATACAACATACTTGCATACATTTTCTATCTATCAAACGAAGCAATTGCATGTTCATGAACCAAACACATAGATACAATAAATGTTCACACTTATATTACAATACAACTGATTCATTATAGTTTAAAGTTATAAAAATGTTTTTATTAAATGTTAACATAAACAAAAGTACTCACACTGTAATCTCATCGCTAAGGTGGAAATCATAGGCGGTATCAGCATGTCCACAATTAACATTAAGGAAATATGCTAGTTTTATTAGTAATGAAGGTTAACACATACCATTATGACAAAAGAAATGTTATGTAACTTAGGTTTGTATCACTCTATTGTTGTGCCATAAGTTGAGTAATTTGACCTTGAAATTGAAGAAACCGAGACTCAAGCAAAGAAACTTTATCGTTCAGTAATGGCATTTTCCTCTCGTAGAGTATATATTTCGTTCATTTTAAAGGACGATCTGAACTGGGAAGGACTAAGACCAAGCCCCATCATCAGTACTCTACCATATCTCACATGTCCCATCACCATGGAGTAGACATCATTACTTCCCAGTGTATCTATAGTCCCTTGAGGCACCATTTTGAATTGCTCTTTTAATTGATCCTACAATATATATCATGAAGAATATAAATATTTGAGTATATGATAACATGTATGTTGTTGAAATAGAAAAATGTAATTGTTCGAATAAGACTTAAAATCACAATACAATCACAACATTGGTTTCAGGATTGAAGTAGTTCAGGCAATTACTAATCTTAGTAGAAATGAACAACTCAACATGTGATGGCTACTAAGAACTTTTCCCAAGCTATATATTGCAACTAATACAATATGTCACTTAATATATGCAGTCATATACTCATATATTAACTTTAAAAAAAATTATCATGTACTTTTTTTCATGAAACATGCAAAACTCTACGTGTCAATTGTATGCAGGTACTTTTGTTTAGTACGCGCATGTGCATTTTTTTCACTGATTTCTTGAAACATGAAAACAACTTGATATAAGAAATATATATTCATATTTTTTTGCCTGATGCTTTTTTTTATATTATAGACATATTTTATAAGAATGTGATATATATACATTTAACTTGTCTTCAACAAAACAGCTGGTAGTGGACTCTCAATGATCTTGTAAGTTGTAGGTAGTTATGAATTTTGTTACTTTAGCATTAGATTGAGGACCTATAGGTTCTTTGAATAATTTCCTACACTCATGCCTCTAATACTTATACAGTCATGCATAACCCACTTATGTAGGGTTGCATTTTCTTTTTCTAAGAATTCATATTTATCATATTTTCATATATTAAAATTAATGTCAACATAATACTTCAACATAAACAATTTACATGAAAATATTACGTACTTATAGGCACGACCATAGATCTGTCTTAAATGACACTGAAAGGTCGAAAAAAATTATGATATAACAAAAATGAATGTCGCCATCTTTTTTTTGCAAGTACTTGAATGGTGGGTTGTTGAGATCCTCTAAATGATGAACATTCTTCCTATTTTCTTTGTTTTTCTTTTTGGGGAAGGCGATTTAGGGAAGCGGGAAGCCTAGATGGTACGCGTTAGATCTTGGTGCAACCACCAGGACGGTAAACTCGAGGCCACGATCCTGTTCCCCTGGGCTTACGCTGGGTGTTGGCTTCTGCAGGAATGATCCTAAATAATATCATCTAATGTCACTGATTACCTTAATCAGCGTCACTTCTGTCACTGTCAAAGTTCTTTTTGCGCTACAGTAATGAGGTGCTACCACAATCAGTGATGTTAAGGATGAAGTTCAAGCACTTGCAAAAGAAAGGAATTCCAGTGCGGCAATGATCAAGGCCTTTCAGTGTACGCTGCTTGTCATGAAGAATGTGATGCATCCCCAGTACACACACACACATACACACGCATATGGAGAGAAAATATGCATACGCACAAGGACATCCATAACCTGAACATTATGTTTTTTGAGTTCCAAAAATCATGTGGGCTCTGCCCACGCAGGTTCGAATCCTGCCGCACACACCTCTTATATTTTTCATTTTATTTTCCTTTACTTGATCACTTGCATTTTCAGAATTCCTTGACCATTCACTATTCACAAAGATGTATTCGAAAAAAAATTATCAATCAGTAAACAGGTGTTTGATGGCCTTGAACTTTTATTATATAATTCAAATTATAATTCTAGTTTTCCTTTGTGTTTGATAGTCCAGAATTTTGCTTTCATAATTTAAAATAACGTGCTTGTTAAAACATGAATTCAAATTCTAAAATTCATGAATTAAAACCATTATTAACATGTGACGTAAAAAGAGATGAAAAAATTCTAAAATTCTGGAATCATAATTCTACCCTCTAGGGTAGAATCATAATTCCCAAATTTATGAATGAATCTCATAATCAAAATTCTTTGTTTGAGGACACAACTTCCATTTTATAAAACATAAGAATTTTAAGTCTATAATTCCACAATTCCAGCCTCATCAAACACCCTCTAAGCAACTTTTGACATATTTACAAATGGGCAGTTCAACTTTGTAAAGTAATTCACAAACAATAAAAATACTGAAATATATATTTTTTAGTACCAAAAATAATATTTTAAATAACGAGTTGTTGACAATATTTCACCCTCATTTTTAGTGATTGGAGAGACAATGAGATGCCAGAGAAATATGTAAACTTGTACAGAAAAGCATGAGGTAGGAAAAATGCTTTATCAACCACAAGCCATTCATATATAACTGTTGGCGGCTAATTCACAAACCAAATCCGATAATTTCAATTGCACATTTGAATCCGAATTTGACTTTTAAATCTTAAGGGCTGACTTCCAAAACACATGAATATCAAAGGTACTGTTTAAAAATAAATATGATCTGATCCAAATCTATACCAATCAGATATTTAATCAAGTTTGAACTCGAATCCAAGTCTACCTATATGTCATTTTTTAAAAATTCGAGTTCGATTTGATTTATTAATCAGGTGTTAGATTTTCTTTTTTCTATATCCAACCTTTTCGAAGCAGTTCGATCATATATTAAATCTAATCAGATTTATTGACATCAATAATTATTCCTAATCCAAAATATATTATGGGGGGAAAACATTATTATTTGTTTTGCCTTTTGTACAATTCACAAGCTCATTAGACATAACTGTATTAAGTTATTTTACTCATCAGTGAACTCATGTGACTTTGCATAACCCCAATACACAAGAGAAGACCCTACTTATTCTTTTGTCCTTTTATAAAATGAAAATGCGAAGCCAAGCATTAGCATCAAATTAATTATCACCCAGCCCCAGCCTAATGCCCAGTCCTAAATCGTTCATTGTGCAATTTTGTTCAACATTTCTTACCATATCGAAGCATTGCATGAAATTCATGAGTATCACCTATTGGTTCTTGAAACCCATCTATCATAAAACCGTACACCATTGCTAAATAAATTCAAGTATTTTGAGAATATAAATGTTTTGATTTTTTTCAAAAAATAATAAATCATTTTAAAAAAGGAGAAAAAAAGTCCATGTGATGTGAGCCATGTCCATCAATCTCGATGAAAGCTGCACCAGAAGAAAAACTAAAGTTTCATTCCCGAAGGAATTGGTACAATAAATAGAATAGGGGCCTACTTTTCACTCACAATTACAACTCCAATAAGATAGCACATAAAACATGGGATATTGTTTCAGAAACAGCAAAAAGCCTCACATCATTTCCTTAAGGAAGAAATGAGAATCTACTCAACTGTAACAAGGCTTACAAATGGAAGTTGATAAATGATTTTGCTTCTAACATCTGGTGCATCTCATAATCTCTCATTCACTCCCATTCTTATCACTTAAAACACTCAGAGAGCAATCTACTTTTGTGGAAGAATCAGAATGGTAATCTAGGAAGCCATTGTTGTGGGTTGACAACTGTCAGTTGCACAGGCAAGAATGTCTCGGTAGTCCCTGTTGATCGTGAAAGAATCGTAAACCTTACCATTGCTGCTCCTTTTGTACTCGAATAATAGGGATGAATGGCTAAATGCTGTTAGTTTTACAAATCCGAAGTCATAATCTCTAAACAGACTCCAACTTGTCTGAAGAGAGGTGAATTGAGCAAGGTCAGCACCACCACCACCAGCAACTACATGAATGGTTCCATTAAGTGGGCCTGTGTAATGCGACTTCTCCTGGCTCATGCATATGTTCTGCAAAAAGAAGAAAAATTAGACAAATTTCAAAGATGTACCCTCAGATAAGCTCCAAGATACAAGGACATGCACATTATTCTTACTTTCTTAAATGTTTCACAAACAACCAAGGTCAATTTTCACTAAACATGCAAGACCTATCACAAGCCTTGCCAACAAAACTGTGTAATAACCCGATCTAAGTGGACTTGGGTGTCTAATATGGAGGATTCCAACTCATCTCATAACTGATTCCAGTATGCACCCAAATAGGAGAAAGGAACGAGATCCAAACACTAGGAGGTTTAGGTATACACGCCCAACCAGTCTTCTAGAAAATTGGACTATTTCCAAGCTACTTTTACAATTGGGAAGTTACAAGAGGAACCAAGACCCAAATGAGAATGGTGAGAAGAGATCTCAGAACTTCTATTCATAGTTTATTTTTCAATAAACAACCCACATTCTTCACTCCAGGAAAATTTAATTATGTTCCTATCTAGATTAGAGCAGAAAATAAAATGTCATTAATGAGATTAGAAATGACAAAATCAGATTCCTGACTCATATCAAGCTGCTGAACAGACATGTAGCTGAAATTTACTGTGCTAGCACTACCAACACCATATAGTGAATCCTTTGTCAACCAACTTGGAATGTGCTTTCTCAACCAGATAAATGAAATGCCTGTTATGGTAAGAGTGATTTACTCAATAAGATGATTTTCATTATGACCTAAAACAGAAATGCTCCCTGTACCATCAGAATCTTCTTGGAATGGATTTCCTGGAATATCTATCTAGATGACAATATAAAAAATGCAGCATGGACAAGAAAATGCGTAAAGTTCTCTAAAGTGGTCCAATTGGGCCAGCAAGATCTCCTAGGCATGAAAACAAAATGAAAGTGAAAATTTAACGATAGCCAACTCACTAGATAAATGTTAGTGAGATAAACCAGAAGAAGATGCAAGTGCAATTAGAATCATGTTATACCTCATAGATAGGGCATGTCCTCTCGTAATTGTGTACATGGCCATAGAAAGCAAGGTCGACCTTGTACTTTTGCCATAGACTTTGTAAGCTCTCTCTACCCATGGGCTCTGCAAAGGACCCTTCTTCAGCATACCATGTACCAGAGGAATAGCCCAAAACACGATGTGCCATGAAGATCAACCATGGTTGTTTCTGTCGATCAGCTGTTGCTAGGCAATGTTCAATAAATTTATATTGCTCTGTTCCTGGCCTCCAATCTTGCTCTGTGTCAGCTATACAGAATCTAAACATGCCATAGTCAGTTGAATACCTGAAAAAGCAATAGAATGTCAGTTGAATGGTTTGCTGCAACCACCAAAATTTTTTTGAAACTTGCCACACTTGCACCGACACTCACATCCCTCCCACACAGACACATACATGAAAGTAAAATTATAGGAATGATTGTCAAGTGTCAACAAAGTCAATGCATTCACAAATTGTAAAAATTATGAATCTATTATTAGTAATTATTGGTCCACTAAAGCAGCATATTGGTACATCAAACTGAAGCAAAACCCTCCATTGTTTACAATTCACAAGTATAAAGATATTTATAGCCAATAAAGTGAAATAGAAGACAAGTACTACAGTAAAGAACATTTATGCTACTAAAGTTTCAATTATTAAGATACAAATTTATATATACAGAATAACAAGGCACTTAAAATACAATAAAAGTACACCCACTTCCAGGAAAATTTTTAGACCTGGACAAAATTGACCAAACAATTGGCTGGTCAGATAGGTTAGTTACTGAAACTAGAAAAAGCACACAAAACACAGACATGCTGAAACAAGTTGGCCACGTCTCAAAGAGGAGAAGTTTCTAAATTGTGACCCAAGCCAAAAAAAATCAGCAAACATCAGAAGCGAATAAATGGTAAAATGTTGCATGTACCAGAATTTCTCCCTGTTCTCAGCAGGAACATAAAACATGGTTTCAGCCAACACACCACACTCCCCGCCTGAGTCCATGTTGGTGTAAAAAGAACCTGTTCCTGGCCAGTCGCGCTCATGGTTTCCACTGCAACAAACAGAATCAGATATAATTAGCAAATATTAGTTTGACCTATATATTGTTTCTCTTTTTCTGATGATGACCGTCATTATATCAAATCATGAATGACAGTAAATCTAGTTTTTTTCAATATTTATTCAGCCTTTATTAAATCGCAAGGGTTTATTTAAAAAAGTACCACAGTAATAAAAGCCATACCATTTATACATACACACATAGATACATGTGTACAAATATATACACACACCCATGGATGCCTAAAAATTAGAAAATCTGTCACTAAAAAATAGTAATCACCAGGAGAGTTAGTGACAGATTGCAGTGCAGAATGGTTCATGATGCTTCAGCATGGTTTGATAATGCTCTGAAGCACGGACTTCTAATTTTCAGCCATATATATATATATATACACACACACACACAATGAACTTAGCTTTTATCAATAAGCAAGTTTTATTCAGCTTTTACCAAATCACAAGGATTTATCGAGAGAGAGAGAGAGAGAGAGAGAGAGAGAGAGAGAGAGAGAGAGAGAGAGAGAGAGAGAGAGAGAGAGAGAGAAATTGATAACGGCTTTTGGCACTATCCGACCAGTTCAGCTGGATTCCAAGTGATTTTTCTGATCTAACTTCATTCATGAGGACTTCGGACAACCCAAATTTATAGGGTTGGAAAAAAAAAAGTCAAAATTTCATTGATCAATCAAATTTTATGAAGGTTTTAAAATCAACAATGTTAGATTCATTGAAAATTGGGCAGGTCACAAAACCCAATTTGTGCATCAAATATTGGCCTTTTTTCTTAAACCTATAATGTTTGGGCCCAACCATGCTCATCCATGAAATCTGAATGGAAAAAAATGGTTGGATTCTTTTAGACAATCCAAAACAGTGATTGGCCAAATCCACAAAACTTACCATGTGTGCTGACAAGGGACCTCCGGCCACCTTGCAGAAAACATTTCTTGCCATAATTATTGAGTTTGTTTGTTCAATAAACTGTACAGATATGTTCCGCATACATTATTGAGTAGAAAATTAGGAATTAACATTTAGATCATGTAAATGTTATGCATCAATGGTATTTTACAACCTTAAGAGGTCAATAATCTCAATGTACAAAAACTTATCTTTGAAGATCATATTCCCGCATCAATAAAACATGACCAAAAGCATTCCACATTATGACACTCTGTCACCTTTATATATGAGTGCATGTTCCTGTGCATATGTGAGTGGTTAGAACCACAAAGAATACCATGAAAATGACAAACAAACAGTGCAAGACTGCAAGTACATTTATGGGCTTACCTAATGTCAAAGTTTAACTTATAGTAGAATTGCAAACTGATCGATGTGTGAAAGTTCAAAACACCAGTTAACAATTCCATATTAAAAATGATAAATTTATGGGAGAATGAGCCATTTCTGAGGGAAAAAAAAGTCACCAAAGATGCTAATAAGGTAGCAGAATTATCCATGAAGAAAAGCCAAACCAACCTCGCAATCATATATGGTACAGTGGAAGCAATTGGCTCAACCTGTGAAGTAAACTGATCCCACTGAGATATATATCCATTAGCATAACATATATCACCAATATGAAAAACTATATCTATATCATTCAAGTCCTTGATTAGCTGGTCTGTAGTATTCAAAGAACCAGGTTGGTAATTGTTATACTCATTGGAACCATCACGCTCTGCCTGCAAAACAGATTAAGATAAAGTCACTTTAAAGAAAAAACAACACTTCAAAATATCCGGCTATATTAAAATGATCTACCACCGCACCAACTAAGGTATCAGGACAAAATTTCTCTACTAAAAGCTTGTTTAACAAACACCAAACCTTTCCCATATCACCAAAAATCACAACGCGCTGCAAGGAGTTTTGTCCAGGATATGGAGATGCTCTAAAACGATAAGCTTGACTCCAAACGTATGAGCCATTAAATAATCTATGACCCACTCTGTAGCTATACCTGCATCGAGATTACAAAAAGTAGATTGCAAGTTTCAAAAAAGTCTGTGTATAAAAGGGTAAAAGCAACATGTATCAGAGGATATTTTTAGGAAATGACAAGGATCCAGTGGAGGATCCTTGGCCTATGGAAGTTTATGAAGCTTCTACTTCAAACAATTGGTTTAGGATAAAAGTTTAACATAGATTACACTAAATTAGGCCATAATTCTTTCAGAATGCTAGTATGAATGAAGCCAGGGTCACGCCATCCCACCGTCCGTGCTGGCGAACCTGCAAAAGAAATTCCAGCAAGAAGTTTCTTAATACATGAGCTGACATGAGTTATACTTTACACTCAAATATTAACACCTTGAGGTTACTGAACTCAGATCTTATTAATTATCATAAAAGAGAGAGAGAGAGTGAATATATATATGTGTGTGTGTGTATATATATATATATATATATATATATATATATATATATATATATATATATATATATATATATATATATATATATATATATATATATATATATATATAGGAACTGAAATTAGCGGGCTACCTCTGTGGCTGGATGGTTATTTTTCTATTTTTTGTTGCTAAAACCACTGCAAAAGATGCATTTGTGCAGTTGCTTGGCCATGGTTTTTAGTGATAAAACACACCTTTTACAATAGTCTTTAGATCTAAAATAAAAAAAAATAAGCATCCGGTCATAGAGATAGCTGACTGATTACAATTTTTCTATATATGAGGAATAGAAATCAGCTGGTTACTTCTATGGCCGGATGGTTATTTTTCTATTTTATGTCACTAAGAACCATCGCAAAAGGTGGATTTATGATAGGTGAGTCGCTTGACCATGGGTTTTAGTGACAAAACAATTTTGCAATGGTCTTTACTTTTTAAAGATATAAAACAAAAAAATAACCATCTGGTCATAGAGGTAGCTGATTGATTTCAATTTTCCTATATATGAGGAATTGAAATCAGTCGGATACCTCTATGGCCGGATGGTTATTTTTCAATTTTGTGTCACTAAAAATCATTGAAAAAAGTGTGTTTGCAATGGGGCCAGTTGCCTGGATATGGCTTTTAGTGACAAACACATCTTTTGCAGTGATTTTTAGAGATATAAAATAAAAAATATCTACCCGGCCATAGAGGAGCTAACTGATTTCAATTTTTCTATATAGTGAAAGAAAAGACATACCACACATGCTGCTACGACTGAAAGTCAAAGTTCCAGCTGGAGATTGCATCCGAGGCCCTCCTTCTAGGCCCCACTCAACCAAAGGTACTGCTTCTATAATATCATAACCACTAGTCCAAGTAACTGCCATCTGAGCATTAAAGAATTCTGAATCAGAAAATGCATTTTATATCAGGAAGCAAAGCAAAAGAAGAATCCATATTACCTTGGACACTTGACCAACCTTCACACAAGGTTGCATGTGTGCAACCCTTTTTTTTGAGGTGGCAGATGCCACAGGCACTTGACTAAACTTCAAGCAAGACTCTTGTGTATGTATGTGAAAAAGATAGACAAATATATGTGTGCATATATACACGCATGCACACACAGAGATATATATATATCGTGCACATGAGAGGGAGAGAAAGAGAGAGAGAGAGAGAGAGAGAGAGAGAGAGAGAGAGAGAGAGAGAGAGAGAGAGAGAGAGAGAGAGGATTTCTTGGGAGAAGGAGAAGCTCAGGTGCTTTCTTTCATCCTCTCTGATATATGCCAGAGTGGATCTTCTTGACCAAATTGTACGTTAATGTGAAGATGTTATCTCTTGTATGTGTGCAAAGATGTTTGTGTCCACATCTCAATGATAAAATTTTACTCAGATAACAAAAGAAATGTTACAATAAAGTAATAACTACTTTTTTCACAAAATATGGATGAGAATTAACTGACAAACAGAGACTTAATGAATACTGTAGAGAAAATACAGGATAATTACAATTTCCTGAAAATTGACCATTACAAAAAATACAGAGACTTACTTCATTCCAAGCCTTCCCTTGAGCTAGACGTGGATAGACAGGGGCTTTTGGATTTGCATATGTTACCGTATTCGAGACAGCAACCAGCTTCGGCTGTAGTTCAAAAATCAAAACCAGAATTATGTGTTCACTTAGTACTGAACATATTGAGATCAGCATTGAAAATAATCATTATTGTAGGTAATCAAAAGATACAAGCATGTCTGTGTTCCTTCTCTTAAAGAAAATAATAAGATTGAAAGAAATTTTGTCATGCACAAAAATCAAAAGCTCGACAGATCTGTATATCCAAGGGACCAAAATTAGAGGAAAAGAAAACATATGCAGCTTCACTAATAAGACAGTTCAACAGAACAACAAATAGATAAACATCTAAACAACTGTAAAAGATTAAGGCCATATAAAATATAAAAGCTCACAAAAATTTTATTTAACTCGGTAGATCAGCTATAAGATGCTTCTACCACCAAAACAATCAGGTTATACAAGGCTGGCCGGGCCAACAGCTGCAATTAACATTGGAAATTTATCTCTGCTCTATTACAAATATTATTATATGCTTTCATAATATTCACATTTTCCCATGACCTTGAAATTGTCTGTAGTGTAGTAAAAACACAAACCGAATGTCATATTCTTATGTCTCTCCCTTCTCATTTCTCACATGAATTGAACAATGCATTCAATAGAAATATTGCAAATAATTAATTTCAAGCATAATTTCAGGAGGTTTACAGTGAAAAATTCTACTTTAGCAGTGAAAATTTTTGCAGCAACCCTTGCCAAAAGAGATGAAAATTAGCATCTCATGGCTAAATGTGTTATTGACTGGTATGCACTGAGATTGTCAGTGTTTGTTGGTCGGTACAACTCAGTGCGAACTTTCTCTTCATTTTAAAAAAGAAGGGATCGAAAAAGCCTTTTCCTCTTTAAAAAAGAAGGGATCCTAAGATAGCTGGACAAAAAAACAGCAAAATTTCACTTTTTATATTCATTGAAAATGAGTTGAGGTAACAGCTTCTTTCTTGATAGATTCCATTACGAACATTAATTTGGCTGAGATTACACAAACAAGCACAAATGCATCTAGGAAACTATGAGGCCAACAAGAGTAACTTCATGTGACCAACGCTGAGGAGGGTAGGAATACCAATTAATTATGCCCTTAAATCAGTATCAGGTCATTTGCTTGAGTTTATCGACGCCAATTTCTGAAATGATAGGAAGGCAGAGAAATGATGTTGGCGTAGAAATAATTTAGAAAGGACCATGTTATGCTTAACTTGATGCTAGAAAATTTCATGTTACTGGCTATCTCCTCTAGCTTCATGCCTAACAATTTCTTAAAATTAAAATACTGTGACATTCTTAAGATAAACGAACAAAAAGGTAACCCCTCCCACATAATATAAAAAAAAGCAACATGGAGATCATTCAGCTTGCTTAATCAAACCTTTTTCCTGGAACGAATCAACCACAAAAAATAAATAAATAAAACCTCACAGTGCTCAAGGGTGAGAAATATATCAGGGGAAAACTCAAAAGAAAAGGATCTTGAACAGGCCCATCTTGTTTTGGTACCTTAGGTTGTAGCAGTGATAGAACAAGAAAAAATGCTGGTGCAATAAAGGTAATGCCTCCCAAAGAATATCATAAAAAAAAAACCAAATTGGAGGCCCTTCACTGAGGGAGACCGACCGGCTTACTAAATCTAAACATTTTTCCTAGAATAAATCAAACCACTAGGAGAGAAAAAATAACCTTTTAGTTTCATTGTTCAAGGGTCAGAAATATGTCAGGGAAAATCTAGGAAGGCAAGGAATGTTAAACATGTCCATCTTCCATATGGTACTATGCGCTGCAGCAATTGTGGACTCAAGAAAAAGTGCTGGCAGCATGAAAGAAATAGTAAAACATGTCTGTTTGTAAAAATATATATTCCTGCCTTGCAGGTGCCTGCCAATTAATTCTGCACCTTTCCTGAAAACAAAAATCCATAAATGTTTGAAATATTCATGCACTTTCCAACTCAAAGCAGCAGAACTAATTGACCAAACTAAAGAGATAAAAAACAAATTAAAAAAAAAAGTTTTTTATGATGTACAGACTACATTTTCATTCTGTCACAGAGCGTAGCATTACTAGATGATACAAGAATTCAACCTTAAGAATGCTCCTGCGATCACCATAAGCATAATATGCTCAAATACATTAAATCTTCTTTTCTCGTAAGTAGTTATGAGTCTTATGACTAAATGAATTAAATAATTCATAAAATAATGATAAAACAAGTTTATTTGTGTAGAAAACAGTACTTCTAAAGAAGCAGACTTTTCAGAGCAGTTTGTTCTATGGAGAACCTTCATATAAAATGGAGAATGGTAAGTGTTTCTGAAGAATACATGAGTGTCAAACTAGACAAAAGAAAGAAGAACAGGCAATACATTCATGATTCATTAGAAATTACAAAAAACTAAAAAGCACAAACATACATTTGAGATTCCGCCTGAGAACAGAGCAAAGGAAAAGTTAGCCCTCTGATTGATCAACTGAAGCTTCAAAATCCCATTGCCTGTACTTGTGTAACTTGGGTTTGAATAATTTGCATATTGGTACTACAAAATGAATTCCTCATCAAATGTTAAAAATTACAACTTGTACTGCAGGACAGCAACAAATATGTATAGCAAGATGCCAGTGCAAGGTAGCCTCTATCAAACCTTAATAGGTGCAGTACACAACAGTGGAGGCTTATCTTTTGTATTTTCAGGCTCACAAGTTGTTGCACTGACAAACAAAAATGACAGAGACTTTTGTCATGTCAGAATATCAATAAAATTTATCATCACTTTGATTCAACTATTTAAGGAAAAAAAACTACATTGTTTAAGATATCCATTCTCGGATCTAAACTTTCCATATTAAGCACAGCCAGCCAGTAACTTAGGATATAGATAATAAGGAGAACAAACAGATACCTAAAGTTCGAAGGAGAAAACACTCCTATCCAATCATCACCGGATGGGTTAGGGTGACTAAACTTCAAAGTCACCCATCCGCTGTTTTCACCCTGAAGGAATAAATGAAAATCCACAAATAAGCACAGATCAAACAAAACCACAACCACCATCACCTGAAGTTGAGAGAAGAAGCAACTCAACAAATCTGAAGCAAGAAGCAGGTATCTAGGGAGCTCTAATGCATGAAAAACTATGAATTCAGGAAGCTAGTAAGAAGAGTGTGGAAGAGAACAGGAAGTTAAAAAAATGGTTGCCTTTAAGTCTTTAACTAAATCCACACATTTGGCCATTTTATTTAAAAACATACTTTCAATCCATAGGTCTTGCAAACAGAACTTTAACTTCCAAACAAACTAGAACATAAAAATACCAATCTCAAATTTAAATGAGATCTTGATTTATGTTGAAAGATTATCTTAAACTTGAAAGCATGTGAACCACAATTTTTCGTACTTTGTAACAGGAATCCTGGGAAGCAAGCATCCAAGTTTTCAAAACTGGAATATTTTGTTTTCTCTATTAAGCATTTTTGTGGATTGGTGATTTAATTGGGACAATCACCAGAAAAATTTAGAGTACAATCTGGTTAAGAAGACAGTAATTCCTTGATGTCACCTTAAATTGATTAACTCAGTGGCAGTCCCGTCAGAACCCAATCACATATGTTACCTGAATCCAGGGCAAGGTAATCCATACCTACCTTCAAGCACTAGAACTATATCTTGGCCTTTGTAGATTCAAATTCTTATTGTCTGCTTGCTAGCAGATTCATGAAGAATTCATAACTTCATACTTGATGAAGATTTTTACTAAATCTTTGCCTCTTTGGATTAGGAATACCTCCTGCTTCCTTGATTCAGGTTCTGTTACGCTGCTTGGTCTAACCAGCCAAGGCATCATAGACACCTTTATGATATATTTTATCAACTACAAAAAGAACGTCTTCCAGTCATAAGTAAACAACTACTACGGAATCCATTAACCAAGACCTGTTAGATGACTCTGGAATGTAGTCCCATCTCCTGTTACCACTTACATCAAGCCTTAGAACAAGATACAGTCATGGGATAAAGAAAGAGTCCCCTGAAACATCAGTTTCTGATTTAGTTGATCGACAAAAAAGTTATCCAATTTAGAAGACTTGAATCAGTAACTTTAAATGAGAAGGATTAAATTTAGCAGGGTGAACTAAGCCTGAGAATTGGAAAATTTTCCTCAATATGCATCCATAATGTGTTCCCTCCAGCTGGCAAATTTCATCAAGACCGCATGAATTACCTTCAAGCCAAGAACAAGAGGAAAGGCTTTAATATAGGCAGACTCGTGCAGAGCAAGAGTCGTCCTATGAATGGCAATATTAGAGAGAGGCTGTTCCCCCGGCACTCTTGCCTGGCTAAAACTTACGAACTCCACAAAACTCAGCAACCAAATCAAACGCCAAATCTTCTCCATAATGGTTTGAGGATCTACAAAAGGACCAAGAAATAACAACCGTATCAGACACGCAATTTGAAAAGAACAGAAAAGAAGCACTACAAAGCTAATGCCCAGAAAGCCGTAACATCAGAAACCAAGCAATTTCAGACAACCCCAACTTCAATACGCACACTTTCAACTTCTCCTCAAATTGCACGTATTTCAAGCACAAAACACCGAAGAATTATGAAGCAGCGGCATGCAAACCAACTCCGAAACAAAACACTGAACTTTGTATTTGTCAGAACTTTTCAGACCAAGCAACTTTACGCTAATATTCTCAGCTTCCACGACCATTTCTTATCTTGCAGACATGAAACGCACAGAGAAGAGAGCTGAAGGGAAAAGAAAAACTACCCATCAACCAAAAACTGAGTCTAGAACAAAACCACTGCACTCGATAGCGATACTTTTCAATACCCGCTTTTCGTTTTCTTTTCCTTGAAAGAGTTATCCAATACCCACAAGGAAAAACCATGGAATGAATGACACACGCACCATAAGACAGTGGAAAAGAACCGAGAAAATTGATGGGATTCCTTCTCTCTCTAGTGGATGCTCCGGAGCTGCAAGTAGAGAAAGTTGAACTCGAGGATTTAGCTACAAGGACTCCATCCTTATAGAGTAAGTCTATGATTGAGCCGACGTTTCGAACGACCTCCGATACATATTAGATAGTCAAAATCATGGAGACCGGTTGGCGTTTGAGCTTCAAATTGCACGTTAACAGTTTTGTTCCCAGGAATATTCGCGTCGCCGAGATGTTTTGGCAGTTGAAAAGGCCGGATCCAAAGACTCGGATTATTCGGACTACACGAATCGATGGTTGAAGCGCGCCCCGGCCGAAACAGATTAAATGTCCCGAGCCCGAGACAGAAGATAAAGGTTTACTACTAAATATTTTTATAAATTTTAATGTAGCCTCTATTAAAATTTCCAAAAAAATACATTAGCCCCCAAGAAACTGTGTTTTTTCAGGAAAAAAAAAAGGCAGCACCTCTTTTGCATTAAAATGCTGTTTATCTATAAATTATTTTTTTTTTATCGTTCGATGTTCGAATCATGTGATCACTATCATGTTCTAATATCTAATATGTTAGTTCTTTGAATTGTAAATGATAGTAAATGCGATACCCGAGTTAAAGTATGCACAACAAGCCAAAAACTTAGAAGCATAAGGATGATGTAACTTTGAGAGTTTATTGAAAGAAAAAAATAATTATCAAACATTAATATATAAATAATCAATCTCTCTTCTTGGTCCAAACCAATCTGTATTTTTGTAATATAATACTGACATGCTACCATTAAGTTCCGTGCTACACTGGAAACTGAGAAAACAATGGCCGCATAAGGAACCACCGGAAAAAGAATATGGAAGACACGACCGAGTCGTTATGTCCGAACCGGATCTAATTCACCCAACACATATCCGGTACGATATTCCTGGATGTGGATCTCAACAAAGTATTGAAATGGGCAATCGGATCCGACGCAGGCACCGGACGTTAACCTCCGTTTGATGCAGACTTTATATGGTATTTTTCTTTAATTTCCAGTTCTTCTCTTCATGGTTTCCATATTGCAACCAGGAATGAATATGGCATGTTGTATTGTTCCTAATTTGGATCAGGATCCAAGTCAGATGTTTAAAAGTCGGGTCCTTGAATTTGATATGATACTCGAACTCGTGCAGTGGCCAACAGAAAATCTAACCGGCCGGTCTTGAACGTTAACAAAGCCTTGAATCCGATATGGGTTCCGACTGCAAATGGCTCTGAGATGATATGGTCCGATGATTCCGATCCGATTTGACCACTTTCCATTTGTGCAGATTTGGTGTACAATAGGATCCATATCCGATAGCTTTTCTGTATAACGGTCCGGAATCGATGCAATGTAGCTAACTTTTTAATGACAAATTGTGAATTTTTTAACCATCACACACACACACAGAGACACACATATATAAAATATATATACATATAACACACACACACACACACATATATATATATATATATATATGTATTCGATTCTGCCAGGATGGTTAAAATATACAAAATTATCGATAAAAAAAACCATGAATTATCACTAAAGACATCATACACCGTCGCTGCACTACAATCCTTAGCTACCACTGATTTAGTAACAGTTTTTCAGTAATAAATTTTTAAAGAAATTTCTCCCTCAGAGAGACGCAACATAAAATGAAAAAGGAAAAGAGCCGGTGGAGGGCACCCATATTGTTCTGTAACTCTACCGCTTCTTCCTCACAAGAACAAGGTTTTAAAAGCAAGAATGATCCGCTACTGTTGCCCAGAGAGAGAGAGAGAGAGAGAGAGATTCTTCCCCACAAGAACAAGGTTTTAAAAGCAATAATGGCGCTCTACTGTTTAGAGAGAGAGAGAGAGAGAGAGAGAGTTTCCTTGAATCTTCACTACAGCCCAAACTCTCTGCCATATAAGGCTAACTCGTACTTGAGAGAGAGACAGAGAGAGGTTAGCGTCTTCTTGAATCATCTTCGCCAAAGCCAAAACCCTGCCGTATCGGCCTAACTCTTCGTATGGTCCAAATCGTCAAGGAACCGAAGTCTTTGCTTAATCGCTTGAAGTTAACCCCTTCACATGGTGGCGTCAACGCGTCCGATTCAGATGGGCCCATTATCAGAAAAACCAGGTACGTAAAGAGTGACTCCATCAATCTGATGAGCCAAACATGAGTTGATTCTTCTGAATGACGACAGAAAGGCGATAAACTTGATGTGCATTCATGATGGGCAAAATGTTTTCACATTTGGAAAGAGTCGGAAGACCAATGCTGGCGACGGAAATTTACAACCAAAGAGTCACGACGAATAAATATAGAGGAATCAGGCTTCGGTGTCTATCTAGATCTCCCGTGGGCAGTTTTCCCTTCTTACTCAGAAGGGTAAAAATATTGTATTTGCAGAGAGATGGAATGAAAGACAGAAGACAGAGAGAAATCACAGTTTCTGACCTTAATGAAGACTCGGCCATGGACTGATGGACATTGTAGCAGAGCATTTCAATTCACTGCAAATGAAACCCATTCAAAGTTCGTCTCCGAATGCAAATCTTTCACTTGTAAAGTTGTAATATGTTATTTTTTTCCCTAGAGGCTGAAGCATTTGGATCGAAATTGAGTAAGATCAGCAAAGATTTTCCAAATCTTAAAAATGATTGCCAACCTTCATGGTGATGCTAAAGCTCCCACCTTCAAGACCGAAGCAAATATTGGTAAGGATTCCATTTGTTACTAGCGCTAAAAAACATGGAAAATTATTTCTTCCTTAATTTTACTTTTACCAACAAAAATACCCCATGAAATGCACAAACAAATAGAAATAGAAATTTTCAGTTATGAAAACATAAATTGTAGTCAGCCAACTAACGATCCATTGCAAGTTCTTTCCGGGTGAGTGAGAGGATTATCCCATTACCTGAGCGAAAGCTAAAACCACCTTCATTCCCTCGACCCATTGGGTTCAAAGCTATGTCGATACTAGTTCGCGAGATCTATGCTTCAACTTGCATGTATTACCCACTTTATTATAGAAAGATTGCCATATCTAATGACCCACCATTTGGTGAGAAGCCAAGTTTCTCAAATTAAGACAAAGAGAGAGAGTCAACTATATCATTTTCCATTCCTAGCAGGAATATTTTTGAAGTTCATAATTTAACTTGTTAGCACGACTATGGAAGTCAATGAAAGGGATGGCCATACTTTTGCTCAGTGTTTTCTGCAGCCAGTCGTCCCCTTGTCTGCTTCTCATTCTTCCTAATTGCTGGCGCTTTTTGCTTCTCATTTCTGAAGTGGAATGACAAAACCTCAAGGAGATTTTCTCTGCGATCACTTAATTTGTTCTTCACATTGATGAGCAAACTAAGAAAGCATTCGGTAACAGGAACACTGCACTCTCATGAATGTATTCTAAAAACTGGGACACATTCGCAATCTTTTTTTTCTTAATCTGTTTAGGTGACATGAAAACAGCGTTTTTAGAAAGAAAAAAAAGTGGTTTTCTGAAAACGCTCTCTTCAAAGAGGCTGAAAAAACTACCACCCTTTTCATTCAAAACTAGTTTTTGCCTGCCCACCCAAACAAAAAACCGATGTTTTTCAAAAGTCAGTAAGAAAAACATTTTTACAAAACCAGGTTTTCTGAAAAATCATTTTTCCAATGAGTCGTCCAAACGCTACCTTGGTAACATAAATGGGAACTTCTTGTTAGCTTCGATGATTTAAAAATAAAAAAAGGAACTTTTTTTATTTGATCAAACCAAACACAATTAGATAGAACTAAAGGGGTCATTTGGATGATACATCAAAACCAGGTAAAACCAAGTTTTTATAGTGTTTGGATGCTATCAAAATTGGGTTTGAGAAAAACCCAGTTTTGCAAAAGCCTGCTTTTGTATTTTGTAAAAGGAATTGAAAAACTTGATGCCTTTAGTTTATTAATTTAAAACCATGTTTTGGGTGTCACCTAAACAAACAGTTAAAATTTTAAAATCCATCAAAACCAAGTTTTCACCAAAATGAGTTAGGTGATGGTATCACTCAAATTAAGCCTAGGCATCGGCCCGGCCTGACACCCGAAATCCGACCCCAACCTGATTAAATTAAAAATATATTTTTAATATAAAATAATATATAAATGTAATTAATCAATTTATATATATAAATTAATAAAATAAATATTTTAAAAATAATCGTGCCCAACGGAGTTTATTGGGCCGGCCAGATAAATTATTCGGCTGGCCCGATGCCTTTTTTTCCGTGCCCAGGCCTGTGCCGATGGCCCGGCCCGGTGCCGATAGCCCGGCCCAATGCCCAGCCTTAATCCAAATGCTCTCTAAACTTTTCAATTGCTACCCAAACAATTATTTAATTAAAAAAAAAAAAACAAAATGTACCTCTCTTTTACCCTTTTTTTTAGGAAACTAAGGATAGTAGTTGAAGTTCATCAAGTTAAACGAGAATTTCATTACGATCCAAATTCCTGTCATAATAATGAAAATTAGAGGAAGTCTTGGCTTTGGGATTCATATTCAGATATGACTTTTTTTATTAGTATTTGAATCTGAAATCAAGTCTGTGAATATCCACAAAAAGTAGATACAGTTGAGAGTATATCTCATTTAGATCTAATCCCGTCACATCCCTACTTGGGGTTTTTGTGCCGCTAGCTATTTTACTTGTAATTGCTTTAGCCAATGAGAAATTGCGGCGAAGAAGATAGACATCGAATGCAGTCAGGTAATTGGTCGTCTTTCTCAAGCATAACCAGTCTTTAAGCAAAATTTACAACTCCAACAATATGAGAAATGACGCATGGTGTATTATAAACTAGAAACGGCAAAGAGAACCATGCAGCACCATTTATTTAATAGAGTAAACCGACGGAAATCTACTGTATAATATGGATTACACAAAGGGAAGTTCATCTATGATTTTGTTTTTTAACATCTGCTAGCTCGAAGGCAGCAGCTGGAGCATCTCATACTCTCTCATTCGCTCGCATTGTCACTTAAGACAGAGAGCAATCTGCTTTCATGGAAGAATCAGAGTGGAAACTCAGGAAGCCATTGTTACGGGCCTGCAACTGTCAGTAGCACAGGCAAGGATATCTGGGTAGTCCCTGTTGATGGTGAAAGAATCATAGACCTTACCATTGCTGCTCCTTTTATACTCAAGCAACAGGGATGAATGGTTAAATGCTGTCAGTTTCACAAATCCAAAGTCACTATCTCGAAACAGACTCCAGTTCGTTTGAAAACTGACAAACTCAGCAAGGTTATAGCCTCCACCACCTGCAACTACATGGATGGTGCCATTAAGCGGGCCTCTGTAATGAGACTTCTCCGAGCTCGTGCATATGTTCTGCAACAAAAGAAAAGTTGTTTAACTTGAATTATAAGATGCACAGTCAGAAAATCTCACTTATCAGATTCCATCATTGAAGAATCTCTCACAAAGGAATTTGAAGAATTTAGCATAATATATCTGATACATGCACAATATCATTAAAAAAATGATACAAATTTGTGACTGCTGCTTAGTACCGGCAATGAGTCTGAAAAGCATCTAGAAGGTTTTCTTGTCTTAGACAGTAAGGTTTTTCTCGAGTATAATAATGCAAACATGAAAAAAAAAGGAAAAATATGTTAAAAAATCCTAAATATTAGGAAAAAATAAAATAAATGAAAAACTAATAACACAAATAAAAATAAATAAATAAGCAACAAATAAAATTTAGAAAACGAAAACAAGCAAATTGACATTAAAAACATGAAAAATTGACTAAAATAAAAAAAACCACGAAAAAAGTGTTTCATTTTTTACATTTTTTTTTTCTAAAAAACAATTTTTTTTTTTTAATTTTAAACAGCTGATGTGTTTCCCATATTTTATATGCATTAACTTGAAAAAAAAAGAAAAATATGTTCAAAATTCTTAAAAATTTGGAACAAATAAAATAAGTGAAAACTAATAACACAAACATCAAAAATTAAGTTATTAAGAAAAAATAAAAATTGTAGCAAATGAGAACAAGTAGTTTGGCATTAAAAAACACGAAAAAATCCCTAAAAAGAAAAGGGGAAAAAACGTGTCTTTTTGTTTTGGCATTTAAAAAAAAACTACGTTTCTTAAAGTTTTAAACCACTGACTTATTTTTCGCGTTTCATGCGCATTTTTTTTTTCCACAAAATACGTTTTTTGTGGCTATAAAGTCTTGATAGTATGAAATTTTAGTCTTATGGTCTATAAAGTTATAAACTTAAGGATGCTGGTGTAAACATAATTGTGTTATACCTCATAGACAGGGCATGTCCTCTCATAACTGTGTACATGGCCATAAAGAGCAATGTCAACCTTATACTTCTGCCATAGACTCTGTAAGCTCTCCCTACCCATGGGTTCACCAAAGGATCCTACTTCAGCATACCATGGACTTGAGGAATAGCCCAAAACACGATGTGCCATGAAGATCAGCCACGGTTGCTTTTGTCTATCGGCTGTTGCTAGGCAGTGTTCAATAAATTTGTATTGCTCAGTTCCTGGCCTCCAATCCAGCTCTGAGTCAGCTATACAGAACCGGAACATGCCATAGTCTGTTGAATACCTGAAAAAGCAATAAATGGTTGGATTTATATATTTGAGAAGAATAGAGAATCAAACAGAGAGTTATTTAAGATTTTGAACAGAAAGAATTGATGTAGTTATCTGAGATTCTGAATCAAATCACATGGATTTCAATTGGGGTGCAGACACGGGTATGAAGTAATTCCAGAAAGATCGTGTATTAAATGGAAGTATGGTTATAGGAAAATTGTCAACAAATAGTCAATAAACTCATAAATTATCAAATTATTTATTTGATTGTGGTAATTGTTCATCAATTAAAGAAACACATTAGTGCATTAAATTGAATGATGCCCTCCATTGTTCACAACTACAAACACATTCATGGACAAAAAGTTTAAACCAAAAAGAAGTCCTATATAGTTTTGAACATTCATACTGCTAAAGCTTCAATGACTAAGATAAAAATTTATATTTTATGAACAAATCATTCAAAATGGCCTTAAAAATGAAAATTACATTCAATTTCGGGGAAAAACTATACTTGGTCAAACTTGGAAAAAATTAAGGAAACTTAGGGCGTGTTGACCACACTTGACACTTCTTCGGCCATGTCTGGAACCTCACCTATATCAAAAGCAAATATAAGAAGCAAGCAGCTAAATGGTAAAATGTTGCATGTACCAGAATTTCTCCCTGTTCTCAGCGGGAACATAAAACATGGTTTCAGCCAACACACCACACTCCCCGCCTGAGTCCATGTTGTCATAAAAGGAACCTGTTCCTGGCCAGTCAAGCTCATGATTTCCACTGCATGAAACAGTATCAAATATAATTAGCAGATATTAGTTTGATCTTAATTTTCTCTCTCTTTTTTACATAATTGATGTCACTATGTCAAATCACCTACGACATTGTTTGTCGGTTACCATGTTATTCAGCTTTTACCAAATCACAAGTACTTATTAAAACAATTACCCCAGTGATAAAAAAATACATCCTAGTGATCTTAAGCTGGATCATTCACACCTGAACATTGTCCTTTTATTATCAAATGAGCAATGGGCAGTACTTTTAGGAGACCCAACCATTATTTTATGGAAGTCCAGCACTGTCTGACCGGTTGAGCTGGATTACAGATGATTTTTTCCAATCTAACTTTATAGAGGATCTCAGACCGCCCAAATGAACAAAATTATTGCTGAATTTGGTATCAATAATAAAATATTACGAAGGTTTGAATTGGGGATGACATAAAATCCAATCTGTGCATCAGATTTTGGCCTTTTTCATCAAACCACAAACCTTGGAGCCAATGGTGATCTTCTATGAAACCAGAATGGAAAAAAAATGGCTGGAAGGTCCAGACAATCTAAGACAATGGTTTGCCAAACCTGCAAATCCTATATATGTGTGTGTGTGTGTGAGATGAGTTGCACTTCTTCTACCTTTGCAGAAAAAAATGTCTGCCATGATTTTTGAATTTCCTTGTTCGTCACAGCGTACAGATATGATTTACATACATTATTGAGTAGCAAACTAGGAATTAATGCTTATATCGTGTAAATGTTATGCATCAATAGTATTTCACCACCTTAAAAGTGTAACAACAGTCAATGCACCAAAATTTGACAACTCTGAAAATCATATTTCCGCATCTGTAGCATGATTCTTGCAAACGGAATTATGATGATTATATCTATCAAGTTTGACGGAAAGACATTTTCTGCATCTGTAGCATGATTTTTGCAAACAGAATTATGATGATTATATCTATCAAGCTTGACGGAAAGACATTTTCTACACCCATGATTTTTAGTGGCAGTTATAGGTGCTTTGTCACTTTCATATGTGTGTGTATGTGTGTGAGAGGGACTGTGCATATATGAAAGTTAGATCTGCAAATAATACAATGCAAATGCCGAACAGAACAAGTACATACATTTATGGTCATATCTATTATTGAGCTTAATTTTTAACAGCAGTGGAAAATTATCAACAACCAAAAGTTCAAAACACCACTTAAAACAATTCTGTACTAAAAATGCATGGATAATCTTATGGGAAAATTTACCTTTTGAGGAAAACAAAAAATAAAAAACTCAAGATGCTAATAAGGTAGCAGAATTATCTATGAAAGAGAAGCCGACCAAACCTTGCAAGCATATATGGTACAGTTGAAGCAATTGGCTCAATCTGTGAAGTAAACTGATCCCACTGTGATATGTATCCATTAGCATAAGAGATATCACCAATATGAAAGACTATATCTATATTATTCAAGTCCTTGATAAGTTGATCCGTTGTATTCAGAGAACCAGGCTGGTGATTACTATACTCATTGGAACCATCACGCTCTGCCTGCAAAGATGATTAAGATGAACTCTTTAGACTTTAAAGAAATAAAAAACACTTCAGAGTATCTGGCTATATCAAATTGTTCATCATTGCATCAACTTAAGATATCAGAGCAAAATTTCTCTATCTAAAAGCTTGGCTAAAGAACATTGAACCTTTCCCATATCACCAAAAATAACAACTCGCTGCAATGAGCTTTGTCCAGGATAAGGAGATGCTCTAAAACGATAAACTTGACTCCAAATGTATGAGCCATTAAATAATCTATGGCCCAGTCTGTAGGTATACCTGCACCAAGATTACAAAAAGTAGTTTGCGAATCTTGATAAAGACTGTTTTAAAATGATCAAATCAACAGGTATCAGAGGATATTTATATGAATAACAACATGGACCCAATCAAGGAAAACTTATCTGGACAGACAAATAGTTTCAGATAAAAAGTTTAACATTGAATACATTGAGTTAGGCCATAATTCTTTTAGAAAGCTGGTGTGGATGAAGCCAGGGTCACGCCATCCCACTGTCCGTGCTGGAGAACCTGCAACAGAAATTTATGCAAGAAGTTTCTTAACACATGAACTAGCATGAGTTTATACTTTACGCTCACATATTAGCAGCACCTTGAGGTTGCTAAATTTAGATCTTATCATAAAAAAGAGTGAGCATGTTTGTCTTTTCTATGTATGTGAGTGTGTGTGTGCATACACAGAGAGACAATGAGAGAGAGAGAGAGAGAATTTTGGACACCAGGAAACTACAAGATGAAATCCAACAGCAGGAGATCGAGTGGTCTTCCATACAGGTCCATATAGGGATACCAGTCCTAATATATTGAGCTATTTTTTATTCTAATTACCAGAGCTGATGGACATAAGCCATGTAATAAGGTTGTGTTATTCTATCTTTTACAGTGAGAGAGCATCTTACACAACAATTTATCTATAAGTAAATGACATCAACTGAAACATAATCCCTGGATAAGATACAGGCTGTGCATGGTAGAAGTTGTGGTGTAAAGATGTTGATACGGGCCAGCCTAGGAGCCCGCCGAGGGAAGAGGCCGACGATGCCTACCAGATGTTAAGCACAACCTCATCTGACTATTCACATAGTTCTTAAATTTGCATTGATTTCTTATTTCTGGGGATCTACCATGGGTTTATGTCAGAAAATGTTAGATAGATAGGACTTTTAGGTGGCACTTTGTGACTGGGAGGCATCAAACATATTTGTGATCTGCATGCTGAATTAATGGTGTGCATCTATTGCTTAATTGAAGTTCCTTTTACATGTTTCGTTATTCAATTGAGATTTAGTCAGACCTATATGCAAATGGCTTACAATGAACTTTTGAAACAGCATAATTCTCCATAAGTTTGAGGCAATTGTAAGTATGGAGGTTTAGTCAGGTCCACCATCCATGCCATCATCATCGAATTCCAGTCAGAAAATGTTCATAGACTAACAAATAATGAAGGAAAAGGCATACCACACATGCTGCTACGACTGAAAGTCAAAGTTCCAGCTGGCGACTGCATCTGAGCCCCTCCTTGCAGGCCCCACTCAACAAAAGGTACTGCCTCTATAATATCATAACCACTAGTCCAAGTAACTGCCATCTGAGCATTGAAAAGCTCCAAATCAGAAAATATCAAAATACTTTCTTACATTAGGAAGCAAAGTAAGAGGAGAACACCATAATGCCTTGTGAACTTGACCAACTTTCAGCAAGACTGCATGTGTGCAACCCTTCTGTTTTTGCAAAGGAGGGCTGCGGGTGCCACAGGCAGTTGACTAAACTTCACGCAAGACTCTGTGTGTGTTTGTGCAGAAGAGAAGGACAAATGTATGTGCATCAATAGGCTATATGGGAAGAGGAGGGGCTTGGGCGCTTTCTTTCTTCCCCTCTGATATGCACCAGAGTGAACCTTATGTTAATGTGAAGATGTTATCTTTCACGTGTCTCCTTGTTTACATGCCAGTGGAATAATAAAGGTTTCTATCAAATCAAATATTGACCAGATAACAAAAGACATAAAACAACAACGTAACTGATAAATGTTATAAAGAAAATAGAGGAAATCCACAATATTCTGGAAAATATAACTCCAAAAGATACAGATAACATACTTCATTCCAAGACTTCCCTTGAGCTAGACGTGGATAAACAGGAGCTTTCGGGTTCGCAAATGTTACTGTATTTGAGACAGCAATCAGCTTCGGCTGCAGTACAAAAACCATAACCAATTTACATGTTCATTATTACTCAACATATTGAGATTAGCCTTGAAAATAATCAATATGTAGGCAATCAAAAGATACAAGAATGTATTCCTTCCATCTCTAAAAGAAAATGATAAGTACACATAAGGTATGTGATGAAAAGAAATTCCATGTCAAGCACAAAAATCAAAAGCTCCACAGATCTATATACAGTTAAGAGAAAAACATATGTAGTTTCACTAATAGGATAGCAAGTTCAACAGGAAAGCAAATAGATAGACATCCAAGCAAGTACAAAAAATAGATAAACATCCAAGAAACTACAAAAATTCAGGCCATATAAAAGATAAAAAGCTCACAAAGTTACAAATTTTATTATTTATCTCATTCAGTAGACCTGCTACAAGAGGCTTATATCACTGGAAAAAGGATCAATTTATACATAACAAGAATGATAAACTGTCAAATGGTTGTAATTAGGGTTCAAAATTTAGCACTACTTTTTACATGTATTATCATATGCTGTCATAATATCTACACCATTCCCATGAACTTGGAAATGTCTGTCATGTTGTAAAATCGCAAACAGCAGGCAATATTCTTATCTCCTTTCCTTTCTAATGTCTCACATAAATTTAACACTCCACACAATAGAAACATTGCAAATAAACAATTTGTAGCATCCTTTCAGGAGTTTTACAGAGAAAATTTCTACTTCTGCAAAGAAAATTGTGCAGCACCTCTTGTCAAAAGAGATGAGATTAGCACCTCGTGGCCAGAAATGTTATTGAGTGGTGCCATTTGAGCTTCACTGCATTGCCTGCCTTCGTTGGTCTGTACAACTTTCCACTCATTTTCTCTTCGATTTAAACTTCATGTTTATTGTTAATTAAGCAAATGATTTTTCTATTTCCAAAGAAGTGATACAGTATTACAGGATGGAAAGAATAGCCAGATTTAATTTTGTCTATCCATTCAATAAGAGTTAAAATTTAAATTTCAGTTTCTTTCCCAATAGAACGTTATCAACATTAACTTTGGCGGAGAACTACACAAATAAGCACTAAATTCATCTGGAAATCCATGATGTCACAAGTGGAGCTTCATGTGCCCAATGCCGACGAGGGCAGGAATATAATTTCGTTGTGTCCTCAAATCAGTAGAAGAGCTTTTCCTTGATTTCATAGACACCAACTTTGGAAACCCACAAGCACAAAGTCAGAGCAATGGGTTGACCTAGAAAAGATGTTGTGGTGGATCATGTTATGCTTAAATTGAGTACTATAAATTTTGATGCTACTAGTCATTTCCTGTGTTATCCTTAAAAATTTGTTAAAATACTGTGGTATTCTTAAGCTAAATGAATATAAAGTTAACTGTCCCCACATAATACCAAAAGGAAGCAACCTGAGGGAGACCATTCAGCATACTTAACCTAAATCTTTTTCCTGGAATATATCATGTAGGTTTTTCTGGCCATTTATGCATGTAGGTTTTTCTATGTAAATATGTATTTTTTTTTTCTTTTTTTGCATTCACTTTTTTCAGTCACTCTGGTCATTGGAGGCTCGAACAGCTAGAATTCTAGTCCAGTAGCTAGAATTCTAGCTGTTGGAGACTCCAACAGCTAATATGGCTTCTATGAAAGGAACTATTGTTCATCTTTGTAATATATGCATCTTTGAAGTTGATTTTTCATTCTTCGCGCCTTTATGCACAGTTTTTTCATATCTGTTAAGAGTGATTTTGTGTGAAGTTGCTGGAGTGAGACATATAGGTATTATCTATGATCTTATAATAGCTTCATTCTTTAAAGAGTCAGAAATATTTCATGGAAAATCTAGAACGCCAAGCATCTCTTGAAAAGAGAAATTGTAACCTATTAGCCTCATTGTTCAAAGGTTAGAAACATATCCAGGAAAATTTAGAAAGACAAGGAGTTGTTAAATAAGCCCTGCTGCCCTGTAGTTCTTTGGGCTGTAGCAATGACAGATTAAGAAACAAATGCTGGCAGCATGTGGGAAATAGAAAAAGTATGTCTTTCTTCATGTTTTTGCCTTGCAGGCACCGGCTTGTCAATTTTGTACCTTTCCTGGAACAAAACATGTACAACTATTCGCAATAGTCATGTACCTTCCACCTCAAAGCAGTATCACTAATCGGGCAAAATAAAGAGATAAAAAAAGTGTTTTAACTTTTATGATGTACAGATTCCATTTCCCATTCTGTAATACGGTGAGCATTTAGTAGTGGATACAACTTACAAGAAAGCAACCTCAATTATGCTCCTACAATCACCATCAGCATCGCATGTACAAATAGATTGAGTTTTCTTTTCCCATAACTAATCAATTAGTGATTGAGAAGATGAATTACATAGTTCATAAATAATAGCAAAACAAATTTGCTTGTGCAGAAACATAGTACTTCCAAACAAGCAGATGTTGGAACCGTTAGTTCTTTGGAGATCCTCCAGATAAAATAGAGAAGTGAGTGTTCCTAAAGGGTACATGAGTATCCAACAAGAGAAAGAAAAAGTAATCATTAAAAATTGACATAAAACTAGAAAGCAGTCACGTACATTTGAGATTCCACCAGAAATCAGAGCAAAAGAAAAGTCAGCTCTCTGATTGATCAATTGAAGCTTCAAAATCCCATTGCCTGTACTTGTGTAACTTGGGTTCGAGTAATTTGCATATTGGTACTACAAAAATAAGCTTCTCACCAAATGTTTAAATGGCCAACTTGTATAAAAGAATATCAGCAAATATGTATAGCAAGATGTCAGTGCAAGGAAGCTTCTAGCAAACCTTAATAGGGGCAGTACACAACAGTGGAGGCTCATCTTTTTTATTTTCAGGTTCACAAGTTGTTGCACTGACAAACAAGAATGACAAAGGCTTTGATCTCAGAGTATTAATAAGATTTATCATCATTTTAATTCAGCTATTCAAAAGAAGAACTACAGTATTCAAAGCATCCGTTCTAGAATGTAAACCATCTAAACTGAACACAGCCTGAAATTGGAGTATTAGAAAAACACCGAGAAGACAAAAAGTACCTAAAGTTCGAAGGAGAAAAAACTCCTATCCAATCATCAATGGATGGGTTGGGATGACTAAATTTCAAAGTCACCCATTCACTGTTTTCACCCTGAAGCAATAAAAGAAAATCCACGTATAAGCATAGATGAAACAGAACCTTAATGACTAGCACCTAAAGTTGGGATGAAGAGCAACTCATAAAATCTGAAGCAAGAAGCGAGGGAATGCTAATACATGACAAACGATGAATCCAGGAAGCTAGTAGGAAATAAAATAAAAAAGGGTGCAATTAACTAAATCCACACATTTAGGCATTTATTAAAAAAAAAACACTTTCTATCTGCAGGTCGTGCAAACAGAACTTTAACTTCCAAAAGAAACTACAACATAAAAATTTCAATTTCATATTCAGATATTTGAGTAGCAAGATTATCACAAATTTGAAGGCATGTGAACCACATTTTTTTAATGCTTCAAAAGCAGGAATCCTGGAAAGCAAGCATACAAGTTTTTCAAACTGGATCTTCCGTTTTTTCCATTAAGCTTTTTTAAGGCTCTGTATTTTACAATCTGGATAACGACACAGTAATTGGTTGATCGAATTTGTTTCCAAAAAATGATTGAATTTGTAGAAGTCGCATCTGCCCCCAGTCGCATTTGTTGCCTGAATCTAGGGTGCCAGGTATGTAGTCCTAGCTTCAGCAATAAAAATATATCTTCCTGGCCTTTGCAGATTTTAAATCGCGTTGTCTGCTTGTTAGAAGATTTATGAAGAATTTATGACTTCATACTTGATGAAGATCTTTACTGAATCTTTCGATTCTTGTAGAGGCCACCTCCTGTTTCAGTCATTCAAGATCAGTTAATCTGATAGGCATCAGACACGTCTATGGTATATTTTTATCAACTAGTAGAAGAGCCTGTTTCGGTCATGAGTAAACCACTAGGACAGAATCTTTTAACCAAGAGCCACTAGATGATTCTGGAATATAGACCCATCTCCAGTTCCCACTTGCGTCAGCCTTTGGAACATAATAGTCAAGAAAGAAACAGTACCCTGAAACAGCAGTTTATTGATTTACTCGATCGATAAAAAAAAATCGTCCAACTTAGAGGACACGAATCAGTTATAAGTGAGAAGGATCAATTTAGCTGGGTGAGCTACGTTGAAATAGATGCGGAATTGGAAAATTTTCCTATTGATAACGCGTCTTCTCTAGCTGACCAAATCATCAGGACTGCACGCAATTACCTTCAAGCCAAGAACTAGAGGAGAAGCTTTAATATAGGCAGACTCGTGCAGAGCAAGAGTGCTTCTATGAATGGCAATATTAGAGAGAGGCTGTTCCCCTGGCACTCTTGCATGGCTAAAAGTTACAACCTCCACAAAGCTCAGCAAACAAATGAAACGCCAGATCTTCTCCATAATGGCCGAGAATCTAGAATAGGAGCAAGAAACAGCAACCATATTAGACACCCAAACTGAACAGAGTAGAAGAGAAACATTACAAAGCTAATGCCCAGATGGTTACTACATCCGAAACCAAGCAAACAAACCCAGTTTCTCTTAGCATGAACACGTAGAAACACACACAGAGGAGATATAAAGGATAAAAGAACTACCCATTAACGGCAACTGAGTATAGAACAAAACCAATGAACGAGATAGCAATTCTGTTCAATACCCAGTTTGTTGTTTTCATTTCCTTCAAACAATTCTTCATTATCCACATGAAAAGGACTAAGAAACGAGTAAAGAGACACACCAAAAGAAAGTGGAAAAGAACTGAGAAAGTGATGCGATCCTTCGTCTGCCCCAACCGGATGCTCCAGTCTTCCAGTAGAGGGAGTTGAACTCGAGGATCTAGCTACGAGGACTCCGTATTTATAGAGTAAGTCCATGATTGATACTGCCGACCTTTCGAAAGATTTCCCATTGCCCATTGGTAGTCAAAACCATACACATGGGTTGCCGTTTGAGACTCAAAATTGCAGGCTGGCATCGTGTCCAAGGAATGTTCCGGTGAGCCGTTGTGGAAGTTGAAAAAGCCGGAACCGATCCCGAAGACACGTACGAATCGACGTTTGAATCGAATCGGTTGAGGCAAGGTGAGAGCCGAAACAGATTTTAATGCATGGATGCGCAACCAGGAAAAGTGGGATCCATCGGAGGAGGGAAAAGAGAATGTGGCAAGGAAAAGAAAGGGCCTCCGAACGCTTTTCAGTTTTGAGCGACGACCGACTCATTACACTCGAACCGGTTCTAGTGCCCCCACATATCCGGTACGCTGTTCCTGCAAGTGTGTCTCCAAAAAATATTCAAATGGGTAATCGGATCGGATATAGGCTTTAGTAGCTGGACCTTCACTGATGTTTGCTGGTTGGACCTATACTGGATCCAGATTTTATATAGTATGGTAGTTCTTTGTTTTAGCATCCAGTTTTTTCTTAATGGTTTTTTGTATTTGAACCGGAAATGAATTTAGCATATTCTGAATTAGGATCCAAATCAATTTTCTTTAATGTTTAATTGCGGGGGAAATTGTTTTTAGCATAAAATCTCTATGTCCATACCTTTAAACTTTTAAGGTTTTGGTTTATTTTAAATGAATTTATGGTATATCCTTCAACTTAGATGTCAAGCTTACCACATTCTTGAAAATTATAAGGTAAAGAGGGGGATTTTATAAGTAGGAGTCCACTTTTTTCCTCATAGTGCTCTCCTTTTCAATTTCCCGATATGGTCTCAATTGTTTGCTATAAACTGCTACATCTTATATATATATATATATATATATATATATATATATATATATATATATATATATATATATATATATATATATATATATATATATATATAAAGAATGGGTAGAATTAATCCGTATTCAACCATTTTTAACATTTTTTGCCTTATTTAGCAAATAACCGTAAAGATTGTTCAGATTGTACAAATCATTTTATATGTCCAAAAAATATGACTTTTTATGTTGAAAACAAGCCAGTGGGGGCACATATACTGATACGGGCCACCCTAGGAGCCCACCGAGAGACGAGGCGGTCGATGCCAAGAGGCGACACTATATACTTTGTCATGTCATTCTACAGCTTGACACCATATACTTTGTCATGTCATTCTACAGCTTCTTCCTGTTAAGAATAAGGTTTTAAAACGATAATGGTCCTGTATTGTTGCCCACAGTAGAGAGAGAGAGAGAGAGAGAGAGAGAGAGAGAGAGAGTGTGTTTCCTTGAATATTTCGCGAAAGCCAAAAACTCTATGGCCTATAAGGCTAACTTGCAACTAGAGTGAGAGAGAGAGTGACTCGTTGAACTTTCACCAATGCCAAAACCCTCTGCCGTATACTGCTAAGTCTCAATCCAGATCGTCAAGGAACCGTAGTCTTCACTTGGCGTGGTCAGTGCTTGAAGTCGATCATGGGACTTTTTAGGAGTCACCACTTACGTGGACAAGGGGCAATTTCATCTTTTCAAACAATAACTATTTTTATTTTTTTATCTTCGTAAGAAGTGCCCTGCTTTTATGTTTATGGGTATTTTGGCAGCCTAGTGCTAAAAGTAAGTGTTTGAGCTTAGCCGTCTAGCTGAGTTGGCTCGGCTAAGCTCGAGCTGAGCTCAAACCAAAATCTTGGCTAAGCTCCAGCAGAACGAAGCTGGAACTAGTCAACTCGAGCTTGAGTCTAACTCGAGGGTTTTGTGATTGGAGCCAAGCATGAACCGGCCTAGCTCGGCTCGAATTCCGCTGAATGCACATGCACATGCACAACACACAAACACACGAAGAGTGTTATTCCTTTGTACTACAAAACGGAAGTGTGTTCCATTTGATTGAAGAGTGTCTCCCACCCATGTCTTGAAGCAGCTCTACACCTTAAGGGCCGAGGGAAAGGGAAAGGAGGAGAGGCTTCATTCTCTTCAAGATATCATGCCCCCCACATTGAGATATGCAAATTTCTTGACTAAGGGTAAAAATATTGTATTTGGAGAGAGATTGTAGGAAGACTTAATGAGAAGGAGAGAAAAAAAAATTAACAGTTTTGGACTTTAGTTGAAGAATTGACCATGGGGATTGGATCAGAGAATGAAACGTTTTAATTAACAAATGAAAAACCTACTTGAATTTTGTCTTTAAAAGCGTATAAGTTGTCCTATAACGAGTCATTTTGAAAGTCAAGTGGCGCCTTGCCTCAAGAGTATAGTGTAGCTAGTCAAACTTAGGGCTTGTAAGAAATAAATCTCTATAATGTCATCACTGACATCGATGCATTGTACGAAATAAATCTCTAGTTTAATTCATATGGACACTGTAATGCCATTACTGATATCATTAATTTGGATCAAAGTTGAACAAGATGAGCAGATATATTACAATCTTAAAAATGGTTGGCAACTTAGATGATGTTGGTAAAGCTCCCATCATATGCTTATGGCTTGAGAAGAAGCAGAGTTCGAACCTTGTACCTTTCATTGTACCCTCATAGGTCACACCACAAGGCCAGGTGAAAAGCGAAGGAAAACGGTCATTTCTCTACAAGAATTACACTAATGGTTACCTGCACAAGAAAAAAAAAAAGCAGTAAAGAGGAAGAAAATGTCAGTAATTTTACTGATGTGGCTTGTACAAAGGAAAAATGTCACTGCAGGTCACGTTGCTGCACTCACATCAGTGAAGAGACACGTTTATTGGCACGAAAAAAACGTCAGTAATGCCTTTAGAAAGCGTCAAGTTACATCACGACAAACATCATTGATGCAACAACACTGAGACAGCATTAAGAATGGGAGCAACTGACAGGCTCTTCTGCCTGACCCCGACTAGCCAATTGAAGAAACTAATATATATATATATATATATATATATATATATATATATATATATAAATATATAAGTAGAGTGAAAGAATAAGAAAGAGAAAATGAAAAAGATGAGGAGAGGGAGGATAAGACCGGTCAACTTGGCCTCCAGCCACTTCCCTCAACCCAACTCAAGTTTTGAGTGATGGTTTCTTACCATTACCAAACAAAAGTAAGTACCCAAAGGTTATAAAAATGTACAAGAAATTAAGACAGTTTGGTTTATGAAAATGTGCATATTATGTAGAAAACAGGCCAATCCATTGCAAGTCCTCGATTCCAAGCCATCATTAATTGAAGATCCACGCTACATCATACATGATCTTCTCCTAGCTGTGTATTTTTTTTCCCCAAGTCTTAATGATTCATATGAATGGCCCATCATGTAGTGAGAAGCCAAGTTCAGAAGCGAGAGAGAGAGAGAGAGAGAGAGAGAGAGGTCAACCCATTTTAACTTTTTGTAGCATGAGTTTAAGTCAATGAAATGGACGGCCATTTTTTTGCCAGTGTTTCTACAGCAAGTCGTGCCTCTTGTCTGTTTCTTACTCTCTTTCTTTGGTTTTGGACGCATTCTTCTCAATTTCCTATCTTCTGAAGTGAAATGGCAGAAGTTAAGGAAGTCCCCTCTGAAGTTAGAGGTTCTCCCAATGGATGAAAAAACTAAGGGTAATTAATTTCAACAAGTTTGAACCTTGATAGTAGCCTCACTTTGTAAGCAATGATCTTAGTTATTGCAAATGCCAAACTCATCCATTTTTTTAGGTGAGCGAGAGGGTTATTCCATTGCTCGAACGAGAGCCGAAGTCCCCTTCTTTTTTTTGGCCTTAGGGTTGCATGTAAGACCCACTACCTTTATTGTACAAAAGCACAGCTTGTTGGGTATCTTTCACTTTGGTAACTGCAATTGGGCCGAATTGCAGTTGAGAGATTAAGTTAAGAAAGAAAACTGATTTCCAAATTAAAGTTTTCATTAAACAGAATTAACCATTCACGAGCTTGCCAAACATTTCTGTGGCCATAACCGACGCCAAGCTCACATCCATGTGAAGGTTGATCAAGAGATCGACATTGGAGCTCCTCTCAGAAGCAAACCCACGAATCAATTGTTTCCCTTATTCTGCATCTTCCTCTCCTCGTCTGCTATTCACAGGTGCTGTCCCTTTGCAGGCAAAGAGACTGCAGGCTGACATACATGCCGCTGGGAGTGAACTTACTGGAAGAGGAGACTCGTTCCGCTGCTAATATTCCAACACAGCTTCCTTGTAGGTTCGGAACTAGAGACGTGCTTCTAATACATCTCAAGTCATTCACGGCCTATTATATTTCACTTGAAGCATTATAAATTGAAACTTGACCTCAGCTTTGATAATTTAAAAAGAAAAAGTGGAACTATATGTTTTCATTTGATAAAATGATCCAAATGTCCTCAATAGAGAGAGGAAGAAGAAAAAAGTGACCAACGCCAACAAGTAATTTTCTTTCCTTTTTTTTTTTTCAACGCGAACCCATTTTGCTATCACGGAAACGATGATTACTGGTCTGCTGGTAGAGGGAAAAAAAAGATGTATTAGTCCAAAAGGCCAGAAGTGTTAAAAGGCCGTGGTATTTGTCTTTCTCTGCGAGATCTAAGCCGTCACAAAAAGTCCATGAAATTGTTCTGCAGCGGCGTTTTGGAGAATCGGGAAGAAGTCTTACTAAATCTTCAGTGTCGCGAACTATTGAGGTTCACTTTGTACACCACACGTCGCTACAGTCTGGACTTATTCAGCTTTCAGTGACGCTAATAGGAAAACGTGGCACAAGGTCTAAATGCGACTTTGTTTCACGAAACATCACAAAAGGTCTAGCCAGCAGCCATGCTATTTGAAAATTTGTCCTGTGAAGGTAGGATTGTCAGTAATGTTTTTCATGAAATGTCACTGAATGTCCAAGCTTAGTGTGCCTTCAGTTACGTCCCTGAAGAAAATATCACCAAAGGTGGTCCAAGCCTTACTGGATCTTCAATGACGCTACTCCAAAATACATTCGGCCTCGGGGTTTTCAGTGACACTATGCAAGAAAAACATAAGCATGTTTCTATTTTAATTCTTCCCTTACATTACATTGTTCAAGCATCACTTGAATTTTGTCTTACAACATCCAATGCAAATGATCATAATGCAGAAACTGAAGCCGTGATCGTGAAACACAGACTTACCCTTTCCAATTTGTCTATTTGTATTGTAAAAATGATTGTTACTGATCATGAAATTGTCAACCAGGGTTCAGAGTCAAGGTGGGGCCTGCATGGGCCCTAACCTCATCTCAATTTAAAAAAAAAAAAAAATACTTGTTTTATATAAAAATTTAAAAAAATGATATTTTGGCCCTAATCAAAATTTAAAAACTTTAATTTGATCCCCTCAATGAAAAAAAATTCCTGGCTCCACCTCTATTGTCAACTGTTGTAAAAAAGAAAATTAATGAAACATGAGTTCAATTGCTAAGAGGGTTTTAGGGATAGTGCATCATGTTTTACCCATAATTCGCAAATTCGTCGGACTGACTCGGGAATTGTCTTAGGCAGCCTGAATTGCCTACAAATCCGGCAACGGGACAAGGTTTTGGGGAGGTAGAACTTGACTCGATGAGGATCACCCCTGATTAGCCCAAAATCACCCTGACTTAGCCCGAAATTGCGGTTGTAGTAAAAATACATTTAAAAATAAACCTTTAGAAAGCTAGAGACTTTAATTCATTTATGTGCTCTAGAAATAAAATAAAAAATTAATCACTTGGCCCCAATGAATGACATGATGAAATTTCGAAGTAAGATAATTGAATTAGAATTTCATACCAAAATTTTAGAACCAAATGGAAACCTTAATCAATCATTGGCCCCAATGAATATCATAACTCACAAGTAAGGTTTAATTCTACATGGTGTTGAAGGCTTTATAATTAAAGTTTGTGTAGTTGAGTTATTGCGTATATTTGCTAGGTATGGCGTTAGTGCACAACGATGGATGAGAAGACTTAGGCAAATGAAGTTTCAACAAGTTGTTATTGAAGTTTTATTGATTTTTGGACCATGTTTGTTTAAATCCTCCAAAATTCTTTAATATCTATGCAAATGAAAATCATGCATATTTTTTAATTATATATTTGTTTGTATGACTAAAAAAAATACAATTAATCAAGATATACAAAAAAGAATTCATAATTTCATCATGTAAACAGCTTAACTCCATCTACATCTTCTCCTTTCTTGCCTTCCCACCTAAAAAAATCAAAAATAAATTTCATAATTAAAACATTAAAATTTTCAACAAATCCCGAATCTTTCTATTAACACTTGTAATCAAAAGATGGTGGATAAACCGACCCCTAATGGAAACATAGGAGGTTAATAAGGACCGATTGAAAAATACTAGAAAAATAAATAATATATGTAAAAGCGTTATGTAATAAATGGTTTATCCGTGAATATTTGACTGATAGCTCCATACAATACTTACATTTAGGTTGTGTTTGTTTTACCATGGATTTTAGATACACGATGATCTGAAGTTAAGGTCAACCCCCTCTCTCTTCCTTTTTAATTCGATCTTGAATTCATGGTTTTTAACATGTAGCACGAGTTTAAAATCCATGCTACTGATATGAGGATATCCCAAATCACACCCTTTTATATAACCTTAGATTTGAGGCCACCAAACCCAACCTTAAAACTTATTTAATAGATGACTTCATCAATAAGTAAATGAGAACCAAACCCCAAAACACTCCCGATGGTTTCAAGCCCTAGATAACTAGGGATGTCAATATATCTGATTTGAATCATAACCGACTTTTGAAAAATTCAGATATGAAAAAAAAAAATAATATCCGATTAAGAAATCAGATTAGATTCATATTTAATAAATGACATCCGATCAGATGCAGATTCGGATATACATAAATATCCGATCAGACTTGGATATGGATTCAAATCAGATTCATTTTTAAACCAATATCTTGTATCTAATGTTATTAAATTTTAAAAATCGGCAAAATCCAGTTCAAAATTCGGATTCGGATGCAAATATACATATAAAAGTTAGATTTGGATCGGATTTGTATTGTAAAATTGGATTTCAGATTCAGATTCAAATATGTTTTTTTATTGAAATTCGAACCCAAATATATAAATATCCAAAAAAATAGAGATGATTAAAAATATATTGGATTCAAATCCGATCACATGCTAGAGATAACCCCTGCAATGGCGGAGGGTTTCAAAAAAAAATAAAAAAAACACAAGCCTCGGCCATTGCCCCGAGGCTTGTGAGGAAAGACACAAACCGCCCGCGAGTCATGTCCTTGCCGGCACGTGTGAAGCCCAAGGCAATGTGGTTGCCGGAAAAAGAGGGCTTTGTTTCTCCTTTCCAAGTGTTGTGGGGGAGAGAGAGAGTCGCCTGGACATGGCCGTCACCGGCAATGGCGCCTCGCCGGAAACCCATTTGTCGCCGGCCGTCGCATGCTTTCACGGGTGAAAATCAATGCGTCGGTGAGCAACGTGCGTCTGCGAGAGAGATCCTCATATGAGGGTCCCACTTTACTTAGGTTCTGTTTGGTAGGAGGGAAAGGAAGGGATGGAAAAGGAGAAAAAGGAAAAGGAAGGGAAGAGAAAGGAAAGGGAAATGAATGGAATGGAAAGAGTTGATTAAAAAGGTTGTTTGGATAGAAAGGAAAGAGAAAATAATGAAATGAAGAAAAAAACTAAATAACACATGAATTTATAAATGGGTGAAAAAAAAGGAGGGGTAGTGTGAAAATAAAAAACTCTTTCACTTACTTTCTTTCAGTTCCTTCCCAATTCGTCCGATTTGGGAGACGGGGATTTACACTAAACAATCCCTCTCTTTCCTTTCCCTCCCCTTGCAGCCACACACGCTTTGCCCATTTCCATTCATTTCCCTCCTTTCTAATTAACCAACCAAACAACGGAGGGATTGCTCAATCCATCCATTTCCCTCCCTTTTCCTCCTACCAAACAGACCCTTAGATTTCCGATCATCGGTATTTCTTTTTCATGGTATTTTTGCCTTTTAAAAAGTTTTTCTTACTTTAGCCCTATAAGGGCATCTTCCTTTTGTTTTCTGCATTTTTCAGTTAGGGGCATTTTAGCCTTTTGTCCTGGAGCTTTGATCATGCAAAAAGGGCGCAGATCGAGTATTCGCATGTAAGGCTGCACATTGTTTCTTTTAACTCCCTTAACTCACATGAAAGGCTGCACATTGTTTCTTTTAACTCGCTTTAACTCATCAACTTGTTTTAACTAGTTAGCTCGTTTAATTAAGAACTGGTTTACTTAAACCGAGTTTAAAGAAGACGAGTTTTGGTAACTCGAACTCGACTTGTTTAACAATTTGAAGTATAAATTTAAACTCAAACTCAACTAGTTTATAAAGGATTTGAGATCAAGTCGAGTTTTTTCGAGCGAATTTGAGTTGTGCCCAACTTGGCTCAACTTGCTATGTAATCCTCCCAACCTCTCACCCGCGGGCCAACTGTGACCCACCAGCTCAGCGGTGAGTGGAGGAGCAGCCACTGACAATGGGTAGACATAAAGGTTGGACATCGAGTCAGACCGTTCTAAGACTCCACAAAGTGGGAATCGGGCTGACCCAAAGTTTTTGTTGGCAGCTCAAGCCCAACCCACGTAATTGTTGGGTCATGCCCAGTCCTAAACTTATGTCAGTACTTGATTCAATGTCTAACATGTATTTTATGTCAGAACTTGATTCAATGTCTAACATGTATTTGAAACCTTCAATATTGTATATTTTAATATCTCAAAAACCATAGTTGGTAAACTCATGAATCAAACTCGAACGGTAGCCAATCGGGTCAGCGGGTTGACTCGGTAACTCAGTCGGGTCAAATACTAAGAATCAGACTAGATGCAACCGAGTTACCTGACTCTAGCTCTCTCTTTTTTCTAACTTTTTCTCAAATGATATAATTAACTATTTCATACTTAAAAGACTTGGTGAAATCATTAAAATGTAAGAAAAGAAAAACAAAAGAAGATATGTTTGGTGTTTTAGGTTTGCATCTAAATTTCTTCAGGGAAGGGAAGGCAGACGGTCTTCCCCTGAGATTCTTTTCTTTTATTATTATTTAACAAGAACAATGGACCCTGATATAAGGAATATTTTAAACTCTCAAATATTCATTTTTTAATGTCAGCATGGGTCGATACGCATAAAATTCTCCCATGTTCATACTTGAATGTCAGACAGGGCGAACCAGAGGTTGAAGGGTCGGTGTATCCGCGTCCACGTGCCTGAGTAGTTGAAGTAGCTGTGGATCTTCATTACCATTACTAGATTGCTATTAATGGCGGCTTTCTTTCCCTCCCCAGTAAACCATACTGCATAGTTCAAAGAAAGGAAGCGCCACAATGTCGAGAAATGGAACAGCAGAGTCCCAGGAGCCGCTGCTTCTCTCCTTCCCCGACAATGCCGAACCAGAGGACCTCGAGCTCCTCCTGTCGCTCAAGCGGCTCCGGTGCCGCCAGCTCGGTGCAGCGGCGGCGGTGGAGTCCAAAAGCCTGTGGCTGCTCTCGGCCCCGGCCATCGTTATCATGGTCTTCAACTACATGCTCAGCTTCGTGTCGCAGATGTTCGCCGGCCACCTGGGGGAGGTTGAGTTGGCTGGCGCGTCCATCGCCAGCGTCGGCATCCAGGGGCTCGCTTACGGCATCATGGTACGCTGCTTAGTTCATAGAATCGATATAGAATCTTCTGAACTGCAATTACTATAGGAAAGCCACTCTAGCTAGCCGACTTGTACAAGCTAAATTCTTAGTGCTTCAAATTAATGTCAAATGTATTGACTAGGGACGTGAAATGGATACACTTTACTAATTACTTTACTAATTGAAGGAAGGATGGGACCCCAGGTCCGTCGGTTTTTTAATCTATACTCACATGTTCAGATTTGAATATGAACGAAGAAAAATGAAATGTTATATTGGAATCCGAATTTACTATTCTAATTTCATAAGGATTTGACTTTTGAATTCACAATTGAATCCAAATCTGACGTTTAGATCAAATCCAAACTGCAGTGTGGTATTTAAAGAACTAATTTTTGAAAAATGGATGGATGTTAATACAAAATATATTTATATTTATTTAAACTAAATTCATTTTGGATCTAATTAGTGAATATTAATTTAAATCTGAACATGATCCGATTGTCATTTCTTAAGTCTAGATCTGATCAGAATTTTTTAATGAGATGTTAACTTTCTTCCATATACAATTTTTTAGGCAATTTTTTAATGAGATTTAGAGACATCCCTACAAAACCTCTTTTTCTCACTTTGTGCACTTTAACTCAATCTCTCTTAGTATAACTGGTCAAGATGGATAAGTAAAAGGTCAGTCGTTAGTTCAATTTCTATGAAAGGTAGGTATGGTGTGCTATTGCCGAGGGACGGAGTCAAGGTAGGGTTCACATGGGCTCTCCAGTCTCCACCTCAATTTAAAAAACAAAAATTACATATAAATTTCAAAAAACAATACTTGTTATATATAAAAATTTTAAAAAATAATATTTCAGTCTTAGTCAAAATTTATAAACTTTAACCTCCACCCTTCATCTTGCCCCTAAACTCTCTCTCTTTCTTTAGGCTAATGGCAACAAGCGTGTTCTTGTTCTTTGATGTACAGCTGGGGATGGCGAGTGCAGTTCAGACGCTTTGCGGACAAGCTTATGGACAGGGGAAGTACAGTATGATGGGGGTGATCTGCCAGAAGTCGATGATCATCATGGGGCTGACCGCCCTGGCTCTCTCCTTCGTCTACTTCTTCTCCTACCACATCCTCAAGCTCATAGGCCAGTCCACCGACGTTTCCATCTATGGGCAGGTCTTCACCAGGGGCCTCATACCCCAGCTCTTCGCCTTCGCCCTCTACTGCCCCATGCAGAGGTTTCTTCAGGCGCAGAACATCGTCAATCCCGTCGCCTACATGTCCGTCGCCACCTTCCTCCTCCACCTCCTCCTCACCTGGCTCGCAGTCGACAAGCTCGGCTTCGGCCTCTTCGGCGCCGCCGTCACCCTCAGCCTCTCCTGGTGGGTGCTGGTGCTCCTCACCGGCGCCTACGTCCTGCTGAGCCCCAGGTGCGCCCACTCATGGACTGGGTTCACTTTCCAGGCCTTCAATGGACTATGGTCCTACTTCAAGTTGACGGTCGCCTCCGCCTTCATGCTGTGGTACGTACTGTAGCTACCAAACAAAATATTATTCTAAAATAAGGACCGTTTGTTATATATATATATATAGTACTTTTTTGGCTCTTAAGATTTAACTGCAGTAAACTTCGAAATATGTGTATAAGAGAGAAGTACTTTTTTGGCCCCTAAGATTTGAATGCACTAAATTCGACAGATATTTATGAGTAAGCTTGTACTTGGATAAGATTTTGCTGCATTTTCAGACTCTTACAGGTAGGTCAGGAGTCTGATAGGTAGGTAAGGGCTAAGAGTCAAAGCGTCCTTCTTTTTTCTTCCCATTTGCGTGTAAGTTACGCTAGCACGAATGCTTGGACTTCACTCGATGTATTTCAACTAATATAATGTTCTTGCCTCAAAGGCATAATGCTTATGGGAATTAAACCCAGAAACTGATTGGATTCATTAGACAATTTAGTACATACTTGGTAACTCATGGTTCAAGAACACCTTGATATTGTTTGTAGAGACGCAGTAGTACTGTAATTATGTTGATTGTTTATTTGTTATATGTTAAAAGATAGTCATTATGACGTCATGTTTTATGTGATCAAAATATGGTGTTTCCAAATCAGGTGTTTAGGAACATTTGATTCAAGGACAATTTTTT
>JAANDH010000041.1:264693-286741 GCA_011799765.1 Nymphaea thermarum
ATATATATATATATATATATATATATATATATATATATATATATATATATATATATATATATATATATATATATATATATATATATATATATATAATATTGAGCTAAAAGTGATGCTAATCACATCATATTTTTCCCTTGTTTTTGGCAGCTTGGAGATATGGTATAATCAGGGGTTGGTTATTATTTCTGGTCTGCTTCCCAACCCAGATGTTGCACTGGACTCTATCTCTGTATGGTAGGTTTCGATTTTCCAAGAAAATTTTATGTTGTATTATTTTTTTTTACATCACACTCTTTAAGCATAATGTCTAGTTTTTTATATTTTTAAAATTTCAGCTGCCCAGTTGTCTTATTTATGACAATTTACACAACTACTTTGAATTTCAATGACATGAACTGTCACATAGAGATCAGTAGTTAATAAATTGCATTTATTGCAGCCTTATCGTTTGCCTATAGTTTTGAAAAGGAACAACCACTTGCAATTTTTTAACAGGTGCAGTATTTTCACAAATGAACTTTCATTCATCTGAGAAACAAAGACGATGAAGGGAATTTAGTGATAGAGAGTAAATTTGGAAATGAAGAAATAAGCTTGTAATTGTCTTCAAGAAAAGTGTATTATTTACTAAACTACAAATAACAAAAAAAGCGCTTTTTTTTTTGAAATTATAAGAACAAGGTAAGCTCGAAAACCAAAATTGCAGAAAAATCTTTCCATCAATAAATTAAAAGGGCTGGCACTGTTCCCCCACTTGCCACCATGAATATAATATAACTCTTTTGGTCACTCTGTATTTTCAGCATGAATTACCTCAACTGGGACATGCAGCTCATGCTTGGGATCAGCGCCGCAGCCAGGTAAAAAAATACCACCTCTACAATGCCTTCTCTGCTTCCTTATTCCAATTATATATATATATATATATATATATATATATATATAGAGAGAGAGAGAGAGAGAGAGAGAGAGAGAGAGAGTAAATGGTGGTCTGGCTATACAATGTCATCCCATTCACTCATTAATGAAGTCCGATCTATGGTGATGGACAATTGAGATAAAAATAATAAGAAAAATGTGCAAATTAATACAATGTCATCCAATTCATTCATTAACGCTGTCAGATTCATTTGATTTTTTGTGTTTCTTTCAACTATCCATCACGATGGATTGACATACCCAATTCAAATCCAAAAATCTTTGGTTATGGAAATCACATGCCCAATTCAAATCCAATTAGCGGCGGGATCCACATTCCTTTACCAGTATAAAAAAACACTTATATGACTTAATACACCTGATCTACTTACTTACATCCCTACTTTTAACTCAATCTGCCTAAGCATGCTCTGCTTTTGTTATGGAAATATATGAACCCTAACGCAGGCTTTGCATGTCCTCTGTGGGGTGGTGGCTGGCCGGGCTTGCAGTGTAAGGGTGGGCAATGAGCTGGGCGCTTGCCATCCGAAAACGGCGAGGTTCTCGGTGGTCGTGGTGACGGCGACATCGGTGGCGGTCAGCGTGACTCTCGCCGCCTTGGTTTTGATCCTGAAGAGGCAGCTGAGCCTGGCCTTCACAAGCACTGAAGAAGTTATAGCTGCAGTGATTTCATTGACGCCATTGCTGTCCCTCTCCGTTCTGTTGAATGGAGTGCAGCCCATTCTATCAGGTCCGCCATTCATATACTACTTCCTGCTAAATCAAGCTTAACTAGTTAATTAGTAATTTGAGTGGAATCAGCGTCAGCGGCCCCTGTCCAGTCAATTCGCCTGGCCGAGAGAAATCACACTAATTATATTAGAGTGAGTTCATGCCGGGGCGGACCAAGAAATTTTGGCTGGAGGGACACTAATCCAAAACTTTCTTGCTTGAATTGCATATGCCCTTAGTTGTCTCCGTTTTTCCTGTTATTGACATATTCAATTTCGAATTCAGATTCAAATACAAACAAAGAAAATTGTATTTGAATCTCAATCCGAATCCGAAATCTGATTTCACAATCCATATTTGATTTTTTCATTTATATCTGAATCCAAATCTAAATTTTGAACCAAATTTGGCCGATTTTTCGAAACATAAATGCATTAGATGTTGGTTAGTTATTTAAAACTAAATCTGATCCAACACCGAATCCCTTTGGATATTTATGTATATCTGAAACTGAATTCAAATCCGATCTGATGTCATTTCTTAAATCCGAGTCCGAACTGATTTTCTAATATGATATTAAATGTTTTTCCCTATCCTATTTTATTCAAACAGTTTGATCGAATATCCAATCTAAATCAAATATATTGACATCCATACCTCTTCTTATCCACTTCAGGAAAAGAAAAAGCATGAGGAAATTGAGAAGCCAAAAAACTAATTGCATCTCTTTTGTTCCTCTTCTTTTGATACATGCTTATGGAACACAGCTTGGCAAGCTATTGAACCACTAATACATATATAAATAATCAAATATTTGAAGGTAATGATGTAAAAATAAAGTTAATTGTTCACACTAAACCACATGTAGCTATGGTATTGAACTGAGTATACTTAATCTTTTCTCATAAAGCAATTAATGTGCAGAGAATTCCATGTCAAGGAGGTCAGCACACCATTTGGAGGAGAAAAGCATTATAACTTTAATTGACTAGTAAATGTCCTCACACAAATCCATGCTTTCATTAGTAAAGGCAGCAACTTGAGTTGTGTTGTATCTTAGCTGGTTAGACAAAAGGCCGTAGAAGACGTATTTCTTGTTCGATTCCTATGAGTGTTACTTTCTTTATAGTATTTATAGTATTGGTAGTTGGGCCAAGGAGTTTTATTCCATAGTTTAAGTGGATGGGTTGTGGTTGTCCCCTCTCTTCCAGATACCAACCATGCCGGTCCATTAAGGGCAAGAAGCTCTGTCCTGTTTCTCCTTGATCAGAAGTCTAGGGTTGTATTGATATGAACAATATACTCTATTTAAACAGACGACTGCTATTGCTCCATATTATATTAAGTGCTTAATTTTGCAACATGAAGCGATGGATCTATCTATGTGGTGTAATTATGCCGGTTTTATTAATATGTGATTTCAAATAAGATCTTTTGTTAGATACTAACAAAGAAGATGGTTGATGTGCAGGAGTGGCAATAGGATGCGGGTGGCAGGCCCTGGTTGCTTACGTCAATCTTACCACATACTACATCATTGGCCTTCCCATTGGCTTAGTCTTGGGCTTCAAAGAAGGGCTAGGCGTTTCTGTAAGATTCTAAAGTCTCCCACCTTTGATTCACTTTCTCTTCAGCATCGCCCAACTAAACAATTATAACTAAGCCCACTAAGCAGCGCATGCATGTTCCCGAGGAGCCTAGTGTAGTTGGGCGGTCTGGTTCGGAGTCCTACTGTATGTTGCTAGTTCGATTTCAGTCGGACTCTTGGTACCAATGCATCCCTATACCTTAGGGGAACCGAGAAGGAGGGACTTCGACTCTCACTTGGGCCGTGAGGTTTCCTTTTGCTCACCCTAACAAATGCATGAAGGCGGCAGTAGCAGTGGCATAACCACATTATGATTCGTGCAGGTAGTTGCCCACACCAGTGTCTTAAAAGTTCTTTATTTTAAATAAAAATCTTAAATATTTATTCTTATATATATATATATCCTATCAGATTTGAGTATTTTTAAACAAGTGTCCCTCCAGCGAATTTTTCTGGCTCCACCGTGTGCATTACAAATTAGAGAATTTTAAAAGCAGCACATTTATGAAGGATGGCTTAATGATATCTTGAACAAATTTTAGATTTTCTTTTTTTCAAAATGACAAAATTAATCGCTTTACTATGGAAATCTAGGGAGGACTGTACCAACTCTGCCACTATTTGGCTCTACCCTAATAAAAGCAATGCAACAAAGTCCACCTGAACCAGATTGGCTGACTAAGGCTCAACTCGGTGGCGCAAGTCAGCTAAATATGTGAACCGAATCAGTGGCAAACCGGTTCAAGAGCACCATGTGATGTGACATGTTTGAAATGAAGAAGTATTACTGAACTTTGTGAGCTGTCCTGTGTGTGGCGCAGGGAATATGGTGGGGAATGATCATTGGAGTTGCGTTGCAAACCGTGACTTTGATTATACTCACACTCAGAACAAACTGGGACACAGAGGTACTCTCTCTCTCTCGCTCTCTCTCTCTCTCTCTCTCTATATATATATATATATATATATATATATATATATATATATATATATATATATATATATATATATATATATATATATATATATATATATATATATATATATATCAACATGGTATTGTTGGATTACCAATCTAAATCTGGATCTGTTAATTAGTAAGTGAGATCCAAATAACAACAAAATTTGGGTTCCGTATTAAAATTCCATAGTGGCTCCAAGAGTTCCGATATTAAACTCTCGTGTTTGTCTGCAACTAGAACTTTCAACCAAATTTGACCTAAACTTCTATCTGTACAATAAAGTTCCGTGTATTCAAACTGGCCCCAAATTGATTGTAGATCTGAGATCCAGAACCAAGAAGGATCCGACCCAATTGCATGTAACTACCACCAGATCCTACCCCTGCCGGACCCGGATTTGGGTTTGGATTTAGACTCAGTTTCCAAACCGAGTTGGATCACGATAAGGTTGGATCTGATGAATGGTAGGTGCAGATCACATGTCCAAACCGTTGGCAACGCCTCAATCTAACTCAAATTGTTGTCTGCAGGTGGAGAAGGCAGTTGAGCGTGTGAAACGTTCAGCTCAAGAGAGTTTGATAGAAGATTCGGTCATCTGACGGAGACATGCACGGAACCAGCTCACTCCACCACAACATACTTTTCCGGTCCCCTTTTTCGGGATTCCAGTCGGCCGGAAACATTTCTCCAAGGAGGATGACACGGATGCTTTTTTGAGACATTAGAAGTTGGTCTTGCCTATTGATTATAATGAAATATTTTTTCCCATATTGTTCTCTCTCTCTCTTTCTCTCTCTTTGCGGATTGTTTTTGCATCGGGGGACATCTTGTCCCTAAATTTTGTTATATATTCCCATTTTATCGGCTCTCTCTCTTTCTCTCTCTCTCTCTCTTTATATATATATATATATATATATATATATATATATATATATATATATATATATATAAAAAAGGGCGTTCATCACTCAAACACAGAAACTAAGTTTTAAAAACAGTTTAAGAACAGAAAAACTGGGGGCGTTTTCCGAAGTTATCAAATAAATTATTGTAACAGCATGAATAGACCGATCCGTTTGTCATATAATAAATCAATACATGTTTGGTGCCGACACTAACACCCAACATGCGCATAGCGCATAAACTGACAATATATACAATTATTAACTCCAATCACTTAAATGGCATCAACAACCCGATACGAGGTGCCATAAAAGAAAACGATACGATACAAATCTAAAATCTAGTGCCAATAAAGACACGAGACAAAAATGAACTGCGAATGCAATTAAAGTAATATAGCAAGAATCGTCCGATTCGCGGTGCGTGCCGATACCGGCACGGACAGGGAAGCGACCCGTCAAACTCTGGTTCTTAAAAGGCCGAAGTCCCGAAGACGGGTAGGCAGAAGGACCGACAGGTACAACTTTCAGGTGTTGCAGTAGTAGTTGAAGTAGCTGGAATTAAGGTAGCTTTGAATCTTCCTGAGTTTGAGGTCTATTAATGGCGGATTTTCCTTCGGTCTCCAACAAATCAAACCGCTTATTTTCTCGCCGAATAAGAAACTAACCGATTCGATGTCGAGCCAGAGCGCACTGGAACCGCTGCGCCTCTCCTTCCCCAGTGGCCAGCAGGCCGAGGGCCATGGGGAACCGGAGGACCTGGAGCTCCTCCTGTCGCGAAAGCGGCTGCAGTGCCGGCAGCTCGGTGCGGCAGCTGTGGCGGAGTCCAGAATTCTGTGGCGGCTCTCCGCCCCGGCCATCATAATTATGGTCTTTAACTTCATGCTCAGTTTCGTGTCCCAGATGTTCGCGGGCCACCTGGGGGAGGAGCAGCTGGCCGGGACGGCCATCGCAAACGTCGGCCTCCAGGGGCTCGCGTACGGCGTCATGGTGCGCTGCTTAATTAATTGCTCTGAGTCACATGGTTTTGACTTCATCTTCATTCAAATTCTCATTAATACAAATTAATCCCCTTCTAGTAGTTCCGAAACATATTCTAGCTAGTTAAGTAACCTGTACTGTTCTTCTGCTAAGTTCTTGGTAGTTTTAATTATTCTCATTCTAGCTAATTAAGTAACCTGTATTCTTCTTCTGCTAAATTATTAATAGTAGTTCAAATAAATCTCATTGAAGCAGTTCAAAAATCACTGTAGCTAGTTAACTTACTTGTACCCTTCTCCCTTCCCAGGGAGCATTTAGATGACACTCCAAAATCAGGTTTTGCTTCTGAAACTACATTTTAGAGTGTTCGGATGGAATCAAAATTGGGTTTAAAAACAACCCAGTTTTGATGAAACTTGGTTTTGCAAGGGGTAAAAAACTTGAACTTCTCTAGAAAACAGGATTTGGGTTCAAAACTCATTAAAAAACATGGTTTTAAGAAACCAAGTTTTCATAAAACTGAGTTAAATCAGCATTTCATCCAAACACCCCCTTCGTTAATTTCCTTACAGTAGTTCATACCTCTCTCTCTCTCTCTCTGTGCTCTCTCTCTCTCTCTCTCTCTCTCTCTCTCTGTGCTAATGGTAGTGAGTGTTTTCTTCCTCTTTGACATGTGGATACAGTTGGGCATGGCGAGTGCAGTGCAGACGCTCTGCGGACAAGCCTATGGACAGAGGAAGTACAGTATGATGGGAGTGATATGCCAGAAGGCGATGATCGTCATGGGGCTGACCGCCGTGGCTCTTTCCTTCGTCTACTTCTACGCCTACCGCATCCTGAAGCTCATAGGGCAGTCGACGGAGGTTGCGTTTTACGGGCAGGTCTTCACCAGGGGCCTCATTCCGCAGCTGTTTGCCTTCGCCCTCTACTGCCCCATGCAGAGGCTTCTTCAGGCGCAGAACATCGTGAATCCGGTGGCCTACCTGTCCGTAGCCACCTTCTTCCTCCACCTCCTCCTCACCTGGCTGGCGGTGGACAAGCTGGGCTTCGGCCTCTTCGGCGCCGCCGCCACCCTCAGCCTGTCCTGGTGGGTGCTGGTGGTTGTCACCGGCGCCTACATCCTGCTGAGCCCCAACTGCTCCCACACATGGACTGGGTTCAGTGCCCAGGCGCTCAAAGGACTCTGGTCCTACTTCAAATTGACTGTTGCCTCCGCCTTCATGCTGTGGTACGTACTGTACCTACCCAATAAAGGAGGAACCACAGGACCTGTCTCTTTCTCCGCACCTTTAAATTTTATTAGCTCCAGGTTGGGTATATTTAACTGGGTGGAAGTGGAACTGACTTAACCTGGCTTGTTCTGATTATTTATTGTTAATATTATTTTATTAATATATATATAATTTTTATATTAAAATATATTTTTTAATTTTAGGCCGAACCGACCAACGCGTGACTACATGATCATAACAAATAATTTAATAATACGACCCGTGATAAAAGCTAGATATTCGAGTCGACTTTAACGGTGCAAGTTTGAGTACATATTTTTATTATACGTGGTCCAAGAACACCCTCCTATGTAGTATTGTTTCAAAAAAACATAGTGAACTCATGTTCAGTATTTGATTTTGGGACCCAAAAAACAAATATTATTAGTTCATGCGTTTTGAGAAGGTATCTTTCATAGATGCAAATTTGAAACGTCCTTAATTTGAAATCATATGATTACAATGACCTTGCTTTAATGTGATTTGATAGAATTGTTACTTTGAAAATGTTACTAATCACATCACATTTTTCGGCAGCCTGGAGATATGGTATACGCAGGGGCTGGTTATTATCTCCGGCCTGCTTCCCGACCCCGACGTCGAGCTCGACTCTATCTCTATATGGTAGGTTTCTATCAAGCAATCAAAAGCGAAGCTAGGAATTCTCTCTGTGTTTAAAATTCTGACAGGAGTCTAAAAATAATTTTTTAAAATCTTTATATAGGTTACATTAAAATTTTTAAAATCGTATTTTTGAGCAAAGCACAGTTTTTTAATATTAAAACAATTTCAACTGCTGAGTTGTTACATTTATCAGAACTTTAATACATCTACATTTATTTCCAGTGGTATGAACAGTCACATTTCATAAGTCATTTGTAGCTACAGTTGTTTGTACTTAAGAGTGAATTTCATTGACATGAACTGTCACTTTTAGCAGCACTTGTTTGTGTGCAGTATGCCTGCTTTTAGATACAGTTCAATTTCTGTGATATGAACTGTCGCATCCAGAATTTGTTGTACGTCTTTCTAATGATGGAGCTCTTTTAGTGACGGAGAGTAAGTTGAAAATACTCATCACCATGAATGTAACTCCTCTTACTCTGCATTTTTCAGCATGAATTACCTCAACTGGGACATGATGATCATGCTTGGCATCAGTGCCGCAGCAAGGTATATGACCCAAACACCTTTTATTTGTTACCTCTCTTTCTAGGTAACACAATCTGTTGGGTTAAGGACAGTGACACCTTGAAAAATTGGCTGGCGTGGGCAGGCGCCTTCAGTACACATAGCAGTGGCACTGTTACCCCCATCCTTCACCTTGAAAATATTTTGGGCTGGCGTGAGTAGGCGCACACACCTGCCTCACGCTGGCTCCGCCACTGGTTAAGGACTAGTGTTCATCTTGATATTAGGGGGTGTCATTCTTGTCTCACTCACTCTTTTATCCTCTCTCTCTCTCTCTTTTATATATATATATATATATATATATATATAGTGACTAAGGCTATCCAGAGTCACTCATAAGGATCAACAGATTGGATTCAAATCAGATATACTCTTAGCCAGATCCTCTTTTTCTTTTATTCACATATTTGGATTCAAATTAGGATTTGAATACAAATAAAAGAAAGTCATATTTAAATCTGAAACTGAAATCTGATTTCACAATCCGAATCTGATTTTTATGCTCATATCTGAACCTGAATCTAATTCTTTCCAATTTTCAAAATGTGAGAGCATTAGATACAAGATATTTGTCTAAAAGTAAATCTGATATGAATCCGTAATCCATATACGAATCTAATCAAATGTTTATGTATATCTGAATCCGATCGGATGTCGCTTCTTAAATCTGAATGCGATTAGATTTCTTAATCAGATATTATTTTTTTGTCACATCTGATTTTTTTCGGATCAGTTCGGTCGGATATGCAATTCAAATCACACATGTGAGAGCCGTTTCGAGCCACCATAGTAGATCAGTTCTCGACTAAGTTTTTAAACCAGTTCTGGTTAGACCAGTTGTCGACCCGAAATTTATGCATAACTGGGTCAGGCAATATCAGTTCCCAACTGATTATTGGACCCTGTTTTGAATTTGGATATGAAATCAAATACCCAACTGAAATCCAATTAGTGGCTGGATCCAGATTTCTTTACCATATCCAACTAAAAGTATTTAAAATCAGATATATGATTTGATATTATGCCTAATCCATTTGCATCCCTAATTTTAAGCCAATCTGCATACTTAGTGATTTTCAAATGCCAAACTCTCATTTACACTGAGAAGCATGCTCTGCTTTCATTATAGAAATATGAATACTAATGGTCGGCGGACTTGCAGTGTGCGGGTGGGCAATGAGCTAGGAGCTTGCCATCCGAAAACGGCTAGGTTCGCGGTGGTCGTTGTGACGGCGACGTCGGTGGTGGTCAGCGTGATTCTGGCCGCCTTGGTTTTGATCCTGAAGAAGCAGCTGAGCCTGGCCTTCACCAGCACCGAAGAAGTTATAGCTGCGGTGTCTTCACTGACGCCACTGTTGAGCTTGTCCGTTTTGTTGAATGGAGTTCAGCCGATTCTATCAGGTCCGCCGTCATAAACTCCTTAGTCCTTACTCCTAAATTGAGCTTCATTACTTAAGTAGACAGCTGAGTGTAATCTGTATCGATCCCTGGCTTCCTCTAAAATGCATGCTAGACGAGTTGTGCTTGACTCAGTAGCGGTCTAGCGGAGCTACTTGTTGGCTGGTGCCGGCCACTGCCTATATCAACCCACAAAATTTTTGATTAGAATATATATCTCATGATCATATTTTTGTGACTGAAAATTGTATGTGGTGTTCTTACCAAACTTGTATTGCTAACTCAAGTGCCTCTCAGCCAAGAAATCCTGGCTTGTCATGGGCTCAACTTTCCGCCCTTCAAGGGCATGATGGTCGACCGCTCACACTGCCACCATGTCTGTGTGGGACTGGCTTTGTACCAGTCTTCTGTTCGACCAGCTATACCAAACCCTTTGTTGTAGGAACTAGGTTTGTCATTTGGCGGTTTAACCAAAACTTCGGGCTTGTTCAAGCCTTACTAGGCAAAATTTAGGTTAGTCTAAGGCTGTCAATATATTTTATTTGAATTGGATATCCAATCGAACTATTCAAAAAAAAAAATGAATTTTAAAATAAAAAAAGTTTATATCCAATTAAGCAATCAGATCAGATTTGGATTTGGATTTAGTTTAATATCCAATGCCTTTACATTTTGAAAACACTACCGGTTCGGTTCAAAACTCAGATTCAGATATGAAGGAAAAAAATCAGATTCAGATTGTCAAATCAGATTTGGGATTCGCATTAGGACTTATCTACATTCATATCTGTACCAAATTCAAACATGAGAATATGAATATCCGACAAAGCGGATGCGGTTAAAGAGTATATGTAATTCGAATATGACCCATTGACATCCCTATCCATTAATAAAGAAAGAAGAACCGTAGCAGTTGTGTCAATGGGTAGGACCCCAAGTAGAATTGGGCATGAAAAATCAAATTTGAGCTGGATTTGATAAAGAAACATTAAGAAAAATAAATCCATATTGCAACTGTTTAAGCAGACTAGTGCTACTCAACATTATACTGCTTCATTTTGCTAAACAAGAAGTGACCTACTTTAGCTGTGATGGGAGTCATGAGTGGGCAATTGCCCACACAGTTACACAAATTTCAATTATTTTCTTATTGGTAGACTCCAATTGTTACTAATTCATATATGTTCATAGAAAAAAAAAAAAATTCTAGCTCCGCGACTGTGTTTGGCATGATCATACTAATAAGGAAAATATATGTTGATGTGCAGGAGTGGCAATAGGATGCGGGTGGCAGGCCCTGGTTGCCTACGTCAATCTCACCACATACTACATCATTGGCCTTCCCATTGGCTTAGTCTTGGGCTTCAAAGAAGGGCTAGGCGTTTCTGTAAGCTTCCATGTCTCCCACCCTTCTCCTTTGCGCAACTTAGTGAATTACAATGAAGCTCAGTTATAATCAATGCATGACAAAAAATTTTAAGTCTTTCAAAAAATAGATGACTACATGTTTGAATTGATTCCGTACCGCCGAATCTGGGCAGCCAGAATCGGCCTTCTCGAACCGAATCAGTGGTGAAACGATTCAACTCAGTGGCGAAACGATTCAGCACCACATGCTGGTTCTGAAGTATTTATTTTATACTTTTCTTAAGTGTATTTTATGCTTTGTTTTTTCAAAATGATGTACAACCTCTTCAGCTTAACCAGTGAATCCACCGGTTCACCGAGTCAGGCTCGGTGAACCGGTTGGTGAATCGGTTTTGATGGCACTGATGAAAAGTGTTACTGAACTGTCATATATGTGTATGGCGCAGGGAATCTGGTGGGGAATGATCATGGGAGTTGGATTGCAGACCTTAACTCTGATTGTACTCACTCTCAGAACTAACTGGGAAAAAGAGGTACCCTCTCTCTCTATCTCTCTAGTATTATTGTATTGAACCTAAATCTGGATCTGTTAGTTACTATTAGAGATCCAAATAACAACTAAATTTGAATCAATTAGAGGTTGATTGTTAATAAAAAGAGATACAATTGTGTCTACATCTCTAATGCAGGAATGAATCATGATGAACTCAAATTGTTATCGCCATGAAAGGTTGACGGTGACTGGGTTTTTTTTGGCTCATTGCAGGTTGAGAAGGCAGTTGAACGTGTGAAACGTTCAGCTCAAGAGAGCTTGATAGAAGATGCGGTCATCTGATAGAGACGCAAACATTCGTGTTTGTGCCCTTATATCGGATTCAGGACGGCCGGAAACGCCCTCGGAATAGCTCGAAGGAGGATGACAAATGCGGATGCTTTTTCTCCCGTGGAAATCAAGAGATGATTGAGGTTTTTTTTTTTTTAACTTTTTTAATGAAGCATAATCATTCCATATATATATAGAGATAGAGTGACAATGCCACAAGGAATCAAGAGAAGTTTGAGTTTTTTTTTTTAATGAAACATAATCATTCCATATAATTACACACAGAGAGAGAGAGAGAGAGAGAGAGAGAGAGAGAGAGAGAGAGAGAGAAACGCTTGACCCCCAAACTATTTCAATGCCACAAGGAAAAATAGTGGCCAAGGGAATCCAGAGAGGAAGAGAGAAAGTGTGTTTGGGTAGGCGATAACAGTTTAGAGATCGCCTTAACGAGAGCTCAATAACGAGCAAAACGAAGAGAAGAAACAGAAAGCAAATACAGGAAGAAGGCATGCGCCAGCAGGGAGAATTCAGATAATAGGCAAAAGCAACAATAAGTGAAATTTATCATAATAAAAGTAGCATTGTTGAAATGGTGTTAAACAGTGTTGTTAACATGACTGTGGATAGGAGCATCTCAGCCAATATGCATCATATTGCCTAATGCCTATACGAGGGTGCTTTCTCCAAACAAAAAGAGAGAAAAAAAATGTAAAACTAATTGCTTGCTCACTGTAAACCCCATTTCCGAGGACCTTTTGGAGCTACCATAAAGTTTATTTTTAGCTAATCTTTGGGGTCCATTTGAATACATGAAACTAAACACCTGGGCTTCAATGAAGTATTTTTTTTTTTTGGTGAATTTTTGTTCTATCCTTCATTTACATCAATTAGTTTGACTTCATGGAACTTTTGTCTCGAGCATTGAGAAGCTAACAGGCAAAAAATTTCTCTCAGCATTAAAGTTCCACCTAAACGTTCCATAATGGCAACAAAACACTCGACATTAAAGTTATGTGTTTGCCTGCAGCTGAAACTTTCAACTGAATTTGAACTAAAGTTTTATCTCTAAAATAAAGTTTCATGTATGCAAACAAGGAAGGGGGTGGTCTCCAGAACAGAATTTTTGTCAGTCTTTGTACAGTTTCATGGACAATCAATTGGAGATCAGCTCACAATCTCGATGACATAACATTCTACACCACTGCAATGAATATATAATGTCCCCTTGATATTGCATATGTTAATTACTGTTTGAATGGAAGACAAGTTAGAGAGAAAACAATATAGCTGTGGAGCCCAAGACAAGTTAGGGAGAAAACAGTATAGCTTTCCAAGGAGATGAATGAAGATTACAGAGATTGAATCTTTTCCTAAGCATTGCAGTACTGTTCCTCCAAAAGGGGGAAAAACAACTTCACTTCTCAGAAACAAGTGGTGAGTATTCTCTTCTGCCTTCTCACATAGAACACACCTGTAGGCAACGGAGTTAGAGAGAAATGTTTTAGTTATACGTCCACCTTAGAAAAGTACACAGTGGTTGATTTTTCATGAGAGCTACAGTCCATTTCCTTTTTCCCAAGAGAACAATACTCATCAGTTCCACCTTCCACAGCCCAACCCTTCTTCATCCAATAGGAAGCAGATCCGTGACCGAATTTCCCATCTTCTCAATTTTAGTTGTACATTACAGGAGACCAAGACCGATATGCAATATACTAGAGTTGCAAAGAGGACAGACTTAATTTATAAGGATGACTCCAATTTCAAGGAGTCTGTCAATTCATCCCTGAATTCTTTCTAGTTTCTACAAATTTTCAGTGACAAGTTTACAATGGCCTGCATAATGACTACCTGTTTGAAGGGGAAGATAAAGGCACTTCATGATCCTTCCCTAAATTCCAACAACCAATTCTTCTCATCCATTCTTGTCTACTGCTGGAAAGATGACAAGAAATAATGCAGAACTTTTCTCTAATCACAACCAACTTCGTCGGTCAGTTGAAAGTTCTGCAAAATAGGCAATCGAGTCCTGCTGGTATTAGAGAATAAATAGAGTACCATCAGTAGAAAGGAATGAGACCGTCTGAATCATAGGCATATCAGTGACTTACCTTTAGGTTAGGCCTCTCTGGTTGGAAAATCTTCTGTTCAGTTCACCATTGACAGGGACCTCAAAAGTAAAGATTAAGATAGATTTTATGACTCTGGTAACCCATCTGTTATAAAAACTCCATCATTATCACAGAGCAACAAAAGTTCATTCCACCCATACCCCAGGCTTTGGCAAGACCAATCTTCATCATTACTTGTTTATTTTTATTGAACACGGAATTTGCGAATCCATTGGCCAAGGCCATTACTCTAAAGAATACTTCTATTTAGAAGGAATGTCTGCTAATTAGGGCCACACATGAGAAGAGTCGAGCTCGAGCTTGAGCTCAGCTCAAATCGAGATGAGCTCCATAGAATAGGATCGAGCTTGACTCGAGAATACAGTATTGTGATTGAACTTGATTCGTTTAACTCCTTTCTGTTAAGTTTGTCTTGTTTCTTTTAACTCATTAAGTCATTGAACTCATTCAGTTGCTACTTGTTTAACTATTCTTTCATTATATTTCAGCATTCATTATGTACTCAAGCCGAGTCAAGTTCTTACAACTCGAACTCGACTTATTTAACATTTTAAGCATACATTTGAACTCGAGTTTCACTCCGTTATAAGCAACTCGAGTTCGAATTGAGTTTCGGTGAGAGTGTTCTAGTCGGCTCGAGCCAGGACTTGTTATGCAGCCCTGCAGCTAATTATGCACTACTTAGTTGGGATGATTTCTTGAAGAATTCAATCACTTTTGTTGTTATATCAAGCTGCTTTGTTGTGCCATAAACTTTTGAAGGAATGACCCTTAGGGGCCTAGGTAGACGTACCAATCAGAAGCATTGTCTCATCAAGGGAGAGACCAAATTCTTAGCCTAGCTTCATAATCAACACATCCTCTTCCTGTTGATCTTTTGAAGATTTCCAGATTTAAAGAGATTCTGAAAGCACTCAAAACATGTTTTTTCTCAGATGAAGTTTTTTTCTATGCATACTACTTGGTTCATGATATCTCTAGGACTTTTAACGAGATTTCTGCTGAAAAGTCTGTTCTTTTAATCATGATTTCATGACGGTTTCCCCGCCTGTAAGAGCTATGAAAGGTTCTTATACTGACTTTCAAACTAAACGCAGGAGTACCCACTTTTCCTTTGTTGCTATCCAATTTTTTCTTTGGATTTTTTCTTCCTGATAGCTCTTATTCTTCGACACCTACTTGCTTCTTGAGCCTGCTCAGGTTTGATTCTTTCTTCATGGGCCACGTTTCATTTATAAAAGAGGATGAAACAGAGGTTTGCTTCCAAAACCAGTTTTTTGGCTTGTTTGGGTTGCTTGAGAACAGAGTTTTCAGAAAAGCTGGTTTTCTGAAAATGCTGCTTTCGTAAGGGAATGAAAAGATTATCCCCTCAGTGTCAAGAGAACAACTGCAAGAGGAAAGAACCCCCATCCTCTTATTCACAAAAAGCTATATAAAAATTGAGGGCCAGCCCTCAAGGGAACTGCCATTCTTTAAAAAAAAAAACTGATCTCTGTGTTTAACAACAATTGGAAGCCGTCGACGGCAGGCAGCTTCTTACTGAACCTGAAATGGAACACTGTGCGAATAGTTGCCCATGTAGCGAAAAAAGAGGAGTCTGCACAGCCACAGGCCATGTGGAACCAACCCCTTGGTAGTTAAACATAAAAGGCACCGGTGCATCATCCATTTAGCATTGCGGTTAGAGGCAGCTGAGTAGAACGCATAAATGTGGCACCACTGAGATAGCCCATGAAGGTTACTGCCACCAGACTAGTTATTCCGGCCGCAAGAGACAAGACTGAATGTTAATGTGAACTTCCCTAGACCAATCACGCTCCCTCCATCGAACCGTCGTCACCAACCAAACGTTAACCAACTCCTCCTCCCTATCTTTACAATTCTGGTGCAAGATGTGATCCTTGCGGATAGTCCAAGCTTGTTTGGAAGGGTCAATAGACAACCTCTGCTTTTCATGCTTAACACTATTGCGTAACTTCTATGATATGGAAACAGTCTTTCCAGCATTTCGATAATGTTTTGTTGCTAATGCTCTTCTTATGCCACCATTTGAGACCAGCCACCAAGCCAGCAGGCGGAGACTTCTTGAATCCAAAACGAGTAACCACCTCTTTCCATATGCCTTTCGCAACACAACAGCGAAAAAACAGGGGTGTCTTCAATATGCTTGCAGCAAAGTGGGCAGCGAGAAGCAACATGAAAGCTAAGCTTGTGAAGCCTGGATTCGAGGAGAAGCCGACCTTCACACCCGACATAAAAGCATCTATTTGGCCCGGGGCAGCGCCGTGGCATTCAATATCAACTGGTGACGATTGGTAGCAGAAGCAAGAGTTCTAATGGCATACCAGAAAGAGCGGCGAGTTGATTCATATAAAATCAGTTTTTGCCTGCCTACCCAAACAGAAAATGATCTTTTTCAAAACTCACTACAAAAAAAAAAATCATTTTTGCAAAACCAAGTTTCTAAAAAAGTCATATTTTCAATGTCTCAGCCAAATGATACCTCAAAACATTGAAGATAGAATCATAGAAGTTGGAACATTTAATAGTTCAGGAGACTGGATGGTCAAGATCTTGTCATTCTCATCTTTATATCAATCTATGCTTAATTGCTTATCATGAACGATATATTCAGTATTTTGGTTTACCAATAATCATTTGCACTTGCTGCATTTTTCCTTGTATTTTTTACCCAGCTTGAACCCAGTTCGATTTGGCTTTTTTATTTTGACACCAAATCCAGGCTCACATACAAAGCCGGATCAAACCCAGCTGTCTCAATCCCCTACTCTTCCCTCCTTCTATATACCTTTTCACCTTATGTTCATGACCAAAATTCTCATCTAGTGTCTAGCACCTATCAAATCTCTCTCCCCCCCCCCCTCTCTCTCTCTCTCTCTATATATATATATATATATATATTCTCATCTAGTGTCTAGCACCTACCAAATTTCTCTCTCTCTCTGAGAGAGAGAAATTTGGTAGGTGCTAGACACTAGATGAGAACTTCAGTCATCTAGTATTAGTTTATATTTTTTTTCCTTATTGTTTTTCTCTCAATCGCTGATCTAAAATATTAAGGACTGATATTATTCCTTATCTATCAGGCATCTAAGTGATTAGGAATTCTTCTTTATCTCTTATATATTTAGACCCAAGTACAAAATCCATGTTCTCTAGGTGTTTATTTTGTTTGAGTAACGAAATTACTTAAGCCTATCCCTATTTCCTGGTTTAATTTCTTAGAGTAGTGATCAGTAATTAATGTAGCTTGTAGCATGGGCAAGAGACATTTTATTGTATTCGTGAGGGGGTTGGCACAATGGATGAGGCGGCGCTTGTAGCAGCCCGTCTTTGTTTCATATTCTTGAACCGTTAACTTTTTGTGCTATAAAAGGCCCTATACTCCAGGATAATGAAAGGTTAGGTGAAGGCTTGACTTTCTGTATGTGAGGTTGTGGGTCTCTCCCCTTACCTCAAGATAAACATTTCCTTGCAAATCCAATGACAGGTTTGGGTCGTTTCTTTTCCTGTAGATTTCAAAATGGCATTATCAGCTGCAATCAATCAAGTATGTCAAGAAAAGAAGAAAAAGATTGAAAGATAGCAATAGCTCAACACATAAAAAGTGTCGTACTAAAACTACATAAATTTCCTTCAACAGAGAGGCACTAAAATCTTGCTTGAGGTTGTGAGGTGAGAGCAGGTAGCATCAAATGAAAGCATCGATTGCTTTTCAAGAAAATATCTAATTAGTCAGAAAAATCTGAGAGGGAAGCTGCGCTCTATTACTGTTTATTGAATATATGGTAAAACTCACAAGAAACAGTTCTATTGACAAGGAAGTGAAACTATATTGATTAATCCTAAAGAGAGGGTTGGCAGGCGGTCAGTCTTAGTTTCAAATTCTAAAGTATCAACTTTTTGTACTACAAAAGGAGAAGTACTGCTATGCAAATTGAAGTATACTAAGGGCGTCACCCAGAGACACCTAAAGCAGGTCTGGTACTTTGGGAGGTGAGTGGAAAGGTGGAGCTTCCAAAACATCGCAAGGCACCTTGAGATTTGCATCTATTTTGTCCCTCCAAAAACCCAGCCATCCTTCCTAAATTTCTCTTAATCCTCCTCTAATCTTACATACTCCTCCATATAAACTCCTTAAAGCTCTTCTAGGAATTGACAACGCCAGAAGAAACGCAGGCCAATTTTTTTATTCCCCTTCATCAGTAAGCCTATCAATCTCCTTCCTGCTCTTGTTGCCTAATTAAATCTGCTTATTTTCCTTCACTTCCCACCTTTTTAATTTCTCTCCATCTCTGCGTATCTCGAGTTAACCTTAAATAAAAATTATGATTATACATTAAAAAACAAGTTTTCACAACATTTCAGAGGTTAAATACTCGAAAATATTGACCATATGATCCATCGAGTTTGTTTTATAAAGTGTGAAATACGGTTTCAACTAGTGAGTTTCAAATCACCAAGGTGAGTAAGTGGAGCATTTCATTCAACCGCTCTACTGGAGGGCAGAAGCTCCCACTCTTCCCTCTATCCCCTAAGGTCCTTCAAGTGCACTTCAATTTTTAATGGCTGTCATTTTACAACACAGGGGGTTAACACTCTTGAAACTCGGACAGGAGACCAGCAGCCTACTAAATCATAAGGGCAGTAAGCAATTTCTTTGAGAAACAAGGTTACAGCAGACTTCTTTTGTAGTTAACAAAGCCCCATTAAGCATTAACTGTGGTTACTTCAACACCTTTTAAAAAAACTGATATGCAAAACCATATAATCAATAAGTCTTCCATAAGGAAAGCACTGCTTCGCAAAAAATCTCCAACTCTATCAAAAGCTACCATTTTTCTTCTTTAAAATTGGCTGATTGACTGCTGATTATGGTATGTTAGAGTCATCCAATATCTAACCAGGGCTGTCTATCCGATCCACATGATAGACAACTGAGATAAAAACAATTGGAAAAAAATATAAGTTTACGCCTTTTTGTCTTTTATTTTTCTCTCAACCATTCACATTCTTATCAGATAGTTGAGTTATATATTATTTATTCAAAGAAAGGGACCAAGGCAATTATATATACTCACTGAGCAAGAAAAGAATCCATCTCCATCTTCGGGGACCAAAAGCATCTCCTTCAAATTAATCAGTACACATTTTGGGCTTCCATCGTCCCATTTAATCACTGAAAAGCTCACGACTTTCGTCTTTCGGTACCATTAAGGCCGACATTTATTTATTCAGTAGAAAGGTTGTAGCCAACATTTATGACCCTTCAATCGAAAGTCATCCCCCAACATATGAGATAAGCTTGTAGAAAAGATAAACACATCAAGTCAACCAAACTTTAAAAGGCGTTTAATCAATCCCTTCAGCTCCGCCCTCTCCTCAGACTCTATATAAAGCCACTTCAAGATCTTTGTGTGCTGCAAGAGAGCAGCAGCCATGGAGGTCAGTAATGGCGCAACCAAGACTGTGACCATGGAGGTAAATGGCCTGGTCACGGCCTACAGCGACGGCTCGCTATACCGCAGCCCTCTGCCGTCGGTCGAGCCTTACGAAGAACCGTTAGACGGCGTTGCTTGTAGAGACGTTCTAATTAACAAAATGACCGGAGTCAAGGTCCGGATATACCTGGCCTGCTCCGGCCGCGAGCCCCTAGCCAAGTCTCCCTTGCTCTTCTACTTCCACCCTGGTGGGTTCTGCTTGGGATCAACATCCTTGGTTGAGATCCACAACTTCCTGCAGAGCCTGTGCAAGACGGCCAGAGCCATGGTGGTGTCGGTCGACTACAGGCGGTCGCCGGAGCACCGGCTTCCGGCCGCATATGACGATTGCGTTGATGCAATTTCTTGGGTGGCCAAGGAAGAAGACGAGTGGATCTCCAACTACGCCGACCTGACCAAGTGCTTTATTTGCGGGGACAGCTCTGGCGGGAACATCGTACATCAAATTATCATCCAGATGGCGAGCCCAGCCGCAAAACTAAGGCCTAAGCTCCTTATTAGAGGGTATGTCCTGATTCAGCCTTTCTTTGGGAGCGAGACCAAGACCGAGTATGAGCTGAGTTGCATCGAGCAAGGCGAGCCATACGTGATGTTGTCTAGTTGGTACGACATGTTCTGGGAGCTGAGCTTGCCGGAGGGGGCAGACAGGGACAGCCCATTCTGTAACCCGTGGGTGGGCTCGATGGGCCATGTGAAGCCAGGCGCGGCGGCGGCCATGCTGGTCGCCGTGGCGGAGCTTGACCTGCTGAGGGAGAGGGGATTGTCATATGCCGAGCTCGCCAGGACCCAGATGAACATTAAGGACGTGGAGGTCGTGGTGGCGGAAGGGCAGCACCATGGGTACCATCTGTTGCAGCTCGGCTCCCCCCAGTCCGATCTTCTGATAAACCGGATCGCCCTGTTCATAGACGCTCATTCGGCCAAGTCCGAACAAGATTGCTGTAGCTAATTGTATCCGTTCCTGTTTGACTCTTGTGTTCTTTCACTTTAATGAATATACTATGCTTCATCACATGATCAGACTCTCTTTGTCTCTCTTGCACACACACTTATGCATAAAAGGTCCCTAAATTATGATGCCTATAGTACTGTTTGCGTTTTCCGGCAACTGAATGCTGTTTTCTATGAATCCAATCGGACAAAGAAACTCCAATTCTAAAGGGATGTTTGATGACTTGGAATTTTGATTCAAGAACCAAAATTTTGAAATATAATTCTTTCTTAAACTGGAATGAAATCATAATTTCATGTTATAGTTTCCTAATTTCAGAAACAAAATACCGGTTTGTCTAATAATTTCAATTTTTTAAAAAATAGACATTTTGATTATAAAATTCTGTGATTCTGGGGATATCAAACGCCTCCTAAAGATATAAAACAAAAAAGTCATTGGACAGATCATTAAATTCATTCCATGAAATTTGATCAAAGCATAAAACTTCTTTCCTTTTTGATTTTGGGATTCTGGAATTGTTACTTCATTTATATGGTTGGGTTCTTGAAGAACGGTTTTAGCTCGCCAAAAAGTCCACTTGGTATCTGAAAAAATCATGTTAGGGACGTCATAAGTTTTGGACTTTCAAAAGAACATTTTCACTAAAATATTGAACATGAAAATCACAGCTTATGGACCAGAAAATGGCCATCCACACTGTGAAGACAATAGATGAAATCCCACTGTCAGAGCCCCATAAATGTGACAATCACTTTTAATTAATTCTGACAATCAATCTATAAAGACAAGAGAGTTCATAAATTAAGAACATAGTTGGTTCGATTGGCACACTGGTAAAAGTCTAGTCATCAATTTGATTCTTATAAGCACATACAATTTGATTTTTGTGATATGTATGTTTAAATAACTTTCATATCAATTGAGGTATTTTGATTTGTAGTACAGGTGCTTTGAGTGGTAGAAATAAACAAGAGAGAGAAAAACGGCCTATTTATCCTCTTACTGAATTTGATTTTGTAAACTCGATGTATTGGACAGGAACTCATCCGTAAATCCAATTTTAACAATTGAATTCGGATCCGACTATCATGTGAGCACACACTACATGATCGGGTCAGATCTTTCTTCATATCTCAGTCAGATATTGGTTTCAGATTTAGGTTCAGCTATGAAATTATATAGCCATTAATCTGAATCTGATTAACGATCAAATTCTTTTTTTTTTTTTTTTGGTTAGATCTGAATAAACAAACCTAAAATTGAACCAATAACTGGATATGTCTAATCCATTCACATCTCTAA
>JAANDH010000041.1:286841-314959 GCA_011799765.1 Nymphaea thermarum
TATATATATATATATATATATATATATATATATATATATATATATATATATATATATATATATATATATATATATATATATATATATATATATATATATATATATATATATATATATATATATATATATATATATATATATATATATATATATATATATATATACTTCTCTTCATTCAGTTTTTATATATTACCCATTTTTTCACAAATATTAAAATGGGGAAAACTTATAATAAAGATGGTTGGCTGTCCACTAACAGCCTTTATTGTCACACCATCCAATCCACCTTCTTTGAGAGAAATTGATTTGGGCATAAATTGGGTGGAAAAAAATCCTGTGTCAGATCTGCTTAGATCAAGCAAAAGCCAACTTGTGCTAAGTGATTGAGACGCCGCTAGTGGGTCAATCTATATTGTCTGTGTATCTTAATGAATGGCGCAACTGTGAGCTGAGGGTTGGTAGCTAGGTTGCCAGTTCTCATTTCAAAATGTCAACTCCCTTGTGCTGCAAAAGGAAGGTCACTGATGCATAAGTTAGAGAGTGGTAGAAACAGCATTCCGATACACCAAATGCAAACCCTATATCTTAGAAGGACAAAAGATTGGATGAGAGCTCTCTTCTTGGCAGACGGATGAAATACACATCCTGCTCACCCAAAAAATATATTTACATATACAAATCCACTGATTTTTTTTGCCCTGATTTACTAAGAAGACTCAATAATAATATGTCCCGCTATAACTATTATGCCAGCTCCCTGAGACCAAGGAGACATGCCTAGGACAATGTTTTGGGTCTCCGTTTCTACCTCATATTGGAAATCAAGAAATGGAAATCAAGAAAAGTAATATGGATAGGTAATACACGTCAGCCCTTATCAACCATAAAAAGTAAGTTCATATTTTGGATGATTTTTAGTTTTCTAATATGACACCATGTATTTGTCAATGTTGTTGATTTTTAAGCGGGTCACGTCGGCTCTTGTAACACATTTGGAGTTAAATATTAGTGTCTCGAGGGGCATCTCATAGCTCGTTAGGTAGGTAGGCACATAAAATGTGCATTGTTTGTTTGGTTCTCATGGGAGCTACTCTCTTGAACCATAAATAGTGGGGTTGCAACATCCAAGTTGAAAGATATACTATACCCCACCCAGGTCTCGATGCAGCCTATGATCCCATAAGGGGGTGGGGTGGGAGGAGGGCCTCGAGCCTTCTTCTAACAATGAGTTGCTAACCTCCTGCTCACTTGAAAGAGTTAAAAAATAACATGGTTATTAACAACATTGGCCTTAGGTATTAAAATTAGACTAAGCAAGCTGCTTAGTCCGTTATAGACAATGAGCCAATTAAGGCTCCCCTTCTTTTTCTTGTCTTTCAAGTCTAGGGTTGCGTCAGATTGCACAAGAAGTCAATATCAATGCAAGTAGAATTAGGTGCTGACATCTTACCGTGACCTAAACTGAAGAAAATTTTACTCAAAAACATAGTTTTGTAAAAACTTACTTTTGTGAAAACCTAGTTAAAACTCAGTTTTTTAAACTTGATTTGGCTGTTTGGGCTACAACAGAAAAATTTGGTTTCGAGGCAAAAAATCAGTTGCCTGAAAAGGCCGAGAGGTAGGTTTTTCAGGCTTTTTAATAAACACAACCAGGTTTTGTCAAGACTGGGTTTTGGTAAAAGCCAGTTTTGAATCTTTGATGGCATACAAATGTTGACAGAGCGAGGTTTTTCCTCCCAAAACCTAGTTTTGAAATGTCATCCAAACACCCCTTGACTTTCTAAACTAATAAAATATACATTTGAAATATAATAAGTATTCATTAAGCAGTTAACTTTTCCGGCGACTGTGGCCATGGTCGAACATACACTCCTACCAACTTCAAGTCATGTGGCCCCCCAACTTTCACTTTCATACAAAAGTTTGGGACCAAGCTTTCAACATGTCACATTGTCATCAATTCTTGCTGTTGGTAGTTTCTTTCACCGCCAATGGCGCACATACACGTAAGCTTCAATGTCATTTTCAGAGACAAAGTTCTCCGTAAAGATATTGGGTCCACTTTTCAAGAAAAAAGGTTCTTATCCAAGTTATCAATTTCATTTCCTCTTACCATCAATGAATTTGTGTGGGGAGGCCTTTTGAGATTTTGTGATACTTGGGGTCCATAGATTTTGGCCCCAATGACATTGATGATAACCTTTGAAAATAGCCAAGGACAAACTTTAGACCAAGGTAGATTTGAAAGCCATGAATTTAAGATTTTCAATGGGCTTCAAATGCATGAATCTCAAGTGTGAGGGATAAGAGGGTTTGACTTGAGATGTATAGAGTTAAGATGGCAAGAATTGTTCCTTGTGTTTGGGTGAAACCCTTAAATGTAGTCACAGAGGTGTTTTTTCTGTCTCCTTTATAAATGACATTTAAGGCATGCTTATGTGACCATGTCAAAGCTGAATTTGCAAAAAACTCACTTTTGATTTGATAAAACGTTGCTTTCAAAAAAAGTAAATAACCTAGCACCCACCCTAGGTTTAGGGCTGTACGCGAGCTGAGTTGAGCTCGATCTCGGTCAGCTTGACTTGATAGACTGAGTCTCGGCTTGAGCTCAACTCATTTAAGCTTATTTACCAACTCCCTCTTTGACTTGATCTATTTCCTTGGTTTTGAGTTTGAAAATTCCAAAAAAACAAAAAAAGATACCTAAGATTAAATGAGTTTGCTCGAAGCTGAGTCAAGTTCGTGTAACTAACTTGAATTCCACTCGATTATAAGCTCAAAGTTTCAGCTAAGTTTGAGCTTCACTCCATTAATAAAGGAGTCAAACTCGAGTCAAGCTTAACCAAGCGAGTTCGAGTCGAGCTCAAGTTTTTTCAACTCACTGCACAGCTCTACCCAAACCGATTACAGAAAACATTATCTTTATGTAATTACCCAAAAATAAAAACCAAGTTCTCACAAAATGTGATTTTTAGACCATGATAATATCTTTTTCTAAAGGTGTCATCCAAACACGCACTACAATTCATATACCAAAAAAAAAAAAAAAACCTGGCATATCTTTGTTAAAAAATCAAAAATATGAAACTCTAAAATCTAATATCTCAAGATCTCACATCATTTGATCGAATCCTAATTCTAAGGCGATCAAATCTTCTTAGAGTTCAGAATTTAGAGAGCCTGAGGTCTCTTAGTCAAGGCCTCAATAATGCTGTGAAGCCTGGTGTAATCAGAAAGGCGCCATACTAGCTCTAGACTAACTTGGTTGCATTGCCATGAATTAAACTCCTTTTAGAAAGCACAGTCATACAGATATCTGCTGTTACATGCAAATGATTCAGAATTGGAACACTCAAATACTTTAACTGAGAGGTCGGGATTTGATTCATGGAAAATGAACAAAACCTCTTCATATCCAACCTATCGGCAACTTCAACGTTTATTATTGGAAGCAACGCGAATATGATTTCAATGATCTTTAAATTGCAGCTTAATTTCTGTACATAATATGAAATTCTATTGACATTGTCCACATCATGAATTGGATTAGGTCGGATCAACTAAGACTACGTCTTAAATAAATTAATGCTATCAGCGTGCCTGGTCAGATCCATCTGTTCAGGAAAATGACGTGAAAATCACCTGTAGAAATTTGAAGAAAATTTTTAATTTAAAGGCCTACTTTTTAGCAACAATTTCTTATATTTGTCTTACTTTCCTTGATTCTTCTAGTGGAGGTCGTACTTATGCGAACACAAAAAAAAAGGTTGTCAAATTAAACCATGCCATGTTAAAGTGGTAAAACTTATGTTGTTTAACATTTAGTCTTTCAATTTGTGGAACAGTTAATTTTTCGCTTGCCCACCAAAAAAAAAAAAAGGTAGGTTACTGGCTGTACAGTTGAAATTTTGGCTTCGAGGCAAACTAATTCAAAAAGTTTTAGGGCAGCGTGTAGAATGAGTCAAACCAACTCAGGCTCCACTCAACTTGCTCGTAAAAACTCGGTTTAAATTTATGCTTGAAATGTTAAATGATTAAAAGAGTTGAGCTCGACTATAAATTTATGCTTGAATGATAAGCAAGTCGAAAGAAGCCCACTCATTTCAACTGGCTTGGCTCGACTAGCATCAATTGTTAGATGGTTGTTCATAGTTGAATTAGTTAAAAGAAACCATTTAAATGAGTTAACGAGGGAAAAGAGATGAGATAAGTTAACTTAATGGAAACAGTTTAAAAGAGTCTACCTCAAGCTCGACATTGTATCATCTAGTCGAGCTCGAGCGTATTGTATGGAGTTCGACCCAAGTTCATGCTGAATTCAAGCTCAAGCTGGCCCAACTCTACTCGAGCTCGACTCAGCTTCTGTGTGGCTCTATTAAAGATTATCCTATGTAAATAAATAAATTATATGAGAGGCACCGTTATATAAACATGCAAACAGTTGGGCCTCACCAATACATAAATTTATCAACTTTGTGGGACTATGTGGCAACTGTCCACAGACCATATGTGACGGAGGGCCTTATGACCATCGTATATTTTAGCTGGGAGGGTGCAATGGCAGTGATGAATTCTTATCTGATAACTCTTAATAAAAGTGAGGCCAGACCAAGAAACTGAAAAGGATGAGACCCATGATATTTGGTCCCCTTCAATAAATTTTCATTTATAACATTGAGTTGACTGTTATACATTAATACTAGCGTATCTATCCAAGAAACAACGTATCTTGTTTAAATAAAATAGCGGATGAGCACTGCAAACTGTACCTAATCCATCCTCATCCTACCTTTCGTGCAAAATGCACGGTTGAGATGCTATCAGATTTCAGTACTTTTATTTAATTTTTGCCTACCTAACAAAGCAACACTTTTTGCATAAAGGTACACATATGACTTTAACTTGCTCAAGGAGTAAGCTTCTTAATAATCCAGCAATAAATTGTCAAGGCCTCCCATCATGGTAATGGCGTCAAGCCTTGAGTCTGTGAATAAATCCTGTGAGAAACATCACCTGGCAGGAAGCTAAGGCTCTTAACTAACCCTTAATCTGCTAAGTTGTAAGGTTTCTTTTGATGTCTCGAGATGCCAGTGAACCTGCACAATAGTAACTCTCCTTTTTACAGCACAGAGAGTTGATATAGAGAAATTCAAAATGGATCTACTAGCTGCCAACTAGTTTGCGGCCTGATTGCTGCACAAATATGAGAAAAAAGTGGTATTGACCACTTTAGTTAAGTTGTCAGCGGCTCATTAGAATTGAAGCTTGGTGGGCCGGCTCAAACACTCACCTGCATTTTAGGAGAGAGTGAAGGGATATTTTAGTTTAGTCACTTTTGAAAAAGAAATGGGTACTTGACTATTAAACAAAAGGTTACGTTTTGGAATTTCTATTTTTGTATATTTTTGATGCAAATATATTCTATTGGAATCGGATATGTGACCGAACAATATGAAAAAATTGGATGTGAAAAATAACTTAGATTCAGATTTAAGAAATGACATCTGATCAGATTTGGACTCAGATATCCATAAATGTTGGATCGGATTGGGATACAGATTATGATCAGATTTATTTTTAGACAAATATCACATATCTTATGCTTTTACATTTTAAAAATTGACAAAATTCAGATTCAAATATGAATATAAAAATTGGATCGCCTTAGATTTAAGATTCTGATATCTATCGACATCCCCAGTCACAAAAGTAGCCAGGGGGCCAGCTAAGGTGATGACCCAACCGAGAATTAAACTTGAAAAATAAATTTTACATGTTAAAATTTTCAAAAATTTTAATCTAGCACCTCCAAAATCTTTTGTAAAAGAACATTGAGTAGACTGTTATAAATTAATATTAGGGTGGCTATCCAAGAAACAATGTATCTTGTTTAAAAAAAAAACAGTGGATGAGCACTACAAACTATATCTATTCCATCCTCAGTGAATCCTTTCTTGCAAAATGCACGGTTGATGTGCTATTAAATTTTAATACTCTTATTTAATTTTTGCCTACTTAGCCAAGCAACACTTTTTGCAGAAAGGTACACCTATAACCTTAGTTTGCTTATGGAGTAACCTTCTTAATAATCGAGCAATGAATTGTCAAGGCCACCCGTCATTATAATCGAGGAAAATTCGACTCCCCGACTCAAGAGGTTGTACGCAAACCCATCCTAAGTAGTTTCAATCCAGTGTAGGCAACACTGAACCCGGTCATTTTGACCAACTTACCCCTAACTCATTTGGATCTACAATCACAATTCAAAGTATTGGATTCATACCATAAACCTTAAGGTTGATGTAAACCATGACATTAACCCAAGCATAACTTATTTGGATTTGGATCCCAGGTATTGGATTCTGGATCCCAAGTATTATATTTTGGATCTTTCATTATGTTTCTTGGAGCTCAGATTTTGGATCTCAAGTCTCAGATTTTGGATCTCAAACTTTAGACTTTGGATTTTGAATCAGATTTCTCATAGAAGTTTTGAATCATAAACCTCAAATTATGGGTTATGGATTTCAGATTTTACACCCTAGATTTTGAATCTTAGATTTCAGATCTTAGATATTAGATTTTAAATCTTGGATCTTACATTAAAATTAAAAAAAAAAATGAGTATTAGTTCATAATCCTAGGATCAATTCCTACAAAAGCAAACACAAATACAAAGTTTTAAACCCTATAATCATCATATTTGGATATATCCTTTCAGAAGTTAGACCTTAAGAGATCTTGTAACCCCCAAAAGTTTAGTCTCACATATAAGATTGTGAGGAATCTTTGGGGAACTTATAAAGAGAATTGTTAAGTAGTTGGTTGTCCTAGTTTCTAGTTTTGTGAGGGTGAAAATGAAACTGCTAGGGACGGGTTTGGATTTGTGAGCGTTCTAGTGATATTAGAGTACAACTCAATACTCAGAGCTAAGGTTCCACATGCTAGGATGTGTGTACTTTAAAAGGAGTGAATTGTAAAATTCCAAAATTTAAATCTTGTATTTAAGATTGTGAGAATTAGTGGGGAGCTTATAAAGGGGATTGTCAAATAGTTTAATGTTTTGGTTTTAAGTTTGGAAATTACAAAAAAAAAAACCCAGGATTAAATAAGTTTGCTCGAGCTGAGTCAAGTTCGTGTAATTAACTTGGATTCCACTCAATTATAAGCTCAAAGTTTCAGCTAAGTTTGAGCTCCACTCGTTTATAAAGGAATCAAACTCGAGTCAAGTTTAACTGACAGAGTTCGAGTTGGCTCCACAAGTTAATTACAGAAAACAATATTTTTATTTTATTACCTAAACACAAAAACCAAGTTGTCATCCAAACACGACCTACAATTCATATACAAAAAAAAGAAAAAAACCTGCCAGATCTTTGTTAAAAAGTAAAAAATATGAAAGTCTAAAATCTAATATCTCAAGATCTCATATCATTTGATTGAATCCTAAATCTAAAGCGATAAAATCTTCTTAGAGTTCAAAATTTAGAGCGCCAGAGATCTCTTAGTCAAGGCCTCAATTTTGCTGTGAACCCTGGTGTGATCAGAAAATGAACAAAACCTCTTCATATTCAACCTATCGGCAACTTTAACGTTTATTATTTAAAGTAACGCGAATATGATTTGGATGATCTTTAACTTGCAGCTTAATTTCTGTACATAATATGAAATTCTATTGATATTGACCACATCATGAATTGGATTAGGTCGGATCCAATAAGACTACGTCTTAAATAAATTAATGTTATCAGCTGGCCCGGTCAGATCCATCTGTTGAGTGCCTCAGCCTCAAGATGACGTGAAAATCACATGTAGCAATTTGAAGAAAATTTTTAATTTAAAGGCCTACTTTTTAGCGACAATTACTTATATTGTCTTACCTTCCTGGATTCTTCCAGTGGAGGTCGTACTTATGCGAACACAAAAAAAAAAAGGTTGTCAAATTAAATCCTGCCATGTTAAAAGAGGTTAAACTTATGCTAGTGGAACGGTTAATTTTTCTCTTGCCCACAAAAAAAAGAAAAGAAAAAGAAAAGTCTATCACTGGTGGTAGAGTTGAAAGTTTTGGGTTCGTTCAAACTAATTCAAAAAGTTTTAAACCCTTGAAAAGGGATTGGGGATTAGGGTTGCATGTAGAATAAGTCGAACCAACTCGGGCTCGACTCGAACTCCCTCGTAAAAACTCGGTTTAAATTTATCCTTGAAATGTTGAACGATTAAATGAGTCAAACTCGACTACAAATTTATGCTTGAATTGTTAAGCAAGTCGAAAGAAGTCGACTCATTTCAACTCGGCTTGGCTCAACTTGCGTCAATCGTTAAATGGTTGTTTATAGTTGAGCTAGTTAAAAGAAACCAATTAAATGAGTTAACCAGTGAAAAGAAACATGATAAGTTAACTTAATGGAAGCCATTTAAAAGAGTCTAGCTCAGGCTCAACATTGTATTGTGAAGTCGAGAGCTCGAGCCTATTGTATGGAGTTTGACCCAAGTTCATGCTGAGTTCAAGCTCGAGCTAGCCCAACTCGAGCATGACTCAGCCTGTATGCGGCCGCATTAAAGATTATTCTACGTAATAAAAGTGAGGCGAGACCAAGAAACTCAAAAGGATGAGACACATGATATTTGGTCCCCTACAATAAATTTTCATTTATAACATTGAGTTGATTGTTGTAAATAAAATACTAGCGTGGCTATCCAAGAAACAATGTATCTTGTTTAAATAAAATAGCGGATGAGCACTGCAAACCATAGCTAAGCCATCCTCAGCCAATCCTTTCGTGTAACATGCATGGTTGAGGAACTATTAAATTTTATTGCCTACTTAACAAAGCAACACTTTTTGCATAAAGGTACGCATATGACTTTAACTTGCTTAAGGAGGAAGCTTCTTAATAGTCGAACAATGAATTGTCAAGGCCTCCCATTATTGTAATGGCTGGAAGGTCGACTCCTTGAATCGAGAAGTTGTTGAATAAACCCTGTGCGAAACATCACCTAGCAGAAAGCGGAAGCTCTTAACTAATCCTTAATCTCTTAGGTTACAAGGCTACTTTTGATGCCTCGAGATCTTTGATCACGCTTCAACCTACATAATAGGAGCTCCTTTTTACAGCATAGAGAGTTGACGACCAGAAATTCGAAACGGTTCGACTAGCTGCCAACTAGTTTCCACCTTGATAGTTGAACCAATATGAGAAAAAAGAGGCAGTTGACTGCTTTAGTTAAGTAGTCGGTAGATCTTGCCTCATTTTGAATTGAAGCTTGGTGGGTGTTCCAGCTCAAACACTCACCTGTAATTTAGGAAAGAGTGGAGGGATATTTTAGTCACTTTTGAAAAAGAAATGGGTGGTTGACAATTAAACAAATGGTAACTTTTTTGAAGTTTCTATTTTTCATATTTTTGATGTCAATATATCATCCCATTTGAATTGTATAGCTGACCAAACCTATCCAAAGAAAATGGATGTGAAAAATAACTTAATACCGGATTAAGAAATTGAATCGGATTTGGATTTAAGAAATGATATCTGACTGGATTTGGACTCGGATATACATAAATGTTTGATCGGGTTCAGATATAGATTCAGATTAAATTTATTTTAGACAAATATCCTATATTTAATGCTTTTACATTTTGAAAATTGACAAAATTCAGATTCCGATATGAATATAAAAATTGGATTCGCATTGTAAAAACAGATCTCGGATTCAAATTTGGATATGACTGTTTTTTTATTCGTATTTGAATCCAAATATATGAATATCCGAAAAAACAAATGTGATTTATGGTATATCTGATCCAAATCCGACCTGTTGACATCACTACTCACAAAAGTACCCGCGCACCGGGGGGGGGGGGGCAAGGTGACGACCCAACCGAGAATTAAACTTGAAAAATAAATTTTACATGTCAAAATTTTCAAAAAAGTTAACATTGAGTAGACTGTTATAAATTTATTTTAGCGTGGCTATCCAAGAAAACAATGTATAAATAAAATAGTGGATGAGCACTACAAAGTATACCTACTCCATCGTCAGCCAATCCTTTCCTGCAAAATGCACAATTGATGTGCTATTAAATTTGAGTACTTTTATTTAATTTTTGCCTACTTAGCTAAGTAACACTTTTTGCAGAAAGGTACACCTATTACCTTAACTTGCTTAAGGAGTAACCTTCTTAATAATCGAGCAATGAATTATCAAGGCCACCCATCATCAAAATCGAGGAACTTACCCCGAACTGAACACCATCATTTTGACCAACTTACCATGAACTCTTTTGGATCCATAATCTCATTTCAAAGTATTGGATTCATATCATAAATCTTATGTTGATGTAAACCATGACATTAACCTAAGTCTAACTTATTTGAATTTGGATCCCAGGTATTGGATTCTGGATCCCAAGTATTATATTTTGCATCTTTGATTATGTTTCTTAGAGCTCAGATTTTGGATCTCAAGTCTTAGATTTTGGATCTCAAATTTTAGTCTTTGGAATCAGATTTCACATGTGAGTCTCAAATCATAAATCTTGGACTACGGGTTATGGGTTTCAAATTTAATATCCCAGATTTTGGATCTTAGATTTCAGATCTTAGATATTAAATTTTAGCTCTTGGATCTTATATTAAATTTCAAAACAAATGAGTATTTAACCATAATCCTAGGAACAATTCCTACAAAATCAAACATAAATACAAATTTTAAACCTTATAATCATCATATTTGGATCTATCCTTTAAGAAGTTATATCTTAAGAGATCTTGTAACACCCCAAAAGTTTAGTCTCACATATAAGATTGTAAGGAATCTTTGAGGAACTTATAAGGAGGATTGTTAAGCAATTGGTTACCTTGGTTCCTAGTCTTTTGAGGTTGGAAACGAAGGATTGCTAATTAGTTGGTTATCATGGTTCCTAACCTTTTGAGGTTGGAAACAAAACTGCTAGGGCTGGCTTTGGATTCGTTAGGTTAGGAGCCAAGCCCAGTGTGGATCTGATCGTTACAGTGGTATTAGAGCACATTTCAATACTTAGACCTGAGGTCCCATATGCTAGGACATATATACTTTAGAGAGAGTGAATTGTAACACCCCAAAAGTTAAGTTTTGTACCTAAGATTGTGAAAAATCATGGAAAACTTATAAATGAGATTGTTAAGTAGTTGGTTGTCATAGTTCTAGTCTTTTAAGGTTGGAACCAAAACTGCTTGGAGGCAGGTTGGAATCCATCAGACCAGGGGCCAGTGCTTAGTGTGGGTCTGGTCGTTACAAATCTAATAATGAATACAAGATCAAACCTACTGGATTCTGACCTTACACTTTGGATCAAGTGTGTCATTGATATGATATGACCCAAGAATGATTTGTAGTATGGATGTTGGTATATGTTAGATTTGGTCTATGAACTTCTGTCATTGACCCTCTGGCTTTGGTGCATCCTCCATGGGTATCTCAATTATTACCTTAACTTCAAACCAGTGGCGGAGCCAGCGTGGGGCTGGTGTGGGCACCTGCCCACGCCAGCCCAAAATGTTTTCTTTTATACCATTTAAATAGTAAATGGTATAAAAGAAAACTTCTTCATCTCTCTCACTGTCCTGCCCACGCCAGCTCCCGCCAGCCTCCGCCAGCCCCCGCCAGCCAATTTTTCTGGCTCCGCCACTGCTTCAAACCGGTGGGGCCAGAAATCGGAGGAACGTATAATGGGTGAAGATGCTGATTTGAATAAAGTATAGTATCATTTGAAGCTGCGGTGAGTCTATTAGAATTGGATCCAACATGCTCGGTGGTGAAAATGGGGCCAACTGTTAGGAATGTGGAGCTTGATCCGTACTTAATATGCTTCCCTAATTTTAGCGCCCGTTTGTCACAATGCCCATGTTCATGAGGGGGTGGTTTCTTTGTGTTCTTGATTCTTCAATGGTAGTGAAAGAACCTCTGTGCAGCTGCAGTGGACAGAGGAGAACTCTGTATTCAAACCACAAAAATCCTTGTATCTTCTTCTTATTTCTCTTTTTTAGTTTTTTCTTCTCAGGGTGTGTTACGAGAGAGAGTGTGGGAGCCTTGTTCCTAGCACCAACATGCTTGGTGGTCTCTCGATCTTGACTTGAACTGTTTCCAATATCACATAAAATATCATTAGAGACACTATGGTGTGGCTCTAAAGTAGAGCATTCTTGGAACCAAACAAAAATCTGAGTTTTGAATATCTAAAAGGGATGAAAAATCTCCATTATCGCATGTTTCTTTGTAAAGAGATGCTTCTGGTTCCCGGAATGGGGAAATATTTTCATCAAAAACATGTCTGGATATATAGACACTGTGACTCAATGAATGGTAGCATTTGTAGCCTTTGCATTTAGTACTATAGCCAACCAAAATGTAGGGAACAGATTTTGGATCAAGTATACAAGATGCATATCCTCGAAGATAAGGAAAACATTTACTCCCAAGGATTCTCGTGCTGCTATAGTCTGGATGTCGCTCGTATAGCTGAAAAAATGGTGATCAATGCATGACAAGAGTGGATGTTGGAACCCAATTAATGGGAAAGGTTCCCATGGAGAAAACTTACACCCAAAATTTTTTTGGGCATGTGAGTACAAAACATTATTGTTAGCTCCAATTCTGAAATAGATCCGATTTGCATTTGAGATGATAAAACCATGTAAAACAAGTTTGATCATCAATTAATATAGCATAAAACCTCGAGAGATATGACGGCCCCCAAACGTCACTATGGATTTTCTCTATCGGCTGCAAAAGAACATCGTCACGATCAATAAATGGCAATTTGGACGCCGTGCCCATTTGACAGCTTGCACAAATTGAACTGAAATTATGAACAGAAATAACATCTCAATAAAACTCTTTTTTCAGTAAGATATTGAATGACGCTAGGATGCGGATGCCCTCCAAGCAATTTTTCACCTCATTGATTCTGTCCCTTTCAAAAACTTAAAAGATGACCTCTCAATTCTTCCTCTTTAAATGCATGTCTCAATGAGACACTTCATTACTACACACGTCTTAATCAGTGGAGAGAGAGAGAGAGAGAGAGAGAGAGAGAGAGAGAGAGAGAGAGAATAGTGATGCTTGATGTGTTGATGTACACTCTAGAGTTGAAGTTTCTGCCTGCTGTACCGTCAAACAACCAAGCAATTTTTCACTTCTGTCTCTTTCAAAGACTTAAAAGATGACCTCTCAATTCATCCTCTTTAAATGCATGCCTCAATCAGACAATTCAGTACCACACACGTCTTAATCAGTGGAGAGAGAGAGAGAGAGAGAGAGAAAGAGAGAGAGGAGAAGCTTCCCGTTTTCTACCACAACACTCTATTTCTGCTTGCTGTACCGTTAAACAACCAAGCAACTTTTCACCTCATCGATTCTGTCCCTTCCAAAGACTCAAAAGATGACCTCTCAATTCATCCTCTTTAAATGCATGCCTCAATCAGACACTTCAGTACTACACACGGCTTAATCAGTTGGAGAGAGAGAGAGAGGAGAGGCTTCCGGTTTTCTATCACAACACTTTTGGTAATTTTATGTTCATTGATAGTTTAGCAATTGAAATCATGAGTCCTGACCAATCTCTAATTTCCTTGCAGAGGACGTTGCCCATGGTGTGTGAGACTAGAAGAAGTTGCAGACCTGCAATGTGGTCAATTTTGGTTCCCTCTCTTACATCAATGACAATGGAACATTTGCTACTGCTGCTGGTTCTGTTGGTAAGCACAGCAGATGGAGGTGCCAGTGCTTCGTGCCTCAACAGTCAAGCCTCCATTCTGCTGCGTATCAAGGAGGATCTCCACCTATCCAATGGAAGGCTAAGTTCATGGGGTGGACATGAGTCTGACTGCTGCTCGTGGGAGGGAGTTGAGTGTGATTCCCACACTGGATACATCATTGGCCTTGAACTTGATGCTACCATTGATAATGACATTGCAGGATCAAGAATACCTCCGGCTCTTTTTGATCTCCACCTGCTCCAGCACCTTCACCTCAGTGGTTGTGACTTCAATATGTCAAACATACCTTCACAACTGGCTCAGCTCACCCACTTGACTAATCTCAATCTCTCCAATGCTTGGTTTTCAGGCAAGGTACCAGACGAGATTTCCAGCTTGTCTAATTTGGTTGCTTTAGACCTTTCCAATACTATCGGCCTCTTGGAAATACAAGATCTGGAAGGCTTCGTGAAGAACTTTAAGATATTAGAATACCTCCACTTGGATTATGTCAGATCCAATCTCAGCAACTCGCAAGAGTGGGGAGCCAACTTAGCATCAGCATTGCCCAATCTACAGTCCCTTAGTTTATCTCTTTGTGACCTTGAGGGAAGCCTCACTCCTCATATTTTCAAGCTCCCACATCTTCAAGCTCTTGATCTATCATACAATAATCTTCAAGGGGAATTAATGCCATCATTTTTCCCCCCAGTGAGCAAGCTTCAATCTTTAAGTCTACATGGAAACAACTTGTCGGGCCACCTACCAAATGAAATTTTTGAACTTCCTCTCTTGAAGGTTCTTGATGTGGGATACAATCGGTTAATGAGGGTTTCATTACCTACCAAATTACCCATGAGTAAGCTGAAAATTCTTGATCTTGGTGGCATTGAGTTTTTAGGAGACCTTCTTCGTGTTTGGATTGTTAATCTGACATCCTTAGTTGAGTTAAAACTTTCTAATACCAATTTGTTAGGCAGTCTTCCTTTCTCAATAGCAAATTTCATAGACTTAACTCACCTGGATCTAAGTCGGACTAGATTGTCAGGTTGCATAGACTCCTTATTGTTTGCCAACCTCACCCGACTAACTTACCTTGACCTTTCTAGAAACAATTTGAGTGGCTTCTTACCATCTTTACCTTACTCTCTCCGTATTGTGTACCTCATGAATAACAATTTTAGTGGCACGATCCCAAATCCATACAATCTTCTCAATATGGAAAGATTTGACCTTTCTCACAACTCCTTTGATGGCTACCTGGACCTTGAAATTTTTACAAACTTCAAAAAGCTTTGGTCATTGACACTTTCTGGAAATAAGTTGACTGTAGGCATTGACAACCCCACCCTCAGTTTTCCAAGTCTAGAATATTTGAGATTGGCCTCTTGCAACATCAACCAGTTCCCCCGATTCCTTCGTTACCATAAGTCCATTAGTTCTTTGGACCTCTCAGAGAACATGATCACTGGGGAAATTCCAAAATGGTTAAATGTTTCTTTATCTTTGAACATATCTGGCAACATGATAAGAGGCATCGAGCCAGGGGTTGTTCTAAATGCTAAGGTAGTTGATTTGAGCTATAACATGTTGAATAGCCTTCCAAGTTCTCAATCTTTTGACGGTTTGGAGTATCTTTCAATCAAGAATAATAGTGCGACAGGAGAAATACCAGCTTCCTTGTGCAACCTCACTCAACTTCAGTTGGTTGACTTCTCAAACAACAAATTCAGCGGCCAGATACCTGCTTGCCTCTTTAACATGACTTTGGAGGTAGTCAAGCTCCGGAACAACCGATTGCGAGGCCAAATCCCAGAGCTTAGTGACGACAAAAGTGCTTGGTTGAGAGTACTTGATATAAGTGATAACTGGTTAGAAGGTCTTATCCCTACATCCCTTGGGCACTGTGAATGGCTTGAGTTCATAAATTTGGGGGAAAATAAATTGAGTGGTGACTTTCCTTCATGGCTTTCAAAACTGCCAAGGCTGAGAGTTCTTGTGTTGAGGTCCAACTTTCTAAGTGGTGCTATTAACTTCCCTTTCGACAAGAATGCTTTCCAAGAATTGCTCATACTCGACATCTCCACCAACCAGTTTACCGGCAAGCTTCCAACGAGCTTGTTGTTAAGTCTCAATGCAATGAAGACTTTCAGCAGCTCTGATGCTCTTGTGAATGTCATTTACACAAGCGGTTTTGATGCAGCATGGGAAGTGACAATGATCACCAAAGGAATAATGTTAAGTTACAAAGATGAAACTCCATTCCTCATGAAAACAATTGATCTCTCCTACAACAACTTTGAGGGTGAAATTCCAAAAGAGATTGGAGATCTTAATAGGCTCCAAGCACTAAGAATTTCAAACAACAAGCTTAGAGGGTCACTTCCTAAGAACTTTGGTGGTCTCCGACAACTAGAATCATTGGATCTTTCTCACAACTACCTTTCAGGTGAAATACCAGAAGAACTTGCTGAGCTGAATTTTCTTGAGTACTTAAATTTGTCATATAATAATCTTTCTGGAAGAATCCCTGGATCACCACAATTTTTCACTTTTGATGCTCGGAGCTTTGAAGGGAATCCAAGTCTTTGTGGCCCTCCACTCTCGCTGCCTTGTAAAGAAAATAAAAAATCTGCATCAATTCCTTTTCTTGGACTGAGGCAAGCAAACAAAGAGAGAATGTGGAAGTACTTATCAGTGGGACTAGGTTTTGGAATGGGCTTTGGCATGGCAATCAGCTTCCCATTCTTTCTGAATAATGGCAGGGGCTTCCATAGCTTATGGAGATTTTGGCTTTGTGCTTAATCTAGATGCAGCATCGTGAAGGCTTGTAGTAGAAGCTAGAGGAAATACCGTGAGAGCAACAATGGTTTTTGGGCAACTACTTGTCCTTCTGATTGTTGCAAGTGTGCCTCTTACTCGATCAGAAGTTGAGGAAAATACTGTCGTTGGTAAAGCTTAACTCTATGGCCTGTTTAGCCACCTTTAAATGTAAAAGCCATTGCATGTTGACATATAATTACAAAGGGAGATTTTCTTACTGTAAACTTCTTGGTTTTTTTTTTTCTGTGGGATTGCTAACTCATGTAGTACATGAGGTTGAATCATATTGTCCTTTCTATTCACCAAAATATAATGTTAAAACTACCAACTATTTTCTTCGTTCCTACGAGTGAACGACCAGTACTTTGTTAGTTAATTACAAGAATTTCTTTTTGAAGTTTTGAGTAATTACATTAACTTTTTATCAATTTCTATTACCGTTTCAAATTTCCATAATTTTATAGCAACATCATGATCATTTGAACCATGGTGCATATAGCGTCTCAAAATTAAAATATTTCAGAAACACGTGATCCTTTTTATAAATTTATTTAGCAAAATTACTCCGATGCCAACCTAATTAATTATTACTTTCCAATGAAAATTGTGTTTCCTTTCTGGTAGCATGTACTATTTCAGTTTGCATGCCAACCTGCATAGAATATTTACATATTTGTCCAGCTCAAAAATTTATTTTTAATAATTTTAGGATCACCAATGGGGAATTGAGGTTGTACTACATAACATGGATGCATTTTTAATATTTTTAAATATATTATTTTTGTCACTATTGTCCTTGTATGCATAGCCCGTATATTCTGAATCAAGGTTTGACCATTTATTGGGTCATCTCTTGAACCAGGTTTATATTTGCATCTAATTGCAAAACTGCATATTCAGGCTTGAAACTTACACGAATCAGCTTGAACTTGATCTGTTTGTAACACTATAGTTTGTCCAAGTAGTTAAATCCATATCTTTTGGGAGTTCCAAACCATTTGTTATGACCCATGTGTAATTGGATGAACACTATCTTGGATCCATTTATCACTCCCTCTGTCCCTCTCCTTCTCTCCATCTCAAGCCCCCGACACTTTCCCACCTAACCCAATCATGAAAGGTCCTTTCTCCCTCGACTTCACTTCCAGACACGTTAATGAAACTAGATTATGAAGTAACATGTTAGCAATGTCAACATGTTTGCTTTGCATCAGACATTTGACCGAACTTTTTCGAAAATTTTGGATATGTATAAAAACTTAATATGCAATTTAAAAATCAGCTTGGATTAAAATTTAAGAAATGATATCTGATTAAAATTGGAATTATGTACAAAAATACATAAATATGTGATCTGATTCAAATTCGGGCTGGATTTAGTTTTAAACCAATATCCTAAATCCAGTGTCCTTACGTTTTGAAAGTTAGCCTGGTTTGGTTTAAGATGAGAATTTGGATGTAAATTTAAATATAGGATTTAGATTGTGAAATCAGGTTTCTTATTTTGATTCAAATATGATTTTCATTATTTGTATTTGAATTAGAATTTGAATCCAAATATGGGAACATCCAAAAACATAGATATGGTTAAGAGTACATCTAACTCAAGTCCGATCTGTTGACATTCCAATGTTTTTAGCAATGTTGTAAAAGGTGTATTGTATCGCGTATCGGTCGGGCTGACCTAAACACTGTATCGTAAATGTACTGTAATGTATTGTAAAATTAATTTCTTAACTACAAAAGAATTCTAAAAATAAAAAAGAGAAATAATCCATAAAATCAAGAAAAGTAGCAAAAAAATGAGAAAAATCAAGAAAAAATGTACTTCATAAAGAAAAACTCATCACACAATTCATCACATGTAACCATCATAAATTCATCACACGGTTCATCTTAAGCATCAGTCATCACAAGTACACAAGATTATCATCAATCAATGCGTTAAATTATTCATATAATCATCACCTTCAACAACTTCATCTTCATCTTCATTTTCATCTTCCTTCTCATTGTCTTCAAGAATTGTTCAAATGCCTTCAAATGAAATATCAATATCCACATTCTATGGTTCGCCTTCAACAAACTCTTCGAGTCCTTCATGGTTGTTAAAAACATCAAGATCATCCTCATCAAGCATGGGTTCTTCAGGTTCAACCCAAGAATCCAGTATGTCTAAATGATATGGGCTGATAGGATCAAATTGAGTATGATGATGCTGACCGTTGACATTCCATCTAATTTCTTACAAAATTTAATGAGAAAAAATTAACTAATTGGTAAAAACTTAAATTCCTGACAAATGTACTAAATTTACATTTCTCTCAATTTCATATTGTGTTTGACAAAAACAATGTCATTTAGCCTTTTATGTTCAAGTTATTTCTTTTCCTGCATAAATTCGTTCAACTACACTCTAATTTTTTTCGCATCCAGTGGTAACTCCCAACTTCTTAGGATGTCAACATTCAAACCCAAACCTATCCCTCCACATATCTAAAGAGCAAAATAAAATACCAAATAAAGTCAAATAACAAACAAAAATTCAAGTTCATGTTTCTAATACTTAAACACAAAGATGCCCTGCATCAAACTGCGGTCTTGTTCTCCTAGATACCAAGACATGTATCATACTAGCAGATCTATGAATGGATAACATCTCGTTCTGTATGGTTACTCACTAATACATCAATGCAGTCCAATATGTCACACTCGACTTTTCTATCCTTTTTAAAGGTGGAAAGATATTTAATAGAAGGATTTATGAATTGAATAATGATGTTGTCCACACCACCTTTGATCAATAATCTTTTGTATGGACATATACAACTTCTATTGCCTTTAAATTATCTCTAATTATCTCCTTTGCTCTAGCCATAGTTTCATACAAATATCTTATGGTAGACCCTTGTTCACTATCAACCAATCTAAGGACTTTCATTAGAGGTAAACAAATCTTCAAAAACGTCATGCATGTTTTTCAAAATTCTTTACTGAATATATTATCAACAATTGCAGTAACTTGCCTTTTATAGGTTTGTCAATACGTAGCCAATTGATCACTTGAGAACATATGCCATAGAGAACTTCTCTGCTTGACTATACCAGCTGTTGGAAAACATTTTTTGTGCATGTCGAATCAATTCAGTCCGATTTGTGAATTTCTTCACTAAATTCAAAAAAAAAAACATGATTGTAAATGCACTTAGTGACTTTTTGACATAGTTGAATTGAGAACTTCAAATAATATCTTTCGTCAAGATCTTGAAGCATTAAATTTAAACAATGAGAAGCACATGGTCTTCAATGGACTGTCCTATATTGTGTTGTTAACATCTCATTGCATATTTATAATTTGCTATATTGTTTGTAATAAATTACTCAATATTTTCAAGCCCAACTGCTTGTACAAGTTCATCAAAAAACTGTCAACAAGGCTTTAGAACACTGTACCTGAAGGGCAATACACAAGGAAGTTTACCAATGTTCTATTCTTCCTGTCTGCCCAACTATCTGCCATCACAGTACATCATGTTCCTTTGTAAGCCATTTTCAAATCATCATAATATTTTTTAACATCTTTAATTATACTGTTAAGAATTTTACCTCGCAAATTATCATAAAAGAACATTTTGTACTCTCGGCCCATAATAGCAATTCATCAACTATAGCTTGAAATTAAAAACAATTATCTACATTAAAGGGATTGATGCATAATAAAACCACTTGTCTATTGTATCACCTGCTTACTGCACAATGCCTTTAGAACAGGTGACTGTACTAATTTTAGGCTGACCACCTATGGTAGTATAAGATAGAAAAAAATTATGGATTGATGTAGGTAACCTGAAGAACTGCCCCCGTGCATAACACCTTTCCCTTTACTTGTTAAAAAGCTAGCACCAACATCCTTTTCTTCAAGTTCAATGTTTGATTGTTTTCATCATCTTTATTTCCTTTCTTTTCAAGTTCAATGGGATCCCCACCTACTACCTTAGCATCATTCATTTCTTTCTCAATCATAATTGATTGCTTTGGTTGCATTGAGCATTTTCATATATTGATGCTTAATAACTGGAGGCACTGACTTTTCTCTAGAACCATTACACTTAGCCACATCGGTGCGTGTCCAAGCTCTATGATGTTTAAAATGAGATACCCCTCTTGATATGATTTGCTCAAAACAATTACATTTAACCATTAACATATTTTTAGCATTTACCCTTGAACACCACTATCATGTGTGATCCATCATATCTTCACAAAACACGAAGAAAAAACTAAAAATATACAGTAGTAGGTGGCACATAGTAATAAAAAGCATAAAAATTCAATAGTAATGAGAAAGCTTGTACCTCTTTTGTGTTGGTGACCTTAAAGTATTGAGAAGCCTTTTTTCTTCAAGTAAGAATCAAGCTCCCACCACTCCCATGAGCAAACCTTTAAGCCCAAATTGAGGGGTTTTTTGAAGAAACCAGCAAAGCTCTCCCTCTCATAGCTTTTAGAGAAGCCTAGAAAGAGGGAAAGAGGGCACAGTTTTAACAAACAATGGTGAAGGGGACCTCAGACATTTTCTAAAAAAAAAAAAAAAACACCATAACGTATGGTACACTATACAATAGCATACGAAATGGAGTGTATCATATGATTCGTACGATACACCCCGCCGTATCGTATGATACATATGATATGGTCCTGACGACACACATATCACATATCACGTATCATCACGTATCAAGCCCGTATTGTGTAGGTTTTCTTTACCCATATGAGTCATATTGTATGATACATGTCCAGAGATAACATTGGTTTTCAGACCATTCACCATTTTCTTTGTTTTTCTAAAGTCAGGCGTTTAACTTGCATTTCTTCATCATGTTTCACATTTGAATGAAATGTTCTTTTCACCCGCTATTTCATTTTGTTGTGAAATTAGGGCTCTAGTTCCATTAGCCAAATGGCCTCCTAAGCGGTGACTCATATGAAATCGTTCATACATTGGACAGACCTTTCTAAGTGCGCCAAAACTAGAGTAATGATAGGTTTGTGTGAAATTTGGTTGAAAAGCACTTTTTTCGAAACCTATCTAAAGCAACATGAAACCGAATTTTCACATTAAAATTCAGTTGCTTAATCCAAAATTAATCTTTTCAGCCCAATTTTATATTTCACAATTAGAATATTATCGGAACTGGAAATCTGACATTTCTCTTTGAATTTTAAGGAAAAAATTATATGAAAGGTGAATTATTTGAATAATATTTCCTATATCTGTTGTTGCCTTATTTGATGTGGTAACTTTTTTTTCCTCATAAAAGTGCTCATGCCTATCAATGCGTGATAGTTTCCATTATAATTAGGGCGCTTTGGAGGGGATGTAATTCATATTTCAATAATCTAAATACACATCAGTTAGCATATTGAGATATGTTATGGAGAAACTTTGTCCATGTAAATAAAAAATACAGCTTATAATAAGGGCAGAGATAGAAATTTTTCATGAGGGGGTCTGAACTGCAGTTTCGCTGAAATATCATTCTTAAAAATTTAAATATATGATAAATGAATTTCTTTTTTCCATATAAATTACAAAAAAGGCACTTCATATGTTTGATTAGTGTAGAAAATCAATTTTCGTGTCTTGATAGATTAACACTAGATCCAAACCTTCACTTATTTATAAAAGAACTTATGTTTAATAAGAATTACACAAGCCAAAACTATTATTAGTTTGTAGAGCCTTACTAAAAGTCAAGTCAAACCTTTGAATATGTATTCAAGCATTTAAAGTTAGGATTCTCCTTCTGAAGAGTTGGGGATAATGGAGATCTTGAGTACATGGTTTTACAGTGAATTTGGCATTGGCCTATAAGATCTAACCCTTGGATCTAATAATATTTGTGATAATCAAGTGCTAGCTGTTCATTTGGCCTCCATTCTTTATTATGTAGATTGGAAATATTTGATTACCTTTGATTTTATACAAGTTGATTTATCTCATTGTGATACTTCCTGACCCTATTGCAACTATTGAACAAGCATTTTCTGCGATCAAACTTACAAAAATATGGTTAAATAACAAAATGGAAGATGAATGGCGTGCAGATTTTATACTTTTGTATATTGAGAAAAAAATTGCTCAATCTTTTGATTCGTTTGCTACATTGATGCATTTTACAAAAAGAAAGCTTGTTGAGCATTGGTCAAATGGCTTATCGTGTCAATTTGATTGTCTTTTTTCATGTAATTGCTCATTTTCATCTTTCCTTAACTTGAATAACTAACAAAGCAATTTTTTTTCACTTATGTTATTGATGTGCAGACGTTTTACATGAAGAATGAGGATATGTAACTCTTTCAATAAAAAAAAAGAAAGAAAAAAACTGTTCTTTTGAGTAAATGGGGTTCTTATTTCATATTAGTTGCATGTTTTAAAAGGTATTGTTAGAACAAAAGATAAATTGCATGATTGTTTTACAAGTTGTTGTTTGAATAGTAAATATGTAATATATCAGAAGATATTATGAATGTGTGTATGTGCAGGTTGGAGTTAAGGGGGGACTACAAGGGCCTGGCCCCTCCTCAATTTTTTTTTTTTTAAATTGGCATGTAAATTTTACAAAATTTTATATATCCTATATAAAAATTTTGAAAAAATAAGTTTGAGCCCCTGTTAAAATTTTGAAACTATAATTTGCCCCATCCCCCCCTTTCCATATGAAACCACGGGTATATATTAATCATTTGTTCTTATGTATGCAAGTCCTGCATTCCTTTTTATGGTTCTTGTTCTTTCTTTATAATTATTCCTTTTGTTATTTGACAGTAAGATTTTGCAATTCAAGGGTGTTTCCTTAACTCCGAGGCCATGAGACAAATCCTTAGATTGATATTATTTTTTAAACCATGGCAGAAAGAAGTTCAAACTAACCTCTGCATCACAAATCTGCACGCAATGAGGTACAAGATAATCTAACGGACATCATAACTGGAATATGCATGTTTGGACTCTGGAGAAACAAGGGAAAATATTATACCTAAGGCATCTTTTAAGCCTAGGAAAGGTACTTCAATGATCTACAACTTATTACTGCAAGCATTTAAATTTAGAACATTACCGGAGCAGCAAATCCAACATTTCTCTTTGAATTTTAAGGAAAAATTTATATAAAATGTGAACTTATTTGAATAATATTTTCTATATCCGTTGTTTCCTTTTTTGTCATGTCAATCAATATGTGATAGTTTCTCTTGTAATTAGGCTAATTTGGATTTCAATAATCTAAATGCACCAAAACTTAGATCCGCTACAATTTGGAACTACCAAAGAAACCAAATTAAACCAAGAACCCTAAACTGCCCATTCATGTCCCATGTTTTGTGCCATGATAGAAGCAGATAGGGCAATGAATCCAAACCAAACTAAGTGAATGAAGTGTCTGTTGTAAAAGACAATGAGAGTTTCGGGTTGATTTTGGGGAAGTGTGCTCAATACTGACACGTTTGGATCATGTGGACCGTACATTTTTTTTTTATTAAAATTGTTTCTATCAAGGCTGCGGATCTGGCCCCGCGGAAACAAGCCATGACAAAACCGGAAATATGAACTCAGGACATGATAAGGATCCCTATCCAACTACATGTAAAATTGGGATCTTACATGCTCTTGTCAGATTTTGAATCAGTTTTAGACATTCAAATCAAAATCTAAGTCTGAGTCCAAATTCGATTAGAACATATATTGTTTCTTTTAAATAAATATGTTATATCCAATATTCTTATATTTTGAAAATTGGCAGGATTTCATTCAAAATTTGGATTCAAATCGTGAAATCAGATTCAGATAATATCAGTTGATAATAATTTAGTACCCAAGGGTAATTAATAGCATAAGGGCAATGGTTAACATGGTATGGTACCGTTGGGTGTGGTACGGAGATATAGGTATAACTTTTGAAATTATATATATATATATATATATATATATATATATATATATATATATATATAAACAAGTTATTTAAATATGTAACAAAAAAAAATCAAAATGGAAGCAATATTTAAATAAACAAGTTATTTAAATGAAAACATTGCATGTTAATGAACAATATGTCTAAAAATAGAATGAACATTGAATTGGAAAAAGGTTAATCACTTGAAATTAAACAGCTTGGATGAACTTCAAATTTTAGTAGTATTCAGGTGTGTCCACACACCCAATTACAGTATCGGTATGATTATAGCAACACGAGTATGGGTACCTTATTGAATTACCCACCATATGGATTGTGATTGGAAGCAGAAATCCAAATTTCTCAGTCTCCCCTGAGTTTGAGAGCAGATATAATTAGTCCAGTCTTCAGTCAGGTGTCGAGCTCTTATACATTCCCATATGTCAATAGAATTGACACCCCAACGATCATCATCCTTGCAGAGCAGTCTGCCTTTTGCAAGTGCCGGGACTTGGACGGCAAGAGCGCGTAACATCTCATCATCGCCGGCAGTCTGATCATCGCCACTAGACTTCAACAGATAAGCGTCTCTGACCCATAATGTGGTCTGTGGCGGTCCTTAAATCCCTTGCATAACTGCAACCATTGGGTCTTCACAGATGTATACGTCCGCTCATTCCATATCCACCTTCCTCTTTTCCCTGCAGTCTACGATTTCTCTCTGTCTCTCCCTTTTCAGATCTCAATCATCTGATAACATTCCCCATAATTAGGGGAACAGTTTTTAATCCTTACAACTTTCAACGGAGACACCTTAATATTTTTTTTTGTTTTTTACTTCTTCTTTTTTTAATTTCTAATTTTGTGCTGTTTCATTCAGAAAATCATATAAATTATACAACGGTCCAATTGGAAGCAGTTCTGATATTTCATCTCAGTTCAGTAGATTTTCTCATATTTCTCCATTGCAACTATAGAACATGCATTTCTGCCATCGAACTTATAAAAATATGGTTAAATAACAAAAAGGAAGATGAATGACTTGCAGATTTTATACTTTTTGTATATTGAGAAAGAAATTGCCCAATCTTTGATTTGATGCATTTTACAAGAAGAAACTTGTTGAGCATTGGTGGAATGGCTTACCGTCTCAATTTTATTGTCTTTTTTCACGTAAATGCCCATTTTCATATTTCCTTAACTTGAATAACTAACAAAGCAATTTTTTCACTTATATTATTATTGTGCAGACGTATTACATGAAGAATGCGGATATGTAACTTTTTCAATGAAAAAAAAAAACTGTTCTTTTGAGTAAATGGGATTCTTATTTCATGTTAGTTGCATGTTTTAAAAGGTATTGTTAGAACAAAAGATAAATTGCATAATTGTTTTACAAGGTGTTACTTGAATAGTAAATATATAATATACAACAAGATATTATGAATATGTGTAGGGTTGGAGCAAAGGGAGGGCCTTATGGCCTGAACACCCCTCATTTTTTTTTTTTAAATTTACATGTAAATTTTACAAAATTTTATATATCCTATATAAAAAGTTTGAAAAAATAAGTTTGAGCTTCTGTTAAAATTTTGAAACTATAATTAGCCCCATCCGCCCTTTTCCAAACGAAAAATTCCTGGCTCTGCCCTTATGTATGTGTGTGCATGTATGTATACATATATACAGATATATAAGATATGCATTTATGTGACCGTGTGTGTCCATGTATGTATACATATATACACATATATAAGATGTGGATTTATGTGACCGTGTAGATATCTCTCGGGTCTCATACCTGCACCATGATATCTGATGGATGGATGGCCAGCTGAGGGACGTACATTATTGAAGTCAGTCCGCTGCCTCTATGGCTGGATGTTTCTTTTTATATTTATTGTGTTGTTGAAAAATGTCACAAACAGTTCATTAGTGCAAATTTAGGAAGAGGAAACAATAGAAGGATACTGTGTTGTTGATCGGGATCTTCGTCTCTGCCGATTTCAAGATAAAACCTACAACTTTTACGTGGCAAGAACAGGTGAACTTAAAGAGATGGCGCCTCATATTATATCTAATGTGTGAATGCACATGGCATATTATATATATTAATCTTTTGTTCTTATGTATGCAAGTCCTGCATTCCTTTTTATGGTTCTTGTTCTTTCTTTGTAATTCTTCCTTTCGTTATTTCACAGTGAGATTTTGCAATTCAATGGTGTTTCCTTAATGCCGAGGCCATGAGACAAATCCTTAGCTTGGTATAAATTTTTAAACCATGGAAGAAAGAAGTTCAAAATAACCTAATGGACATCTTAACTGGAAACAAACTGGAATATGCATGTTTGGACTCTGGAGAAACAAGGGAAAAGATTATACCTATGGCATCTTTTACGCCTAGGAAAAGGTACTTTAACGATCTACAATTATTACTGCAAGCATGTAAATTTTACAAAATAATTGTAAATTCTTCAGAACTTATTTGCAGCAGCATTATGCTATGAAAGTGTTTAATCCAAAAACCTCCATCGCTAAAGGAGCAGTCCCAAGTGAGAGGAAAAGAGAAAATTGTTGGTTTAATGCATATCCAGTTGGAAAGATTTATCTTTATACTTAATACAGTAGGACCAGGGAAAATAACGTACTGCTAAATAGTAATATCTGTGGCTGCTTCCCCCGAAAATAGTGAACAATGCACGTCACTTTCTGAGTAAACTTTTTATTTTGTTTGGTAAGAATAATTTAGAGAAACTATAATCCATTTTGAAGTATGCTCCTCCTTCTCTTGCGGGTACTTTGTGTCGTGCCTTGGCCTGCAGCTTCAACACCCGCCACCAGATGTTAGTGCTACATCACAAAAACCTCTATAATTGGTGACTAGCATATGCATTGGACAGATCTTTGTAAGTACACCAAAATATATGGTAAAGATAGATTTTTTGTAAAATATAACTGTAAGCTAATTTGTTCAAAATCCCAACTTAAACAAACATGAAACCTAAGTTTCACATTAAATTTCGGCATTGCTTAATCCAAAGCCAAGCTTTCAGCCAAATTTTGTGTGTCATAATTAGAACATTATCGAAGCAGCAAATCCAGCATTTATCTTTGCATTTCAATGAAAAATTTATATAAAAAAAGGTGAACTTATTTTAATAATATTTCCTATATCCGTTGTTGTCTTATTTGCTGTGGTAACTTTTTTCCATACCAAATTTGTCACGTCAAATTGGCTAATTTGGATTTCAATAATCTAAATACACCAAAATTTACATACCCTAGAATTCGGCACCACCAAAGAAACCAAATTAATCCAAGTACCCTAAACTGCCCATTCATGTCCCATGTTTTGTTACTTATTTGACATAATAGAAGCAGATAGGGCAATGAATCCAAACGAAACTAACTGAATGAAGTGTCTGTTGTAAAAGACAATGAGAGTTTCCGGTTGATTTTTCTTGTGAACAGCAAAAAGAAAAGCAGGGGAAGGGTGTTCAGTAGTGACACGTATGGGTCATGTGAGCCCTCTATTTTTTTAATTAAAATCATTTCTATATTTTTTTTATTAAAATCATTTCTATTAAGGCTGGGTATCTGGCCAGGA